>JAEAOA010002119.1:1285000-1335000 GCA_016746295.1 Potamilus streckersoni | reverse complement strand
GTTTTGTAAAAGTAACGTTTTCTTTGGATCATTTTGATATGCTTTGGGAACGCTCTATATGAATTAGAGAGATTGTGACCAATCAGATTGTTGTATAAAATGACAATAAAATATGTTTAAACACAACAGCAACTAATATATCATTGTAACTGCTTGACATTTGTGTAAGCATCAAAAACACACATTGCTATAGTGATTTTTCAAAGCTTCGGATACTGCTATTTCTAAAACGTTGTAGAAGGACTTCTATATATGCAAGCAAACTACCACGAAGAGGAAGAACAAAAGGAAACGAAAAGGAAAAACAAAACTTTTGACGATGAACATAATGACGACAATTATGAAAGATTGGATCAAGCAAAATATAAAGGAGTCAAGAAAGTATTGTTCTATCTACAGCATTTCCCAATAACAACAACAACAACAACAATAACAATAACAACGAAGATCATAAAATGTGATTGTATCGCATTGAACGATGGAAAACAAATAAGAAAGAGTTCTTCAAACTAGTTACCTCTCATGGTCAGAAACAAAAAAAAGTCATCTATCATTCTATTTGCTATCATGTCGACAGGAATTTGCGGCTGCTTCTCTTCGCGGTAAGAATGAACAACAGGAATTTCATTAGACAGATCATTCTTAACGTCAGCCATAGGTTCATCCCTCCAAAGGTCGTCGAGATATAAATCATCAAGGCCACTGCGTTTGCGCTTTGTAAAATCTTAAAGAATGAACCAACATTTACATTATCAATGATTTTTATCGTCTTTAAGTACGGTAATGCATGAATGAATCTAATCAACCATTCTCAAACACTTTCGACAGTGATATCATCACCATAATATCTCAAGATAAAAATATGTATAGATGTTGAGATTGGATATTTATAGGTTATATTAACGACTTTTTCCAAGTAAATCTGCTCGACCTTGAGAATGCAGTATTATTTTTTTTAAAAAAAACCTTAGTTCATATTTTCCTATAAAAATGCAGTAACGTTTTTATTACATACTCATTTCGTTTTCCTACCTAATGCTTTATAATTATAGGTTAATGCATTTTATTGGAAAATATAAACGAATTTTTCGGATGGATATACTGCACTCACAAGGTCGTGCAGTATATCCTTCCGAAAAAACGAGTTCATATTTTCCCATACAAATACAGTAACCTTTTTATTATATGCTCATTTCTTATTCTTCCCAACGCTTAAATATATAAATAAAAATATACTGCAAGAAATAAAGTAACTAAATGTATGCTGTATTATAAAACTAAATGCATAAGCGTTTAAATATCATTACACAACATTATTAATGAGCGCATAACTCCGCCAGATAAATATGAAATTGGTTGCGCGCTAGACATAATTTTCGAAAGAAAATGGCGTTTGCTCTACTTTAAGTTGAAATTTGGAGTAATATTATTAATGAATACGCATTACAACAACTTTTCCATTTTATCTGGAATGAATACGTTTTGGTATTTTTGTCGATTCAACGCAATCTTTTGATTATGGTCTGGATTTATCTACATGAAGTGACTTGCATCAAATTTCAGCTGCGTCTGCCAATTTAATCGATTTGAATTGTGTTGACATCGGCATGCGTGATTCTTTTCTGTCATTGAATGATTCAGATCAAAATGTGTGAAAATTATGAAGCCTTTCCATTGCAATTATCGAAAAGATGATGTGGAAGTTAATGTTTATTTCATTTTGAGTGCAGTAAGGAGGATGTAACTACACTTGGAATATACTCGAAATTATTGTACAATTTTAAAATGTGTAATCAACCTTGAGAACCCATGACATGGCTCATCTAATTCAGATTTACAGACCTACGAAGGTATATTTTTGAGGAAATTCAGGAGTAAACTTGTAAATATATTTTTGGCCATTTTTATTAACAGATAAGGAAGACAGTTTAAGTGTATAACTTGCGTTTTATTGGGAGGACCCTGTATAGCGACTATATATAGCTAAATCTGAAACATTGTATCAAAAAAGTAAACGCAGAATGTGCCAAAAGAAGTTTGTATGTATCAGTCTATGAAACTTTTCTGGTATGTGGCCGTCCATGAAATATCTGCTTTAGTTCATTCATAAAAAAAATAATTGTTTACAGTAGAAAATAGCTCTTTTGCGCGCGGGATACAATAAGAAGGTGTTCACTATCGGAGAATATTGCACAATTCTGACAATGTAAAGTCAACGGAGATAAAAGATGAGCATATAATAGTAAGGAATACACTACAAGAACAAAAGTAATTGAATATTTGCTGTATTTCAAAATAAATACACAAGCGTTTATTCGTCAATGCAAAGTAACATTATTAATGTTGAACGTTGGCCGTTAGACATTAGGTTTTTTTATAAACAATATCGTTTTGGTCAACTTAATAGTGAAATTTAGTCATATTGAATGAATGCACATTGATAAAACTTTTGTAGTTGGTCTGGAATGGATGGATTTTATTGTTATGTTCATACAGCAAATTTAAATGAAATATAATTCTGTATTTTGCTGCATTTTAATTTCCACTTTTACGAAACAAAATTATTTTTTTAATTTAAAAATATTCGACTGCTTTGTCAAAAATAGAAATCGGAGTCAGTTATAAATATTTTCAAAGCATACAATAAACGAAATATTATATAAGAAATAACAAGAGGATGATATGAAATTTCAAGACGTATTAATGTTATGCTGTTCGACAATACATGAAGTTCTTTTGTATCCACTAATATTTATTCATCTCATCTGGCTTGTATATTTTGCCCCAAATTAAAACTTAGTTTCAAATAATAATCCCTCCGCAGGAAGCAGTTTATAAAGGTGGACTATAGCTCTAATAATTTTTGATACTTACCATATGTCCTAAAACCGATTTTTCTTCCAAGTATTCTGTCTAGAACTGTAAAAATTAAGGGATGAAAGAACATTATAAAGGTCATGAGAGAAAGGGCAACATGTAGATATCCATATCTCATTAATGCGACTCTCAATACCATCATCACCATAATATTCATTAGTGATTGCTAGCTGATAGATCTATCAGCATTTATGATCGGTATGCAAGTGTCTTTATACCGTAACTTCAAAACACTGCATTTATTAATTAATAAATTTCCTAATAGAAAATACTGACAGTTTCTGTTTCACTTTGTGACATACTAGTACATTTGTATCTTATATAGTTACAGACCCAACATTTCCCGATATATATATATATATATATATATATATATATATATATATATATATATATATATATATATATATATATATATATATATATATATATCTATGTGTGTCTGTGTCTCTCTCTCTCTCTATATATATTATATATATATATATATATATATATATATATATATATATATATATATATATATATATATATATATATATATATATATATATATATATATATATATATATATATATATATATATATATATATATATATATATATATATACACACATAGAACTGTCTATTCTGTCAATAACTAACAGTTATGTTTCTTCTCTCATCTCATCGTAAATACAGAATATTTACCAAGAAAAGCATTTGCAGAGCTCAAAAATTAAAACATTACACAAAGTGTTATTTTTGTGTTCAACATTAAGGCTAGGAATTCCATCTGGTTACGTATATTATAAAAAGAAAAACAAATCAACTGTATGTATTAGAAACGTCCAGTTTTGTGGTTATATTTCTGAATATATAATATTATGACACCATTTGTTTTGTTTTTTTTATCATATTAGCGTCTCTTTGGAATAATGCCATTTCTTATATATGATATGTATTATTTTAATAAACTTAAATATTTTGAGTCACATATTTTTTAATACAGCATATCTGCAGACAAAGGTTCTTGTCTCTTCTTTGTATTGTCTTTGTCTTGTCTTGTCTTGTCTTGTCTTGTCTTGTCTTGTCTTGTCTTGTCTTGTCTTGTCTTGTCTTGTCTTGTCTTGTCTTGTCCTGTCTTGTCCTGTCTTGTCCTGTCTTGTCTTGTCTTGTCTTGTCTTGTCTTGTCTTGTCTTGTCTTGTCTTGTCTTGTCCTGCCCTGGCCTGCCCTGCCCTGCCTTGTCTTGTCTTGCCCGGCCTTGCCTTGTCTTGCCTTGCTTTGTCTATTATTCTACCTCTTCTACTTAGCTTCTTCCTGACTAAGCTGTGCTTATCCTCAAGGACATCATAGTCAGGGAGAAGCTAACTCCAATCGCTAATTAAGACCACTCTAGTTAATCTGACCCCAGTGGCAATAAAAGATGCAAAATCTGTCAATATATATGATAGAGACCAGGACATTTATTAGCACAGTGACTAGAGGAAAACTTAACATACATGGTCCAAACAAAAAGTGCAAAACAGAAAATGTAATTTATCTCATCACATATAAGATCTATCGCCTTCAGTATGTCGAAGAAACTCAAAAGCTACACAAAAGTATCAAACTTTATAGATCTGATTGGATTTTAAAGAAACTGCACAGAAGGCCGGTCGCAGAACACTTCTCCTCCCCTGGCAACACTTTCAGAGAGATAACACTTATCACAATTGCTAACAACCCCAACTGGAGTTCCGAAACCAGGAAGGAAAAGGGATCTTACTGGATTCGCCGCCTTAGAACATTGAAACCAAGCGGTTTGAACCAAGAAGACTAGACGAAGACAGCTATGCACAAGTGTAATTTTCCTTTGTATCAGACACATTTTCTTTTAAAAACATTTCTAAATTTTCTTAGTAACTTTCAATTACTGCTATAAGAATGAAATATCCGGGATATGATTTGCGTATATATAAATGTACACAAAGAAATAAATGTCGCTATGGCTAATCGATTTCTATGTTAATAAAAATATTTTGCAGTATCCGCAACAAGTTGATATAAACGGGTATATGTCTTTGAAAAAACTCGAAAGTCGAAAGCACTCAGACTAGTTAGATACTAGTTTTGGATATATATATATATATATATATATATATATATATATATATATATATATATATATATATATGTATGTATATATATATATATATATATATATATATATATATATATATATATATATATATATATATATATATATATATATATATAAATATATATATATATATATATATATATATATATGTATATATATATATATATATATATATATATATATATATATATATATATATATATATAAAGAGAGAGACAGACAGACAGAGACAGAGAGAACAGAAGTTTGTTTGGAATAACTCACTTGGATCTGTACGTATTGATCTCTGAAAAAAACCCCGGAAAACTTTAATTATCATCTGTGACATCTTTATAAATTACTTATTTTCCAATAATGTAAAATACCTGATCATTTGGTTAGGCGAATCAAACAATATGCTCAAAGAGCAATAATTAAATAAGTAAAAAAATAAATAAATAAAGTAAAGGCTCATATTAGAACCAATCCATTGATGTATTTAAGTGTACATTGTTAAATTTCTGAACCGCATTGACATCAATTTATCGTTTTCTGCAATATATTTATCGACTCTAAATTTATAATAATCGTGCATTCAAAATTAGGGTGAAACATAACAATACCTTTGATTTTGATGACAATACCGTGGAGTCCCCGCTATCAGCTAACACACACAGCACCATTGATAATACAATCTGGAGGATAAGGAACTTCATTTTCTTTACACCTTGAAAATAAATTTTAAAACTCTTAAACTAACCTAAACAATACATTTGAGTCAAAAATATTTATTTCAAGACAGAAACAGGAAATTGCACAGCCTCGTTTGAAATACCACGGAATATTGACAATAATCACTCTGAAAAATTTCCGAGAAAAGAGTTTATCAGCTAGGCAAAGCCTGTTTGCAACAAAACCCAACATTCACACGGTCGTATTCTTTACAATATATTGAAAATGTAAATTCGTACCGGAAACCAAAGTCACAACTTCAGATCATACAAGGTAAAAGCTAGTCGTCTGATGTAATAATTTTACTTGCTTGTATGCTTTTTGAAGGCAAAAGTTTTTCCAACTTACTTGTTGTGTCACTCGTCAGACAAAATATGCACAAAAAAATCAAATACAAAAGTGTTAACAGTCAGTAATAAATTCCTATTGTTACCAAACTGTTATCTTTGAGATCCAGTAAACAGTTTCGAATCATTTTGAAAGAAACGCCAATAAATTATTGCTTTCCACGTTATTCATAGTTTTATCACGAATGTACCATTTTATTTTCTGTGCACAAGGGAATAACACAAATACAGGAACAAGTTTTGGCTACAGTGTTTAGCGGCTGCCCATTTTCCCCTAGTCCCGTTTTCATGTACCTACGGAAATTTTTTCATCGTGATAGGTTTTGGTGTTAAATCGGACAGCTCCACTTATATCTATGTTAAAGTAATATCAGAGAGACAACTGTCATCATCGCTTCCGGTTTTGTTCAGTATAGTTTCTTTATGATGTCTTTTGCGATTCTCTTGGAGTGTGTGTGTGTGTGTGTGTGTGTGTGTGTGTGTGTGTGTGTGTGTGAATAAAAGTAATGGGGATCACCATGTAAATTATCAACATCGCAGTGCCAATCTTGCTTTTTAATTGGGTTTCTCCATTCTATGAAAAGTCTGAGAAAGTGTAGATATTGGTGATCACCGGTACACAATTTTATTTTTGTAGCCTGTAGCTTAAATGATGTGTGTTAATTTTCGATCTAGCCGCAGGATAAAATTTGAATATTGTTGAAAGTAACTACAGACGATACATCATGCGGATATAATTCTTCAAAACATTAATCTCGTGTACTTCGGCTCCACAACAAACTTATAAATACTAGTTAAACCAAATAGGGTGCTTATTAATGGGTTCTATCTATCCTCAAGGTATACTGACACTCATGGGGAAACATAATATAGTGGATAGTTCAAGAATGGCCTTTTTATATTTTCATTGACCGGATTGCAATGGCTGCAGGGTAAGACATTGATTGGTATGTCTAGCCGTCATAGCTAATAACAAAATGCTGATTTTACCAAAAGGTATATTTTCAAAAATGTTAATTGTTTGTGGGGAGGGGGGTTCTTCCAATCTTTATATAAGACTACTCACAATACGCCTTTTTCGAATTAAATTGATAGCTTGTCATCAAGCCTTGTTATGGTTTAACAAGATGCAAGGAAGTAGATGAGACAAACAATGAAAATAGAAAGAAAAAAAACTAGCAAATTTTACTACTGATATAATTTTCTTTTCCAGTACAAAATAATAAAATAATAAAAATTAAATTGTAAGTGTGGCTGAGAACCTCGGACTTTTTGTTGTTGTTGTGGGGCTTAACGTCATTTTTTAGCACACGATGGGCTATACATGGCGGGCAGTATTAGTGGTGGAGGAAGAAACCGGGAAATTACCGGAAAGAACCACCGAACCACGAGAAGCTACTGGCAAGCTTTCTCACATATCCACATTCTCAGAATCCTAGATTCGAACCCAAGCAGACAGAGGTGAGATAGCAGTGATCCGTTTTAGACCACTAGGCCACTCGGGACCCCTCAGACTTTCTGCTTTATAAGCTTAAAGGCAGGATGGTAATAGGTAACTTGGTGACAAAAAAAACACGGTGGCAAGCGGACATGCTGTTGAACACCAGATCAATATTTTCAGATATGTGTGTGGAATGTTTGTTACTTTTAAAATTAAAGTGGCGCTGCTTAAAATGTTCCAGATATACAATCTTTTAAAGTATGATTAATAAAATTACATACACTTGAACGGTAGCTTCACCCTTGTAAAAAGGGACTTAATTTAAATAGATATCAGTTTTAAAAAGATTGGAAGAGTGACATCTACTATTTGACCCATGAGTAAACGATAATTATACTGCCGAAGATAGGTGCCCTGGTGGTTAGAACGTCCGCCTCGCCTGCTGAAGGTCACGGGTTCGATGCCCTGTCAAGTCATACCAAAGACTTTAAAACATAGTACTAACAGCTTCCCAGCTAATCGCTTAGCATTTAGAGGTTAGAGTTAGGACTGATTGATAATGAGTTGGACATCATGCTTCATATTTGCGAATGACTTAAACATGGTGTAGAATTTCATCGAAATTTTCCTCCTCCTCCTCTCTCCGGTTAGGAGCAAACTTTCTGAGATTTTAACACAGTATTCATAGTACCAATGATAAAAAGTTGAGGAGATAGAAAAATGTAGTTATACAATGTTGCAATGGTTCATGAAACGATAGAAAAATGTAGTCATAAAAAGTTGCAATGGGTCATGAGACGATAGAAAAATGTAGTCGCACAAAGTTGCAATGGTTCATGAGACGATAGAAAAATGTAGTCACACAAAGTTGCAATGGGTCATGAGACGCTAAAAAAATATAGTCATACAAAGTTGCAATGGGTCATGAGACAATAGAAAAATGTAGTCATACAAAGTTGCAATGATTCATGAGACGATAGGAAAATGTAATCATACAAAGTTGCAATGGGTCACAAGACGATAGAAACATGTAGTCATAAAAAGTTGCAATGGGTCATGAGACGATAGAAAAATGTAGTCATACAAAGTTGCAATGGGTCATGAGACGATAGAAAAATGTAGTCATACAAAGTTGCAATGGGTCATGAGACGATAGAAAAATGTAGTCATACAAAGTTGTAATGGGTCATGAAACGATAGAAAAATGTAGTCATACAAAGTTGTAAATGGAGGATAGAAACAATTTTATGGTTGGTAGCAGGGTTGTGCAAAATTCATCATTCCGTGAATACACAGTTGCATTGAGTCAGTCTTAACTGTGTTGGAAGTTCAAATAAAACATATGTATGGTACGTAATGTGTATCGTTGATATACCATTCGTTGTATAAACTATATAATTGTATTTTAAAAAATTCGTAATAAGGAAGCTCGGCAAGCCTCGTTTCCTTTTTAATGAAAAATGTATCCATCTCATGATATATCAGTAAATCATATAACGTGTGTGTCTGTCTGTCTGTGCGCATGTGTGTGTCTTCAGAGATGTACCTTATGAGTCCATCACATTTGGATCTAAATTATTAATTTTCAGTTGCCGTTGTTTTCACACAGTAATTTCATAATACGGAACGTTTTGGAAACTTCTGATAGTGTGTCTGTTTAAAAATTTGTCTGCAGAATCCTTTACTATTTGATCAGTTTTTATTCTGGAAAAGTTTTTCAACTTTGGGAATGACTTTATATAATTTTATATTTAAAGTTGTCTATTGAAATATAATATAATGTCTCGTTTAGATTTAAAAAAAAAAGTTACCTAATGAAGCCATATCAAAGAATTGAAATGATAGTGCATACATACTATCTTTCGAGAAATGGAAGAGAAAATTTTAACAAAGTCCTTCCACTGTAACAACAGTCATTTAATTTTTCTCGTTTGAAAATTTTTCAGTTTTGTTACGACACAATTAATGGTAATTTTATTTGACACATGAAAGAATCGGTTCATTACAACTTGTATAAATTACTCATGACTGGAAATTGTATCATTTGATCAAGGTGGGTATGAATTCAGTCGAGTGTTAAGATTTACTAGTTTGTTTGTACCCAAACTACAGTGATTTCAAAGTAAATCATCCTACAAACCCATTACCATATCGATGTTTAAAGGCAGTTTTCGAAAGTGCCCAATTATGGCAAGGTATGGGTGTTGATATTATCAAATCAATGCTCCGGAAAGCAAAATTCTGATTGGTATTTGTCACACTCCTGCTGTGTATCGATTGTATTGAAATGTCTTTAAGTGAATTGGACCAGCTTCAGTCTTTTTAAACAGAAGGTTCTATTTATCCAAGATACCGGAATTCCCCAACGTCCACACAAGCCTCATTAATATACAACTCCTTCGATTGACTCTAGCTGTCAGAAAATTAAATTGATTAACATCCTGTTTCTGTTAATTCGGAGTTGAAATTTATATTTGATAGTGTTCAAGAAGTCATCAAGCTTGAAAATGGATCACACACTATGTGTAAGGACAGTAGCTAAGTGAGCCTGTGCATGTAATATACATTCAATTTTCTAGCATCATAACTTCGTGAGCACGGTAGAACATGATCGTTACGTCTTATAGTTGCAAATAGTTCCATAAAATAAGAAGGAAACTAAACAATTAATATAATTATTAATTAAATTATCGTCTATAAATTTTGTCAAAGTACGCCAGAAAGACTCATGAACACAAGTGAACAGATTAAAAGGGGAATCTTAAAACGTTCAGATTTATGTTATGTATTTACACTTAATGCTTATTTTGGAGAACAAACAATCTAAATTTATTTTTCTCGCGAATTTAGCTGCCAGTGATAACCGTTGACCTGCATAAATCAGCAAGTTATTCCGGTCCAAAACCAAATACAAACTGCTAGTATAATGTATCCGATACCATCAGACGTGTATTTTGGTTTATCTTTAAAACTGCGTTGTATCTTTGGCTTTTCCTGTTGAAGTATTTATAGGAGACATGGAAGACTAACTGATAAGTGTGCATTAGCTAGTTATTGGGTGCATCATCACCATCATGGTGGATTTCTGGATAATCGTCTGCTTGGTGCCGTGGCTGAGGGCGACTTAATTTCTGTTATTATCAGTAATATATATATATATATATATATATATATATATATATATATATATATATATATATATATATATATATATATATATATATATATATATATATATATATATATATATATATATGAATGAATGAATCTTTGTATGATTGTGTTCCGATTCTGAAACACCCGTGGGAAAGAATGGATTTTAAAAATTACCAAACTCGATGCGTTGTAGTTGTAGGATTGAATTCTGAATGATTGAAAGAAGCAGTTTTGTGTAAATCATTGTGTTCAGTTATTCGTTTGTGCGTACTTGAAAGATAATATCTGTGCGTGACATTGCCAGTTTATCCCGGTATTTGTTTTTCTATAGCATGTATCACGATATATTTTCAATGTACTTCGGAAATTTTTGTTAGCATGGAATTTACGGAAATTCCCGAACAATATTTTTAGGAATAATGATAATATCAGTATATTTTCATTTTTCATGACAAAATTATCCCAAACAAAAACTATTATTTCTTTTTACAAAACAATTGCATTTCTCACAAATTACTTTTGAACATAATAAGACTTAATTATATTTATATCCCTTTAATCACGTGTTTCTTCTTCTTCTTCTTCTTCTTCTTCTTCTTCTTCTTCTTCTAGAAGTTGAACTCTATTTTCAGCGACAGTATAAAAGATGGAGGAAGAACCCAGGAAAAGAATCATCGTCCCACGGAAAATCAGATTGCTTGACATGTGTCACGTGTGCGAGACTTTGGGCTAGTTGGGGTGTTTTGAAGGGCAAAATCCAAATTTGAAAGCAAATCATAGTTTAGTTATTTACTAGTGTATGTTAATATGTTAAATGTATTAAGTATAATTATTCCTTGGCAAGATTTAGAATCATCTTAAGATTTTACATGAACAGTTTGCTTTCTGTTTCAAAATTTGCTTAATTTCTCAGATCGACAAATTATGTTCTCGTTTAGTGAGTATGCTTTATGTTTACTGGACCTCTCCGATAACTTTATTACCCAGGCGTTGATCTCCCACTCAAAATGTCTCTGCCTAATATATCAATGTTGTAGCTTGCAAATGTATGAAGCTCTTTTAAGGTCATGATACTGTGTTTGACAGAGTATCATTTATAATGTAATTATCCCACTTCATAGTTACAGTGTTACATCACAACCTACACAACAATCAACATTAAGACAGAAAATTCATCTACTGTAATGTTCTGACCATTTAATTTTTATTTTGTTTTGGGGGTAATGCGATTTTATCTTAAACTGGGATATTTAATTTTCTTTAATCTCAAGATAATTATATTTTAAATATTATAATGCTGGTAATATGGTGTTATATTGCCATAAATCAGTGCAAGATATCATTGACTGACAAAAAGAAAGAAAAACCAAGTGTCAGACCGCCTAAGAACAATAAATTTATATCCAAAGCGATTGATTGTGGTATACTGTGTTACGAATGGTGGCATGTTGAAGTTCTAGAAGATATTATTTAAAAAAGAATATATATATATATATATATATATATATATATATATATATATATATATATATATATATATATATATATATATATATATATATATATATATATATATATATATATATATATATATATATATTCTATTTTCAGAAGGTTGAATGTAGAACGTATCTACACTGTTTGGTATGCGTAACTACGAAATGAATTACGTACTGTTTGATTTGAGAAACTATTAAAGCTCTACAAGTTATATAAGAAATACAATGTTTGCTATATGTAATTATGTCCTTTATACAAGTTTTAGTTATTCATTCATTATTATTTGGAATTATTGATAAGTATATTTTTATTGTTTTCAATGGTGTAGTAATGGTGTTGAGAATATTTTGGTGGCCATGATTTTATCCATTGAAGGCAAAAAATAGTCTGAATTTAAAGGGGTTTTCGTATTTTTCATGTTAATTATTGGTTGACCTTAGTATCGACTTTACTTAGCTCATTTTGTATTCTTACAAAGTTTTAAATTTAGTGCATAATATTTTAAAGTTTTAGTACCAAGTCTTGCTAGAAGTGATGTAGCAACCGCCTTAGCAATTCATGCAACCGTAATTCTGTGTGTGGTGGTGGGATAGAGGATTAGTTAAGATTCAATATTCCCATAAACAACATTTATGTTTATTGGCGTAGGGCCTCATAATTATGTTTGTGTGCTAGAAGGGCCTAGCTACCTAGCCGAGTGATTCATGACAGAAAGTAAAATACCATTATAATATTAAAACCAAATGAATCCATCAGCGGAAAAATGAACGGCTGTGTAGTAACATTCAACTGCAGTTATGCTGGTACAATACACGGTTCCTTTCCAGTATAATGGCAGTTTGGAAGCAATCGCTCATTAGATATAGTACATAACCTACACAAGATGGTATTTGGCTTTTTTTTTCTTTTTTTTAAGTCGTCATGATCAAGCCTTCTTTAAGACTAAATGCTATCCGGACACACGTTTGTACATGGTTTTGTCAATAACATTGCATTTAAAGTCTTAAAAAAATGTAAGTGACAGAGTTTGTTCAGGACTACTCTCGCCAACTTCTCAGAAAGGGCTCCTATTAACAGCAAGAAGAATTGGCTCGCTGATCAGATACTAATTCGGCACATTTTGTCATTTTGGTCCCAAAAATTGTTATGTCCGTAAATCATAAGATGTTTTGTATTCGTTGTGATCTGTAATCATCGTTATCATGCTAAACGAACGCAGACATTTTGATAAAATAGAAAGAACATTTAATCTCATTATAATATCTACAATTAGTAAATTGTGTAGTTTTAATTATTTTTTTCAAAACTAATTCATCCGCATGTCACGGACTTAGAAGACTATATATGCTAAAAGGTGAAGTCAATTTACCTGTTCAAGTTCCTAGTGTATTTAACATTTGTTTAGGATTGTAGAATATAATAATTGTTTATGTACAACTAAGTTTTTTTTTTCCGTAATAGTAAATTGTACTTAAAGATAATATAAACATGTTGACATGGAACTTTGACCTTAGAAAGTTCTAGAAGGCCACCTACTTCTACTATTGTTTGTGAGTTATACATATGCAGCTTATTTAAGTATATGTTCTAGCCTTAGAATATTCTAGAAGAAAACTTGTTTATGCATTTGATGGGAAAATGACCCACATCCTAGACATCTTATTGTGTGTTAGGATTTTATGTTCGACTGAAGTACACATAATTATTTCATTCGTACTTTAAGTTCAGCATTATAGGAATAATTTGAGAGGAATCGTTTATTTTAAAAAGTATTCATTGGAATAACAAAGTGCTCGTTGACACTTTAGACTAAATCAGTACTTGGAGATTATTGTGAATTAATTAAATACATTCTGAAATTACTTCATCGTGATATATCACGAATTTTCGGCACATCAGTTCATCCAAGGCTATTTGCACATCTGCAGATTCTATCATGGAATTCATTCAGAACACTTTTGGACTTGTGATAGTATTTTTAGGATTGCTTGGAATTTAAGTCACCATACTCTAAGTTACTTTGAAATTTTCAATTTACATTCTTTGGAAATAAATTATTTCTTGGAATTTTCTACACTTGTTGGTTTGACATTTCTGTTACTTAGTTTAAGACAATAAAGTTGTAACAGTATATCGGATGGATGAATAATAACCAAATACTACAGCCATGTGCATGGTTAGGAAAGTGAATTATGGGGAGTTTATATACCTTTAAATTATACAGGTATTTGCTTTGACTATTCTGCGAGAAATGCAAATTGTTATATATTCAGCGACTAAACTGTATGTTCAGTTATCATGGAAGCTGTTTGAGTAGTTGACGTCTGTTGTCCTGAACAAATATCGTCATTAATTTATTCTAAAAAATATCCCCAAAAAATATGTATAAAAAACATATATGAACAGAGTGTAAGAGATATTCATTTCTATGTCTAGTCTGAGGTCAGTCAATTTTAAGGTATACCCCCTCCAAATCCAATGAACGACTATCTTAAAGCTGTTTATTGGATCGTCAAGTTTTGAATCAAAACAGTATAATTAAAATAATAATTTGGAAAACGGTTTTTGACAGTTGTTAGATTCCTGGTGTATATTGGTTATATCAAGATGTCTCTAATTGAATTAGTCTATGATGAATCTGTCACAGTAAAAACGTAATAAACATATTTTCTTGTGCTGCACATCAATCCATAACGTGACCATAAACTTTATTAAGAGCATTTTCTTGGGCTGCACCGATTGTAGTCTCTCTCTCTCTCTCTCTCTCTCTCTCTCTCTCTCTCTCTCTCTCTCTCTCTCTCTCTCTCTCTCTCTCTCTCTCTCTCTCAGTGGAATCGATGTAGACAGACAATACTGTTACTAACTTGACCATGACAATTGACAATAACATGTGATGTGCAAATCTTCCTTGGACTTAAAACTACATGATCAACTGTATGCCAGTAGAAGACATCGTCTTCTAAACTGACATTCATGTCAACTGGCAAAAGTCAGATAATGGAAACAAAATAATGTTCAGTATTCTTTAGAAAAGTGAACCATGACTAATGAAGGTGATGGCTCATTTGAATTGTTAATAACACCAACCGTCACTCTCTCTTTGCCGGTTGCAGAGAAATAAGTAAGTTTAAAATAGATTAGATCCGAAATTTTGATGCTGTATTGATTTGTTTCCGTTGATAAATTAAAGATAAACATAATTTTAATATACGTCTATTAACAAATCACACAGCTTTTCTTGCAAGATCTATCGAATCATTTCAGATAAGATAGGGTATCTTGCGGAATGTTATTCTCTTTCCTTATAATATGTCTTGTTTTACAAGAAAGTGTTCAATTTTATAACATTACGTTCAAATCAGACTTTGTATCAATGGGTTCTTATAATATGGGTGTTTAACGTGATATGCATTAAGATAAAAGCAGAAAAGTTGAAAAAACTTATCCTTTTTCAAAATTTTTTCAAAATAATATAAAAAAGTAAGTTTTATTTGCTTTGTGAGTTATGTTTTACTTTTAAGTTGTTGTGATTGTTGTGAATGGTGTTATCCTTAAACTGCAATGTAGAGAATTTAAGTTTCTACCTATTTCTCCAAACTGATCTGCCCGACACGTGCAGGCGTTTAAAATGAAATATATATCCTTTTTATATCTTTTTTTTGTTCGTTTGATTTCAGAATGGACATTCGAATATTTTAGGTTTATGAGCCTTTACTATAGTTTAACAATTTTTGGTCCAAAATGTGATGGTTTACTGTTTTTCTTTGTAAATTTTAAGGAATATAGTTTTGTTCACATCCTGGACACTGATTGAAAATGTAGGTTAGCCTTTATTGTCAGGCAATATGTTTCTTGTTTCACTTCATTCAGTTGTGGACGGTCACGCTCAGTATGTGGACGGTCAGTATGTGGATGGACAGCAGGTGGACGGTCAGTATGTGGATGGTCAGTATGTGGACGGTCACTATGTGGACGGTCAGCATGTGGATGGTCAGTATGTGGATGGTCAGTACGTGGACGATCAGTATGTGGACGATCAGTATGTGGATGGTCAGTATGTGGACGGTCAGCATGTGGATGGTCAATATGTGGACGGTCAGTATGTGGACGGTCAGCATGTGGATGGTTAATATGTGCACGGTCAGCATGTGGATGATCAGTATGTGGACGGTTAGCATGTGGATGGTCAGTATGTGGATGGTCAGTATGTGGATGGTCAGTATGTGGACGGTCAGAATGTGGACGGGCAGCATGTGGACGGTCAGTATGTGGACGGTCAGCATGTGGACGGTCAGTATGTGGACGGTCAGCAGATTATTTGATGATTGTTTATTCATTTAGAGCCTGACAGTATTTACATTTTAAAAAATGTTAAACAGATACAAGAAAATAGTTTTTTGTACGTATACAGATATTTTTTAGACACATGCATGTCCTCTGTCATTATTTCCTCAGGAAAATCAAATTCTAAACTCTACATAGGTGCATATATTGTCTATTGACCTTACTGTATAGGTCAGTGAATACGATTCTGATCAAGAGTAAGAAGACGAATGCCATCTCCAATCAATTCTAATTGAACTCTTTATGTTATCTCATGAATGCTTACCTGGCTATAATCCTAAGTTATGAAGTTATATATGTACAGACTTCTCATTAGCGAATTTAAACAATTTGACTTGGTTCTTTATTTGACAAGCTATTTCAAATAATGCACTGAATCACTTGTAGTTTTGGAATTGGTACGGCTATAGTCCTAGAAGAGTACGAACTGGCCTGATAATTAGCAATGAAATTAATTCCTACCAGATTTGGACCATATCTTTGTAATCGACAAGTACAGTCTGTTAGACATATAATAATAACACACCGGTGATCTTTTCAATTTTGTTTTCTTTATATTAGCTTGTATGCTTTATGGTTTATTTTATTTTGTCTGTTAAATAGGATATGTTAATTTGATTTGCTTCTTACGTTTCTATCGTATTCAATTTTCTTTAAAGTAATTATTTCATCTCAGTACACGACCAAATAGAATGCATCACAGTTGGAATTTGGATCAATTATTTATATATACAATGGCGTTAGAAATGAAAGTCGGGAAATTATGCACAAACATGTTTTTCAATGTCAATTGCACGACAAATAGAACATATTATACCTTTAAAAATAAAACAAGTAGATTTATGATAACTCGCACATCAACTTTTGCAGTAATTACTTCTTTATCATCGGGTGTATTTCTTCCTTCACTTTTATTCGTGACAATATCAGTAATAATTCTAACAGATATAAAGCAGAGTTTTCATAAACTCATCCAAGGGGACATATTAATAGTCTATGCAAGCCAAGGCCAGCCAGGGTCGGCTGTCTGTATCTTCGGGATAGGCGCTAATTTCTAATTTCCTCTAGATGATAGTGTGTTTAAAGTGCCGTTAAACCAGCCAAATATATTAACAATGTATGCACAACACATATCACATAGTTTTCAACAGTAATGATAAATCTAAACAATATTTAGTATACAATACACCGTCGTAGGACATGATACGTTGATTTCGATGTATTTGTTTATAAGATCTCGATATATACCACAAGGACCTTGTTTTCTAGAAAAAAGTGGTCAGATCTCATCCAACACTAATGTGGAAAAACATTGTCAAGCCCAATCGATAGCTGTCAAAGACGCGATGATCATTGATTGTATGGGAAAGTCTACCTAAATTAAGCTAGTTTCAGTCTGTCGCGATTATTTGTCACAAATTGTTATTGTTGTTGTCGTTGTTGTAGGGTTTAACGCCATTTTTCAGCACATGATAGGCTATACATGGCGGCCAGTATAATTGGTGGAGGAAGAACTGGGAAAAACCCCTGAACGAACCACCGACCCCACGAAAAGCTACGTGCAAGCTTTCTCACATATCCACATTGACTGAATCCGATATTCAAACCCAAGCAGAGGTGAGATGAAAGTGGTCCGTAACGGTGAGCGCCTTAACCACTTAACCACTCGGGGCCCCCACAAAATGTATAAATTACTTATCGATCGTTATCTCTCTCTCTCTCTCTCTCTCTCTCTCTCTCTCTCTCTCTCTCTCTCTCTCTCTCTCTCTCTCTCTCTCTCTCTCTCTCTCTCTCTCTCTCTCTCTCTCTCTCTCTCTCTCTCTCTCTCTCTCTCTCTCTCTCTCTCTCTCTCTCTCTCTCTCTCCGTGCCAATGTTTCCATGTTGTTCTCGATTTATCGACTGATACGGGTTAACTACCAACCAGTGTCTATTTTATGATGTGTTTCACGTCAACAACCTGATGTCTCGTACTGAAGCCACCAATTACTCAGTTATCAGTAATCATACAATGGAATATCAGAGTTAGGAATTAGCTTATATCACGTTTGTGTTGATAGGGCAAAAGTAAGTCTAGACCAACTTGACTTAAATTACTTCCCTCCATTAGCAAATCCAACACCTATTTCATTCCTTCCTTTACAACACCATTTCTCACGTTTTCCATTCGTTCATTACATTTTCGATTTGTGTCATTTATTCTACTACATTCAGAAAAGAATTTTGCGACACAAAAATCTAAGCACTGGATTCGATTGAAGCCACAGTGCTCATTGATAAATTTTAAAAATTAATGAACAAAGTTAAAAGGTGTCTGCCATGTTTTGATATTTTCAGCAGTGTGCCATATTTGAACATTAAACAAGTTCCGAATTTATATGTCTGTGTTGTAATTACACATGTGAAGAAAGTTGAATAAAACACGTGTTTCTATTAGGTCTGCTATGTCTTGTTGTCAATGATAATTAGACGTACGATCGAAAAACAACACAAAGACCGAAAAGTAACCTGGTAAAGGCTACAATCACAAAAGTGAACGGAATGGACAAACAATTAGCGATGGACAGTCCGGGCCGCGCGGCCAACTGTTCGAAAATAAGTCTACAACCTATGTCTTCACTTTGGCCTGGAAGACCCAACATTAAAACGAGATCCTTAGGAAAGGCAGTCAAAATTAAAAACCAAACATTGTCAAAGCGGTGATAAATGTCAAAATTAGGTGACATACACCTAGAGATTGAGTTATTTTTTTTAGAATCATATAAGTACGCTAAGTACGCAAAATTCAACCTCATCAAAATATATTCAAAATTCACAACTCATGAACATTTGGATAATTTAATAGGTGGCTAACACATCATTGGTATAGGGACACCCGTAGGAAAAACTGGTTAAATTTGACAGTAATCCACCGGAGATAAAGTTAGGTGAACTTAGACATTGGGGACTTTAGTAGGCGTGAGTTGAGGCGAAGGGCCGTTACGCTCTGTTACAATACGCAGCCAACCAAAGGGTCTTAAGGTCAGCAAATAAAGGTCGGCACCACGACTCCCTGGATAGCAATGTTATCGAAAGATAAGATCCAGCCAAGGCGATGAGCCACCAGGGGGGTTAATAGGCCCACGCGTCGGGGCAAAAGTGTCAGCACTGGACACTGGTGAGCCCGGCCCCGGAAGGGGGAGAGGCCACTAGCCCTTTTCAGGGCTTAAAGTCATAAAACACTAGAATGTATACATGACTGTAAACACATATGAAACGACCGAAAAACAATGTTGTGCCAGTCTATAAAAAGCGTGAAGCGTAGCTGGATGACCACACAAGTGGAAGTGCAGACGACAGATACCAATAAACGTCCTATTATCGTGAATTTGAGTTTTGAAGTTGGAATCGATGTTTTAATCTTGTCTTGCTCTAATGGTAACTACACGAATAGATAGGCTATTTTACCTATTTTTAATACTTGTTATGTTTTATTAAATTTTATTCCATGCGTATTTCCTTTGTTTCAAAGAGATTTATTTCTTATGCCAATACGACCCAACAGTAACAGTCCTGTATTCTTGATGATTCGTATAATAATAATTCTAGTTCCATTTGGAACTTCGTGTGTTCAGTCTTAATGATCAAAAAACAATTTTAACTCAAACATTAACTTTTCATTAAAATCCCAATGACGTGCCTCTACGGTCATCTCCTGATCATGCTATAAAATTAATATAATAACTGCACATTGTGATGCTCGCTAACAAAAAAGTCGCAACTTTTTTATCGCTAGGATTGCTATAATAAAGTCATTGCTAGGATTGCTATAATAAAGTGAATGTTGTATTCTTTGAATGCCGAAACAATCAAAATGAATCTTTCTAACACCTATGATAACCATCACTTCCATTAAATCTCATAAGTTTACAACAATGATCATTTAGATGCAATTAATTTGATGTGTTAGAAATGAATATAGATAGGTATTTACGTTTACACGATGAATTCAATTTTTATGTTTAATTAGAACACGGGACAGGTATCAGGATGTGCTATAGTCAGTCTCAAGGAAAGTCATTAAATCTCGTCAAGTTCTGGATATTCTCCCAGTATGGGATATTCTCCCAGTATGCACATTGTAGCCAGTGTGTTGTAATATTTTTTTTTTTAAGAATGACCAAGTAACACGTGAAACTAATGGTGACACGTTGGTCATCAGATAACTCCTTTAAGTAGTGGTCATTATTAAGTTGTATAGTTTATAAAATACAAGACCCAAAATTTTACAAGCAGACGTTGTGGTAGGTAGAATGATAAGTTCATAAGTTTAATTTCAAATTTAGCATGTTTGTTTTGATATGGCTAATTTCTTTTTAATTATACACTTTACTTCTCTTCTTTCTTCAGATAGGGCAGCATGATTAATAATTTTTAAATCAGGATGCTTATATTCTCTGCTAACCTCAATATATATATATATATATATATATATATATATATATATATATATATATATATATATATATATATATATATATATATTAACCACAGTCAATTTAATTTGATAATTTCATTCTTAATGATTTCGTTACAGATGAAGATCATATAAGAAAAAATGTATATCGTAACTTCTTGCAGTTTAAGTTATCATACTTTTGTTATGTATATTTAATTTAAATATTTGTGAGTTTTGAAAATTTTAAAATTACAATACATGCTACTGTAATGTAACATTGGATTTTGATATTGTACAGAACTGATCTCTCTCTCTCTCTCTCTCTCTCTCTCTCTCTCTCTCTCTCTCTCTCTCTCTCTCTCTCTCTCTCTCTCTCTCTCTCTCTCTCTCTCTCTCTCTCTCTCTCTCTGAAATAATCCACCGATCTTTTAGGATGCGCACGTGTGGATATGTAAATTAAATTGCAACTATTCCAACATTTTATGTAAGTCAATATAATGTTTAGATATGTACCGATGATTTGAATGATTTATAGTCCACACGTTTTAATTTCACTCCTATCAAACGCTTTTATGATCTGTCATATAAACAATAAACCTGTAGGATGACATATTAAAATAAAGCATATTTGCTAGCCGGCAAAATAACTCATCCGTGTCCATGTGAAGGTCGTTTTCCATTTTACCTTTCTCTAAATTATGAGATAAGATTTGTATCATGTCTTCATGGTTATTATAAAAGGCAGAAGTAAACGTTTTTTTTTTCTTCCCACTTCTATACATCACAAAAGAGGCTGTCAAGCATCCTTTGGAATAAAAGTGTTTGGTAAACAGACGATTCCGCTTTGCATGAAATGAGATCTGATTCCTTTCTTCAAGGGTAATAATAATTAATCCTAATAAATATGTATCAAATTCGAAAATACCATTGAGCATAAATAGGCAATTTAGAACATTTATCAATCCAGTTTTTCTACCACCGATTGATTCGTTGCTAAAGTGATTCAAAGTGATTCAAAACCCCAATTATCACAAGCATATGTTGTAATAAGTCAGATAATAGAGTTGATAATTTTAACCTTTACACTTTTGTCTATTGTGGCTAATATCCGCTTCTTTCTTTTCTGCCTGTACTCGATTGAGAAACATGACCGAGTTTAACATAGCATTTAATGATTTTACCAGGAAACATATTCTGTTATCTTCAAACCAATTATTCTTTTTATTGTATATCGCCATTTATTGATACGGTTACAATCCTAATTGAACATGACTATTTTATTCTTGTCTCTATTAAGCGTTATACCATATCTACTTGGATATGAATCAAGGAATGTAAGACCTTTTGCAAGCCATTACTACTATATGTTTGTAAGAGCAAATGCATACAGTTAACAATTAATAGAAACGTATTGTAAAACAACAGGATGACACGAGGGATCAAAGATATCAGGAAAATTATTCATATACAATAAATTAAATGGTTTGGACTGAAAAATTGTTGTACTGTTTCACGGCCTTGCTGCAAATGTGAATAGTTTGCACATAGTCAAGTTTTAGAAAAAAATAAGCTCCTTTTTATTTGTCTATAATAATTTTTAGACGCTTTTTCTTTACTGGGATAGTAAATTAGTTTGCAAAATTCTTTCTCTCCATGGGATAAGAAAAAGATTTCGTCAATCTAGAACAAACGTAACATATTTTCCCTTTGATAAGATTTTTGTATAAAAAGACCATTTTCTTCTACATCTAGGTCTGTAGCCATATTTGATAGGAATTAATCATCTGAAATGTTACAAAACGTTCCTTAAGGCAGCTAGAAACAGTAAGGACTATTATTAGAAGTACACCAGAGTGGTCCTTATCTCTTATAGCTTCATCATTATTATAATCGTGCTAATTATATCGATCCATAAATTTATCATTCTTTTAGTAATATGCTAGCCACTTGCCAGGAGCCACCATAGAGGTCGCATCTTCTTCCACACCACTGTCCAGTTGCTGTTTTTTTATTATATCTAATCTAATGTTTGACAGTAGGGTTTGTGATTGTCATTCTCCATCTATGCAAAATATTCACAAACTGCATCTTGTAACGTTTGTGTTTTTGTTTTAAAACTTGTTTATATTTCTTTTTAAGAGAGTAACACTGAAGTAAATGATATTGGTACTCAAGTCGACTCGCTTCAATTTATCTCGCTTTGACTCTCCTTTAAGCACTTGTCAACAAACCATTATTCGATAATATTTTGGTATGAGGTTTTTCTTAATAGTTTTACATTTCATATAGTATCCTATTTTCAGATTGCACTTGATCAAACTACAGCGGATAATATTGGCAAATTCCTATTGCCTTGTTAATTTTTGTATTCCTGTCACTTGGTTTATTTTTAAACTGGTGTATCTTTTCCTGATTAACATTAACCCGCGTCTGAACTGCCAAAAAGAATACTTACGCTCTTTTTATCGTCTGAACGGTTATTAAATCTCGATTTCAGAAGAAATTGATCAATTAATTCCTTTACTTGTTGTGTGTTGAAACGTAAGATTATTTCAGTTTTAAAATGTAAACTACATTTTGTTTAATTGTTTAAATAAAGTATATTACTGTTTATCAGATTACCTCTTTAATCTTATCACGTATCTGATCACATTCTTGATATTATTTAGATAATGGTGGTATACAGTCGATGCTTCTGCTGTGTATCTTTGATCTTACTGCAAATTTTGACCAATCAAAATGCCCCTTATATTTAGATTTGTATTAGAATTTTCATGTATACAACAGGCATGTATGCAATTTATTCACGAACCGACATCTCAGTGCAAAGTTCGTGCAGTCTCCTTCAAAGTGTCATGTAGGATACAGTTAATCTCTACCCAAAGCACTTTACAATTGTGTTCAAACTGTATATAACCTTTACATTCAGCTGTCAACGGGTAGAACCAGATTTTTCATCAGATTTTTCATCCACAGCAGGTCAGGCTCAACCAAGAAATCTTCGGCAGAACAAATTAGACCGTAGTCAAACGTAGTCGGCGTTAGATATGATGGGCTCGAATAACACAGGAATACAGAGATAAAATGAAACATTGACTATGCGATATAGTCAATTAATTAGCTGATAACGAAACGAAACAGTAAATGACAGAAACACGCTTAAATTATCTTCAACAAGCCCGGTAATTCCTGTAGCTGTATCGAAGTCATTTTATTTGTCATTAATTGATATTTGGAGATCTTCCACAATAAGCTGCGGTATTAATAGACTGAAAATTGACAGTTAATGGACGAGACCAATAGAGTATCAGTAATTCTCGATGAATTTCGTCGATTAATCATGAGTCAGTAATTAATTACTTGTGTTTTCCTTTTCTTTCAGCATTATAGCTTAACCGATGTATTGCCCAGACTATTGTTTTGTGACATCATTGTAAATAAACTGATGCTTCCATTCTCTTAGAAGAGTTTATTTCATAGCTTATGGAGACTTAAGGATTGGCACCCTTTCTTTATTCATTTTTTATTTAGCTTAGACAAGGCAATTACGTAAATATATGTATTTCTCATTTTCTATATTTCTGTCTGTCCGTATATATATATATATATATATATATATATATATATATATATATATATATATCTATATATATATATATATATATATATATATATATATATATATATATATATATATATATATGTGTGTGTGTGTGTGTGTGTGTGTGTGTGTGAGAGAGAGAGAGAGAGAGAGAGAGAGAGAGAGAGAGAGAGAGAGAGATTGATTTAGACAAATGCGCAGAAACTAAAAGCTGAAAATGCAAAACCAGTCTAAGCGATTTCAACTCTCAAGGAGTATTTGCCAAAGACAATATCAAACCAAAACCACAACTCAGCAACAAAAAAACCCGTTGAATTTACAAAACGTTACGTGATTAAGGGTCTAGTAGAAAGATTCTTTTAAAATAGAAGACCTTATTGTCTTGACTTGAAATAAACTTATAGCGTAAGCTTTCTATTTGTGACTATAAAGATATTCTAATAACATATCGCACCAATCTGAATCAGAAAATACAAAACGGAATCAAAGAACAACGGAAATGAGTCCAAATATAGTTGAAGGAATGTGACAATAAGTTCCAACAATCCATTGCTTTTCATTTTGGCAAAGAATTTTTCTATTGCTACTCTTAAATTTTAAAAACAGTTCCAGTATATAAAATGTCCTAAAACAGGTTTATTCCACCATCCACCAAAGGTATTTTAGACCTAAAAAATATAAACATCCTTTATTGTGGACCCTATTAGGACCCTAAAATCCAAGTATAAAAATAACATCGATATGGAAATAAATTCATAATTCAGAAATCATTGAGGTTTTTACTCGTGATGTTAGTTGTAAACTTGACAGGACCTAAATCATTAAAATATTGAACTGAGATTTGTTGCTAAATTTTATAAATTATGGCGTTGTCATGTATAATGTATCAAAAATAAGGTAATATTAAGTAATTAATTCTATTGTTTCTAACATTTATATTGTTGTAACTTCTAAATCGGGATTTATTAACTAGGCACTGTGGTTTAGTTCCTATTATCCTATTTCAAAATCGTATTTGATGAAATCATGTTTTCGAAACCCGACCTGGGTCTACAGTTGTAGATGCTATCAAAGGTTCAAAATAGAACTTTAGTAAACAAATAAAATTTCGATAAGGAATTTAATAAAAGCTCATAAAATATAATTTATTAAAGTCAATAAAATCTTGAAAAGATAACATCTAACAATTTATCTTCAGATGATATCAACAATTTAGAAAATAATTTGTTGTTAAGATATCATTTAAAAAGTTATATCACTTGCTTACGCACGTAGTGCAATAAAATACCTATTTATATTCCAAATTTGGCTTTGTCTTTAACTTTATTAAATAGATAGTTTTTAAAACTGAATCTTCGTTTCACTTTGACAAAGATGCTATATTTAAAATAATTAGAGAGAAGCTGTAGAAAATTGTACTAATTAAAATATTAACAGTAGAAAATAGGCAGATGGTGGATACAGTATCTAACTATATTTATGGATAGAATAGTATGTATCACAAATTCAATGGTTCAAAATAAAACCCAGCAAGAAATAAATATTGGCGAGCAAAACCGTTGAGATTTTAAAATATAAATCTATATTTCCAAGCTATGTTTCTAATTTTACGAATGAGGCTTCTACAATTAATCAGATACTCTAACTTGAAATTAGTGTGTATAAATTGAAAGATTTAACGAGAGTTAATATTCTGGATTTGTCGCTGTGTGGGAAAGAAGATGGTGTTTATGGATTTGTCGCTGTGTGGAAAAGAAGACTGTGTTTATGGATTTGTTGCTGTGTGGCAAAGAAGATGGTGTTTATGGATTTGTCGCTGTGTGGTAAAGAAGACAGTATTTATTTATTTGTCGCTGTGAGGCAAAGAAGAAGGTGTTTATGGATTTGTCGCTGTGTGGCAAAGAAGACTGTGCTTATGAGCTTGAGAAAATTATAAAGCTCAAAGGAAAAGAAATGAACCTTACAAAATACTAAAATCAATTGAATACAATGAATATATTTAAGAGCTAGCAAATAGAAAAACTATTGTATTACTTAAATAAGGTAATATTCATATTAAAACAAAGATATAAATATGTCATTTGTTTTGCAAATAGACCCATATATAAAATGGAAGAACAAAATACTAATAAAATCTAATATACATTTCTAAAACTGGTAATACAGATACAATGATAGCACCTAACTATTGCTACAAACGATGGAAGTAATTGTCTCAAATATTTAAGCTAGAAAAGAGATGAATTGATGGATATAGCCATAAAGCATTGTACAAGGACACAATAATAGTTCCTAATGTAATATAAATGAATTTAGTAAATGAAATTTTCAAAGATACAAATGGATTACGTAGAAGTTCCACCTTTATTTATTAAATTCGTAAACTAACTGAAACTTTTGAAAAAGTGCCCTTTTATAACAAGAAGGATTAAACAAAACGAAAGTAATTAAGGGGTTATTTAAATACCTTATGCTATTTCTATCAATATTGAAATCTTTTCTTTTGGTGCTTGACTGTAACTTACAATGAACTATATATATATATATATATATATATATATATATATATATATATATATATATATATATATATATATATATAGGTGTTTGCAAGTTTTAATTTTACTTTTTATAACGAACATAGGTTCACAAGCTTTGGGTAATATCCCATTGGCTGATTAAGTCGTATTTTTTGCGACTTTACGATCTATTGTGAAATACTTCACGTGGAATGTATTGCGAAATAAATCGAGAAGAAAATTAATGCGCTATAGATACTTAGGTTGCATATAAGGACAAACATGTGGATAAATAATTCATTCCTAAATCATATTTCCTTTTTTATTGTTTTAAATCAGTCTACAGATGTATTTAATGTTTTGTTTAGATATGATTTGAGAGGAAACATTTGTTTGGACTGTTTATTGGAATTGAAAATTGCTCATACGACTGAATTAAAGCAACATTTCGGGATTATTCTGAATTCATTCAAAGGAGTTTTGGACATTGCCATTGTGATACATTAAGACTGTTGAAACTTCAATATATTCAAGGATATTGGTACATCAGCACATTCAGGATCTGGAGTTCATTCGGAACAATATATTGTTTTGGATTGTGAGAATGCATTTTTAAAATTATTTGGCAACTTTACACAATTTGTTAGTTTTGCGTATTTTGTATTACTTACTTTTAGACCATAGAGTTGTAACAAGTAAATGCAGCCCATTCAATCAACGATACAATGCAATTAGATATTTATAGGTATTATAAACGGGTGGAGGACGTACAAAATATATAATAAAGAAAAGAAATATATTTGAACTTAAAAATTGTAAAACCTTTTGCAGGAGCTCAGATCGTTAGTCATTTAACAGGTTTAGAAAATAATTTGATTGGCAGGTTAGTAACATAATTGTCAAAGGAAAGGTAAAGTCACCATTAGGTGAAGAGTAAAAAGAACTATTTAAAAGATAAAGGTGTATAAGTTGATATTGCTTCTACAGCTATTATGAATGACTACAACAACTCTTTTTCAAAAAAAGGTTGGTGAAAAAGGTTTTTGCTGTAACTGTAGTGATGACAGTGGTGGAGATTGAAGTGATGATAAAGGTTGATCATTTTATAAAACAAAAAGTAAAACAAGGAGCGAAACATATTGCCAATGGCGTGTGTATGCATTCAGCATATAAGGAAATGTATGCTCACCAAACTCCGATCTTCAGTTTTATGTTCTTCAGGGACATTATCAACCCAATATTGATAATTTAATTTGTATATCTCCAATCGTAGTGATTAGGAGCGTTAGATTTATTGTTTCAGATGTAGTTTTTATTTCTTGGTTTAAATGCTTGATCATTAGGTATTTAGCATTTAGACACTAGCTTTGAGTTGTTTTTATATATGCTACGAGAAAACAAATAATTAGTTTAAAGTAGAAATTAAATAGGAAAGGAGAGTAAAACAAAGAATAGTTTGTTCTGACATGCACAACTCACCAAAACGTTTGACAGCTTGCAAGTATGGCGACATCCCGTCAATTGGTAAATTATCCATTGCAAAAATATTTGATTTCGGTTGCTTTTACGGTTGGTACAACATGATTGTTAATAAGTTGTCGATTTTGCTTTAAGTATGAAAGTGATAGTCACTAGAACCTAAGAACTCATTTGCAAGATTTAGTTAATCTGCCTGTACACATGATCAGTTGCTTTAAATTTTATAGATATATAGAAAAAATAATTGAAGTTATGTATATTATCGGTTTTGATTCTAAATGCAGGAAGCTAAGTCAGAGTGGATAGAATTGATCAAAACAATCTTCTTCCGATGGGAAATTAATGAACTGTTTCTCATCGGTTATCGCAATGGCATCAACTTCCGTGTTGTTTTTAACGCTTATGACCGCGCACAAAAATGGGATTTTAAATAGAAAACTAAGTTTTGGTGTTTTATAGTGATATTTCATTGAGGGGAAGACTTAGATATAACTTTACAGTATATGCCTGGTAAACTACTCAGGACTGAACACAGATAAATATTATTCTGAAGGTCGGAATAAAAGCTTTGCAAATGTTGGGTACGATATTATAAGATAACAAAATCAAAAACTACCCCACCTGTTCCTCACCTTTTTCAAAGGTTCAACTGCGGTTGACTTTGTGTCAGACGAACTGACGGACTGACTGACGGACGGATTGTCAGACGGACTGAATTGGTAAGCTGTGGATGGATGAAATAAAATCCAATGTCTCGAACGATCGTGCTTAGGACACTTATCTCTCTTTACATCTGACCGACAGCCAAGTCACAAGCTCTTCCCCAGCGTTAGCGATCGCACAATATTACCTAGCACGGTCGCACAGGCAAACGTTTAGAAGCGCAAGCAGAGAGTCATACAAAATAGTCAAAATAGATCAAATATATAGTAATTACGATTTGTGGTGATTAAACGCATATTCTTTGGATTGTTTTAAAATAAATATTAAACGTAGTTGTACGTGGAGAAATAAGTCTGTAAAAGTTTGCAATTATTGCTCAATAAGTTAAAAGTATAGTTGGATGGGACACAGGGAAAATAGTAAAACAACTCAATTGCTTCAAGCCGTTTGCCTCTATATTAAAGACTCTACCACATAACGATAACGAGAAACTCGGCAATATAAACTGTTTCCCTTCCTATTTACCTAATAACTAATATGTGAGATTGACAAAATACTTCATTTAAATATATTGACTGAGATGTAATAAAATTCTTATTTTGGCGTAAATATTTTTTTTAAATATATAGTGTTGCTTTTGTAATGTTGCTATATTGTTGTACATTTTAGATGAATGTGATTCATGTGTTACATTATCCATAATACTAATATTTTCCACATCTTTATTTTCCGCAAATTGAATAAGATCATTTAAAATTCCATTAAGCGCCTTTAATAGAAAACAATGGATTTCTTGAAAAAGTCCGTTTTCTAATCACGAGAAGCTGAATAAATGCTCAAATTACAATTTATGGTTTTAAAAGGTCGGGAATCGCCTTCATTAATGTTAATAGCAACATTAGGAAAACTCATCTCACCTATTGTTTTATGCCCCATTTACCAATTAACGTACACCGTGGTTTCCATAATTGAACGAAGATGGCGTTATTCATCGACACATATATCCGAAAGTGATGCGACAGTGGGAGTTTAGAATTCATTTTATACGTCATTCACACAGATCATTGATTTCTAATAGAGATCGCAGCTCCTGCGGTGTTGAAGAGTTGATTCTAAAGTTGAATCCTGCGGTGTTGAAGAGTTAATTCTCAGAGTACTCCCCTACGTAAGCAACGATATCGAGACATAAAAAACCCATAGCACAGTCAAAACTACTGAAATTTAGATAGTCACTTACAAACGGTGCACAACCAAATGCCTCATGTACTGATGTGTCAGATAAATAAAAATATTGTTTACAATAAATACCTTACTTTTTCTTAATTTTCTTTTACTAAAACCTAAAACACATGGTTTGCGCATGATGCAATAGGAAAATGTGCAGCGACTGCAGTGCGTCATACATTTGTTCACACAGCTGGTGTTCGAAAGATATTGCTGAGCTCGTGTTGTAGATTGCATGCTTCATGCTATATTAATATACACTATAACCCGACTCGTGGTTGCATTGTTTTGGAAGAATTCCTGACAAGAAAGATTACGTGTTTAACCTACAGTTCAACTGTATCGATGCACAGAATGGTGACATAGTGATATCACTTGTCTTCAGAGACCACTTATAAATGGCAGTAGTGCATTGGAATCTTATCTAGTAAAAAAAGATTCTACTGTACTGTTACAACCAACTACAATGCAAATTTTGAATTAGTATAAAAAAAATCTGACCAATTAGTAAACATTTTGTAAGAATAGTTATTGATTTTCACCAAAGCTTTTCGATTCGTAGCGGCATCATCAGGACATCATTACATAGATATGTGATAAGGTAACACTAGTTTTATTATTGAAATTTTGAACTATCTCATATATTTTACACATATTTTCGTAAAGGAGCAAAACTGCATAATTTTCAAAAGTTTTACTTTGCTTTCTGTTTTTCGGTAAGATTCAGTGTCGAAAAATAGAATTAATATTGTGTTTGATCATAAAAGGTTCGACGTACTTCATCTTATAAAAACAGAACTTGTCGACACGTAATTTGGTCACGTGGCAAATAAAACTGTTAGTCCTACGGCAAAGGGCACCATTGGATATTTATGCTTTCATATTAATTTATGTGACAATAAACGTAGTATCTACTAAGATCGCCCATGGAATGAAAAGGTGCATAAAAAACTGTAATGTAAATGGATTGTGGGGTTTAAAGCGTACATCTCTCTTACATCTTATTTATATGAAAGTGTACAAGGAAATATTTCGAACAGGTCGCAACTCTTGAAAACTTTTCAAGAAATGAAGTCAATCTTATTGAGGTTAATACATCAATTGCGGCTTTGAAGATGACACAATCCAGCTTCAGATTTCTATATATTAGACTTTAAATCTTTACGTTTTAACAAACAATAATTATTCACAGAAACTGGTCGCATCCAAAGAGTTGCAAGGAAAATTCAAAAACCACTAAGAATATGTCAAGACTACCCATGTCTTACCCTAAAATTTTAAGTATGTGTCTTTAATAGTGTTGAAGATAAATTGCATCAGTAATAGAGAGAGAGAGAGAGAGAGAGAGAGAGAGAGAGAGAGAGAGAGAGAGAGAGAGAGAGAGAGAGAGAGAGAGAGAGAGAGAGTCCCCACCTGTTTAAAAGTTGCATTTGGATAAAAGTCATGGTAATTTTATTTGAAAATTATTTAAACATTTGATGACACAAAAAACAAATGTGTATATATCTAAGCTTAATGACATAACTAACAAGTACACACAAGAACTTTAATGACGAGACGTGTTTTTTAGCATTTAATGCTAGCTATACGCAAGAAATTCTTAATGAAACAATATTTTTCCTCTAACCTAATATGATATTCCAATTGTTCATAATATATAAATTATATATTCATTGGTCATGACTATAGAAGGAACAGCTGTGAGGTACATACAAATAGTGAATGGGAAAACTGCAAAATTTAACTTATTCACTTTGCAGTTAATGCTGATTGTTATTATTATTATTATTATTATTATTATTATTATTATTATTAGTAGTAGTAGTAGTAGTAGTAGTAGTAGTAGTAGTAGTAGTAGTAGTATTGCCTCATCTTTCTTAGAAAAATGGTACCATTACAGTTTTGACTTGTATCTGATCAGATCTGTTTAAAGATGTTTGGGGGCTCTAGGCACAATTTTAAAAAAGTAATCAGAACTGTGACTCAATCTCTCAGTCTCAGATACAGAGTATTGCATGGCATTTCCATGTCCATGTGTCATTTTGTTAAATTTATTAATATAGTACTAAACTGCTAACACAACCGACACCCAAATTTTGTTTTTTGGGCCACCGTTGGACCCACTGCTGGCGGGATAATATGCCCATGCCTATGCCTTAAAACAGCACTGTGTCTGTTGTTAACGGTTTCAAAGGGTTTAAGGGCTCTTTGTCCATTATATCGAATGCATATCCATTATGTCGAATTCATATCCATTATATCGAATGCATATCTAGTATATCGAATGCATATTCATTTCTCCGACATTAATTCAAAATCATGCTATCTACTATTTCTTTGATAATCGAGCGTTTGTAGTTAACCGTTTTGAATCGCATTTTGTTCTCTATCAACTTAAATCATTTTCGATAGGTTGGAAGCGTGTAGCTCCGCTGTATCTTTTGTACTTTAAGATATTTATTCTTTCTCCGTCTCTTTCTTAAAACTATTTCCATCTGCACTGTCGGTTTTCCCACAAGACACATTTTCTCTTCAGGGATGTGGGTCTTCGTGACTAATATTTACTCGGAATCATCAACTACCATGTTAACAGCCGAAGTTGTTCGAATATGCACAACTTATTCCTTTGCGCTATCAACTCAACAATAACTCTCGACGCTTTTCAGAGTTTCACTTCCATTAATTAACTATGTTTAACTTCACCGGTCACAAAACTGAGTTTTTACAAGAACTACAATTACAAAAGTTTCCTGAAATTTTTTATTTTTTTTATATTATGCAGTAGTGTTCCTTTTTTATTACATTTGCAACTGTTAGTAGCCACGATAAACAAAAGGCATACAATACATGGAATTAATGACTACTTAAGACATTGCATGATATTGTTGACATGAACTTAACATTTCATACATCCTATCCAAGCACTTGAAACTGGCATTCTGTAAATCTTTCTTCTGATTATCGTTAGATTACTATATTAATTTCCTCAAAAACAGTATGATTGTACTACTTTCTAAGCTTATTGTAAAGTTTTTTTTTTATTACCACCACGTTCTTATTGACCACACCTTTTTTAATGTCCACCATTTCTGGCATGCAGTAAAGTTCCCTAAGTGTAACAAAATGCAAGACAATATTTTGTTTTCGTTTTGTATGATGGTTCAGATTGTGTGAAATGCATTATTTTTATATCATTACATTGTGAAGCCTGATTACATCCCCTTTAATGCAGCTCCAACTATATGCCGTCAAGGAATTGGCGATTAGATTTAGCTTCATTACTGCTCCTTTTGCTTTTAAAAAGACGCCAATGTCGCTTACCTTTCTCGCACCTGCTTTGTAATTGTGACTTACACTTTATTTGTAAAATACATATTTGGAACCATATCAAAATTATTCCGTAGATAAATGTTGGTTGTTAGCAAAATTAAATATAAATAGTTTGAAGAATATGGTTCAGAACCTAGTTTCAGAAAGCAATCTCAATATTTCATCATAGACTCAAGATAAATATATAAATATTTTCCAGTGAGTGACAATCAGATTTGCAAGGTGTCAAATGAAGTTTAGAAGATTATTATTTTTCAGAATTAAGGCAAAATCACTCACGAGCTTTTTTAATCTGTATATAAATTTACTAGACTGCTAACTCGCTCAGAGGGCAAATTTTTAACTGAAACCAATTATTGATCAAATATTCAACACAATCGATCATACTAACTGACACTGAAATGGATCTAGAGTCATTAGCAAGCACGGATTATAATGATTGGCTGATAATTTTGTGGAGCAAAAAATTAATTGCATGACCTCGATTGACGTTTTGCTTTTAACGCTTATTAAGTTTGCCAGATTAATGTTTGTACATTACGATCACTAACAGTTTATTGTTGAATTCTTCTTTGAAAAGTGACGAGTGTAATATTCTACATGATAGTGGGGTCAATAGCCATGCCTACATTCTATTTTGTCAATAGCCATGCCTACATTCTATTTTGTCAATAGCCAGGCCTACATTTTATTTTGTCAATAGCCATGCCCACATTCTATTTTGTCAATAGCCAGGCCTACATTTTATTTTGTCAATAGCCATGCCTACATTCTATTTTGTCAATAGCCATGCCTCCATTCTATTTTGTCAATAGCCAGGCCTACATTCTATTTTGTCAATAGCCATGCCTACATTCTATTTTGTCAATAGCCAGGCCTACATTTTATTTTGTCAATAGCCATGCCCACATTCTATTTTGTCAATAGCCATCCCTACATGCTATTTTGTCAATAGCCATGCCTACATTCTATTTTGTCAATAGCCATGCCTACATTCTATTTTGTCAATAGCCATGCCTACATTCTATTTTGTTTTAATAAAAAGGCAACCGTCCAAGATTCCTCTCAAAGAATGACTTGCAATAAACGCTCACTTAGTAGTTATAGATATATATGCTTACATAATACTGATTAGAAATAAGGAACAATTTCAATTTCGGAATTATTTAAATATAACTTGCATAAGGTTTGACACATTTATTTAACTTTATTTTTGGACAACTTTAATATATTTGGTTGTCTAGCAAACGATGAATATCAGGCTTCATTTAGCATGGTGCTAACTATTTCAGCAATAAATAAGAACGTGAATATTTACAACTTGAAGATTTTGTATTTTTTATTTTCATTAGTTTGTATTTTCATTAGTTTTATTTTCCTCAGATATATTTTACTTTGAATATTCTTTATTTATTTTCATTTCAGGCAAGGAATGAAAATAAAAATATGGACCTCTGTATCTTTGTAACATTTCGAAATACAATTTATGGATTTATGTAAATTTGCACGATGTATGTACATCGTTATAAGTATTTTGATAATCCTAACAAAACTGCATTGATCCATATCAGCAGTCGCATGATACGACGGCCGATCTGGTTCTTTGCAGTTGGAACCATCTTGCAAATTCACACGTACAGTAGTGTAAAAGCGGCTATATCTTTCACTACTATATATGAATTAATTTTTTGATATTTCATGAGTGGCTAGTGTATTATAAACTTTGAAAGATCAGTTAAGAAAACAAAAAGCTCATCACGCTTACAGGTTTTAAAGAAATAAAACGCAACTATTATATGCTACCTATACGAACTACAAAAAGCATTATTTTCAGTAATATTTCTGTCCTCAAAGGATAAACCATTCCGCAAAAATTCTTTCTTTGATTTGTATCTGTTGATATCGTCACTGTTTTCCCGATCACAAATTCTCCATCTGTTTTCCAATCATGTTAAAGAATGGATAATGAATCTTCGGACCACATGAAACATTTCTCTAGATATGTGTCTATAAACACGGTTGTTGGTTGACGATAATGATGCTATGTGTATTTTTCAGTTTCAAAACAAAATACTTTTCTTTTTATTTCAATGTACACAATAGCTTGACACAATTCTCTTCTGGAAGAAATTTTCCATGTGCAACATGGCATGCTTTCAAGTCGATTATCATCGCTACAGGTACTTTCAGCTCAACGTCAAAATTTTACCAATGACATTGTTAACGCGTATATCTAATACGTTTTTTTTATCCATTTATTATCCTTTTAATATCACCGTCTGAAAGTTTCCACTGCTAACTATTGAAGCAATGCCCACAGCGGGGAAGTCATTTTTCTTATATGATCTTCTTAAATTATTCCTATAATTAACCTTGTTTTGACCAATCATTATGTCCCAGATGTGGCATATGTTACGAGAATAAACCTCAAGTTTGGATTGTTCAGAATTGATAATGGTTTTTGCATTTTCTAACCTCAAAATTCTCTATATACAAGTTTTGCATTCCTCCCCAAAAACATGTTGTAAAATATCTTAATACAATCATTTCTCTCTGTAAAAAATGCAAAATTATTATTTGCGAATTGCCTTTAGATATATCCTGAAAGGATATATAATTGTTTTTGAAGTCTACTTTTTGCTGTTTTTTTTTCCTCCAAAATACATTGTCTTTGACAACGAGTTTCATAATTGTCTCCTTCATTTTGTTATAAACGTTGGAAGCGACACAAACCATAAACCTTTGACCAAATTAGACTCAAAATCATAAAAAACAGCGATTGGAGCCTTTAAATGGTGGCCAAAGTTTTTGAATTACACAAAAGAACCTACATCCAGCATCATGTCTATTATATTTACTACATTTCATCACAATCTTTTGTGGCCATTTAATTTAGCTGACTTAGAGAAATTAATAAGTACTAAATATAACAATGTCGTTCTTTAGGACAAGTGTTAACAGTTTTTTAATTTCTCCAAATTACTGAGGCTACATTTGAAGATTTATTGACCTACGCATAAAATACCAGAACATCACTTCATCAAGTCTCGCGGATTTGCAAAAAAGATTACTTACTCAGGCGTGAAAAATATTTTTTTCTGCAAAACCATAAAGGTAAATAACAATTTAAAATAGAAATTAAAAGAAAACAGAGTGAGAGTTTTCTAAAAAAAAACATTTAAACGAAAACTAAGAAACCTACTTTTTGATAATATTTTAGTATATAGTTTAGCATGGGAATAGGCAGTAATATTTCTCTCTCTCTCTCTCTCTCTCTCTCTCTCTCTCTCTCTCTCTCTCTCTCTCTCTCTCTCTCTCTATCTATCTATCTCTCTCTCTCTCTCTCTCTCTCTCTCTCTCTCTCTCTCTCTCTCTCTCTCTCTCTCTCTCTCTCTCACTCACTCTCTCTCATGTGCATTGAAAACACACGAAAATTGAGACCTAATACATAACGGCAGAGTCGAGAAGAGATATGACTGTCATTTTAACTATTCCGGATTTTGTTAAACATCCAGTATTTACTAGTTTTGCAAAGTTAATTTACATTATTTGCTATCGAACCTCAGGATGAATTACCAATATAGTTTTTGTGTATGATTTTATTGCTTATATTTATTATATTATTTATTATTTTTTTATTCGTTCGAATTTATTCCTTTGCTGGTTTTTTTTTTTTCATTTTCTATCTTATATTTATAGAAGGTTATAGAATTTTATGGACTTTTTGATGTATTAAAAATCGAGGTGTGCTACTAATATGAGATCTTTTTTTTAGATCCTAAGAATCTAAGAGGTTTATATATTCACTTTTTATTCCAGCACACGCGAGTTCGATCCTGAAAATACAGATTGTTTTAACTGTCCCATCTATAGTTAGTGATTTCCTCCGGTTTGTCTTATTTTATTGCATATTGTATAACTGTATATGAGTCAAAAAAGCCTGAGGTGTACGGTTGCTCTTTTAATATTTTGCTACAAAATCATTGCCTTAGTGCACTATATGCATTAAGTTCAAGAAATAGCTTAATGATCATAGATTCAATCCTTTACTTCATCTCTACATATTTGGCAGGTGGCTACGGATGCCATCGAACTGCATCTTTGTCGATTGGGTATGAGACATAAACAATCATCCAAATTATGTGAGTTTTATGAAAAGTTGCCTTCTTTAACGGCATTATTCGTGCATATGGTGGTGTTTGCTTTGCAAGTAGCAATGCTGACTTGACTAAACAATTTTTGCTGACTCAGCGATCCCAGGCATCTTGTTGCAAATCTACCGCTAGACTCTTGCAATGCAAATTCATACTAACAATTTATTATGGAGAAAGCCTGGAGTATTCAGGAAGTAAAAACAAGAATCTATGAAGAAGAAGTCATAAAAGTCTAATCCGGTAAACTCGTATGGAATCCACTTCCAATATCATAACATGCATAATTTCACAAATATCAGAACAGCAATGTATCGGTAGTTATAAAACGTTTTATTATACACATATTATCAATACAATGTCCGGACCATTTCCATGTTACTTTACCAATATTTGGGAACTTCAACTATAATCCATCGTTCTAGATTCGTTTTGCACCGTTCGGATCCCAAAAGTTTTTTAGAATGTGCGGTCATCCTCAGTGGTTGGTAGTTCTCTTCTTGTTTTCAGTTTCCCCACCTAAAATCCCATCAAATCATCAACCTGGCCATCGATAATGGTAATTTATATTTATTATAGCTATTGACCAAGCAATGTAGTATATTAAGTTTAATTCCAGTACGTTCCAGTAATCTGTCCCTGATATCTTTTGTTGAAAACAGCGAGCAAACTATTTTCTTTTAATGGTTTATTCTCTGCAATAAATAAACGGTTACTATTCACAAAATCTTCGTGCACGTTTTTTTGGAAGAAATAATTGTAAAGGAGAACACTGATCTAGAATTCCAATTAGTGCACCAGTCTGACTTGCATAGTAATATATTTATAGCAAACAATAATATTGCCTACGTTTCAATAGAATTGCACATATATGTAATGATGCAGAACCCAGGTGCAGATCAAGTAAACGACAAATAACAAAACCCGGCATGATTACTGATATGACAAATATGAACTTTTATCTAGACTATCCGATTTCTTATTCGATAGGAGACGAAGATATCCATAGTTCGCCTGATATGAAGATACCTTTTTTGACGTGTGTCGGTAATGGTCAAGGACGTTTCGACTAAGGAAACCTTCTATAATAGCAAGATTGTGAATCCAAAAAGGTGAGGCTTTGATATATATTTCCAGATTGAAATGTTGATTTACCCAAATTAACACTATTCCAAATTTAAACTTTCATACGATAGTTGAAGACACGGTAAATTAGCGAATGAATTATGTCGCTTTGGAAACAAACATTTACTGTCCATAAATTATGAATTCGTGTCATATTTGTATTTAAACATGGTTATATCTCGGATTAGGTATGTTTAATGTAAGAATACAGCTTAAATAATGACCAATTTTGCATTAGTTGAATTAGAAAATTTTTTTATAAAAATGCCAACATAATTTTGTTTCTTCTTCAAAATTATGTAGATTGTCAAGAACTGTGTGCAGTGGTTAATAAGGGACGACAAACTGCACACAGTTTTGAAAATGCGCAACAAAGTTTGAATGATTCCATGATTCATGACTCTTATATTTATGGCATGCCAATTAATTTCATATGGTATTTGTTTTAGCCTAACCTATTGTACATTGCGACACTTGGACACATTCTCTTGAAAACAGAGTTGCATAAATATTTGTCGATAAATCTTTAACTTTGTATTTGTGTTTCCATCCTGCCTTCAGTATGGTTGAGAATATTCAAGCAACCGAACATTCATTTATTTGTACTTTGCATTTAACTGTTGAAAATTGATGTGAAAAGTTAAATGTTTCTATTATTTGAAAGCGCTGGTGAAATTATACAATCCCAAAATTTTGCAAACGGGGAATATGAGCAATTTAGAAATATTGTTTGCTTCACTAGATCGAAATTAAGGCAATGACAATCATCTAAATGTGTGATCTGTAAAGAGTTTTATACCATTTTCAGAGAAATGTTTATGAAACCAATTACAGCTAATTAATCCTTGACATATATGTAATAGAAGTCGCAAATTGTCCTCGTGTTTGATGTTAAACTTTACCTCATCTATGTATGCAATCTGCGTTGGTTATTTTATAAAATATGCCGATGTTAATTTAATTTTATAAATTTGAAAACATTTTATCTCAGGCACATTTTAAATAGCATTAAAGAGATTATTAACTTGCAAAATATTGCATCATTCATTTAATAATCTGTGATTTAATTAATTTTTCAATATATAATCTGGATGGATCAGGAATTTATTTCAATAATACGAATTCGAAAAAAACTGATGGTATCCGTTTCACATAAGACGGCAAAGTTTCTGTTTTTCACTGACAAAAAACATCACACCCGATCCCCAAATTTAATATATTCACAGGAAAATAAGGATTTAACTGAAATACTCATTACCCCTAATGAAATAGTGATGAAGTCCTTACAGTATGTATTTCAAATTGTTTTAATATTCTTGAGTTTATTTTTTAAAGAAAATGGGAAATATTTTTTCCCAAAAATAGGAGCATTGAAAACTCAACATCAAAATTTCTTACATTGCCGTATTTGGGTATTTACCTATGAATTAGGTGAAAAATTCACTAATTTCAAGTCCCTGGCAGCAGAGGAACATGGAATAAGAAAATTCATCCCCAGCATTTTTTAATTTTTTTTTTCTTATATTAAGTTAATATCTGAATAAAATTACGAACACCATCAATTGCATCAGTTATATCTCTTTCGCTTAATTGGTGACGACTCACAATAAGTTTATCAACTATAGATTTTATAGGTACGAAGAATGTACAATGCCAAATCTTCTGATATAAGCTTCCAATATTTTTTTCAATAGTTGCAACTGTTTAAATTATTATTTCACAGAGCTATTACAAAATCTGTATCTAGTCATTAATGTTACATAGTTTTGCATACTTGGAATCAAGTATGGCAGTTATGGAATGGCTATCAAGTGTCGGCTTTTATCAATCAAGATTGAAATATATTACCATTTTACAGTTTTCATTAATTTTTGTGTCATTTACATTATTAATATGTCAAACTTAATAATTTCAGATAGACACAGTGTGCGTGTATATTACAGACTTTCATGTGTCCATATATCTTCGCATTTCGACCATATATGTGAATATTTGTAATTTATTTTATGCGGATTTAACTGCAATGGCTGGTATTATTTTAAACAATTTAAAGATATTGTATATATTAGACAGGGTTGGTATATGAACATATTTCCGATAATAATTTATCAAAATGCAAAATCAGTATACCAGAATAATAATTAGATTAACATTTTATATGTATTGGCGTTTTAGACGAGGGTTTTATCATTCATAGAAGAATTTGTGTATTGAACTGGTTTTGTAACATTAAATAGTCTTACATCCAAATCCTTCACAAAATAGCCGCTCTGCAGCTTAAAGAAGGCAAAAAAACCCTTGTCTTTGAAAAGAAAATTCAAACCTATTTAAATATTTCTAACTTGATAAAATTTTTATGAAAGATATAAATACGCATAATGTTTATCTAAGCGTGAAATCACTGGTATTCTATGGAAATATTTGCAGCTCTGCTCCAGTAATAACGAATGTATTATGTTAGTCATTGGTATTCAGATGTGACAAACATGAAAAGGAGGCGGAAAATCTCGAATTCACGGTTTAGCAAGTTCACATAAGAAAAAGGTGAAGACTATAAATGAACCGAGACCAGATTCAGTATAGATATATATTCAAATACATTTATCCATTGATAACTCGAACTCATCTATAAGCCAATTAGTTACACGTTTACAGATTCTGAATGTTCAGAAACCTCAAACTGTTCTCTATTACAAATTTGATCCATTCAAAATTTCCTACTTAGTATTAGAGGAACATTGATAGGCAGAAAACCACAAGAAGAAATGAAGAAATCCAGTACTTACCTTATTCACAAAATATATTTTCTTTCACACAGTCTTTCAGTCAGATATCTCTGAGTGGCCAATCCAAGCTATATATACTGTCGTTAATGAAGCTTTGCGAGTCTTCTCTGTCTCTTCCTGACAAGAGAGAATTACTACAGTACACACGTATGCAAACCTTCGATTAAGATGTTGGCTCGAAGTGGGTTTACGCCCGCTTGTTCACTAGAACGGACGCAGCCTGTCGATTCTGTTGTTAGTGACGGGATGTCGGTTTTAATATGAACACAGGAACGGATAGGGGCGTGGATCATCACCAATCAATACACCTACATTCGTAATTTCTGTCATACTACAGGAATGTCATTCGGCCGAGGTGTAAATAACATGCCCTGATGAGGAAATTCGATTTATTTTCTATTTTAAAATCGCAGAATATCGCACACAAAATCTTCACAATTTTCGATTACGCTAATGTTATGTTCACGGTATGTTATATATCTATTAACTCAGTCGTGTGTTTTTTCTTTGCCTAAATAAATGGAAATATGAGACATTCGCTATTCAGGCGTATACTAAGCTCTGCATGATTTAAAGAAATATTAATAATAGATTACACATATTTTCTGAGAGAAAAGAAGCAAACAATTTTAAAAGAATGCTTTTTTGATGTTAGAGTACTGTCTCTGATGCATTTTCAGTGATTTAGTAAGGTAAAACCCGATTGAAGTATCTAGTAAATAACTTTACAGCATTAGTATACTTTGAGATTTAATGAAAGAGCAAATGAAAGAACCGTTCACGCGTTATATATTCATTTGCCAATTGGTTTAAGTGATACGTGATTGATATTCCCTGCAAAATTATTTTATACTGCAAAGTTTTTTCTTAAAGCTACTACTTTTTTACAATTTGAAGAAAAAAGAAACTGTTCATGGTCGCAAACTAAACGTTGCTTAAAAATGGACATGATCCGATCACATATCATCATGTGTCTGAATGTGAGTAATTGCATTTCCATGAATTAAACTAACATAATATTTGTATTACTCTAGGAAAGTACTTATCTTTGAAAACATATGTTGTAGATTTCAAACGTCATACATACCGGGCGTCCATGTATACCATTCTATCGACACTTTTTTCAACAATAATTCGCAATGTTTTACCTTTCCGCCTTAACTTTTTAAATGGTCACTCGTGTAGAGTCCACTTACTCCTGTCCAGCTAAACTTTATCAATAGTCAGTTATACAGAGCGTAATGATATACCTTTCCACCGTAACTTTGTTCCATCATTTAAAAGCGTAATGAAAAAATGCATTTGGTCTGTAGAATGTTTAAGGGCGTCAAAACTAAAGGGAAAAAACACGTGCACTCACAACGGAACAAAAGCACACTTTAAACGTCAAGTGAAACAAATAGATAAGTGAAATGCGATTACACGCAAATAACTATAGGCAGAAAAAATGTCTAGTTTAATGTCTGAATAGACAAGGACGTTTAATAAATCCTACAAAATCTAGTTTTGAGAGCAACTACTTTTCATATTTGTTATTGCTTTTACAATGACAGCCTTTTTTGAATTGCCGTACACCTCCGTTCACAAGACATTACCGGCGTTTTCAATTTAAAAATAATTAAAACAAACCTACTTCAAAATTAAAAATCATTTCGCATCAGATTCCTATTAGCTTTACTTAAGTAGGATAAATGTGGGAGACCTCGAACAACCAATTATTTTTTGCGTTTTGTGTATCATGTAGGGATACGAGAACATTATAAGAATTATATTTAAAATCATTATACCAGCACTACTTGGGGGTAATTAAGGAAAAACAAAAAACAAACATTAATATCACATTTATAATGATATTTAATCAGAAACACTGTCGTGATCGGTTTTCACTCATCCTTATATCAGCGGCGTGGAATTTCACTCAAAGTAACACGATTGACAGATTAATTGCTTCTATCTGCAGCAAGAAAATATTTCACCGTTATCTGAGCCATCTCTAAAATTGTCAAATAACTTTATATTCAGCTGCGGTTGTAGATGATTTTACAGTTGGTATTAATGTTCCTCTCCACTATTTCAAAATATAATGTACAGAACCAAAACTATAAAACCGTCTTCTGGCAACTGATTTAGAATCTTACTAAAATACTTACTACAATTTTTGTTAGTATACAAATTATCAAACCTAAATGGTTTAAAATAATATGTATTGGACCCCTGTTATTATATTTAAATTATTGTTTCACCTGAAAAAGAGATGAAGTCAGCTAATAAGCAGGTAATTTTCAGTGTTACTATCCAAGATCTGTGATTTAGACGTTTAATAGTTGTATTGAAACGCTAAAAGTTTGTGGTTCGACGCTCGCCTGATTAGACGTTTTCTGTATATATTGATAACCATCCCTTTTCTACAGACTTGTCACTACATTAAAATCAAATACATTTCGCGTTTGAAAGAATCTCCCACAATTAGGAAGGGTTCAAACAAGCACTCTGCCAGAATAACATTGTAAACTTGCACTGTGTGGCTGGCGTACACACTGCCAGAATAACATTGTAAACTTGCACTGTGTGGCTGGGGTACACACTGTCAGAATAACATTGTAAACTTGCACTGTGTGGCTGGCGTACACAATGCCAGAATAACATTGTAAACTTGCACTGTGTGGCTCACTGTAAAGACAAGTGCAAACATGAAATGCCCTAAAGGCAATTACATATCTTTTAATTTGCGTCTAACACACAAAGCAGCGTGGCAGGTTCATTACGTGCATGCAATACGCAGAGCGTAAATATCTACTTATAAAATACAACTTTCCTCTGGTGTGGTAAGTGGCTAAGTTTCGATATAACTCTCTCTCTCTCTCTCTCTCTCTCTCTCTCTCTCTATATATATATATATATATATATATATATATATATATATATATATATATATATATATATATATATATATATATATGCATGCATACATACATACATACATGCATGCATGCATGCATGCATGCATGCAAACATACATACATACATACATACATACATACATACATACATACATACATACATACATACATACATACATACATACATACATACATACATACATACATACATACATACATATTGAAAATTTCTTAAGCAAAAATGAAAACTAATATTGTCGATAATCAATACCAAAAACGAGCCAGTAAAAATTACAGCTCCTTTAATATAACTTCTCTGCAGAAAACAATCTGAGACACACGAAAAAGCATAATTAAAACAGAATTATCGGTAACGAGTATTTTTTTAATAAAGAACTTTAACTTAGGATCAATTTAGTGCAGTAACAAAAATGATTCTTCAATGGCATTAATAATTGGGTAAGTTGAAGATATGCAGCAGAAATGTCCGACACTTTAGCTCGGTAATATGTTTGCTCAGCATAACTCGAACAAAACGTTTGCAAAATAGTCTTAGACGTTACATAATTGGCACACATTAGTGCAGTATCTAATAAATATAAAAAGTAATGTAACCTAATGTTGCAAATGAAAAAAATACTTATAATGCAGAATCAAAAAGTATTGCCTATGTTTCTTAAACATCTGCTTGGCTCCAGGTAAGCATTTCTTTTATCTTATTTCTGCTTTATCTAGTCTATATTGATTATGTCTAAATAATCATAGAAACGTTCCACATATGTCTTAAAGAATCGAATGTTCTGAATGAATTCAAAATTCTATAATGTACTGGTCTGCCAATACAACGGCATTGTCCAGACCTTTTGATAAGTTCACAATGGTCCAGAATAATAATTTTGTCAAATGAGCACTTTGTAATTCCAACTACTAATCCTAACAAATTATAACTATAACATTAGACACATCTGCTGACTGGCATTAACACAAGAACATATGTAAATAGGAATGAAATTGTTGCTCAGTTCTCTTCTTTACATCTCAGAGTCGATTACGACTATATGTCGCAATACATCCAACATGACAAACTTGCTACTCAATGTAATATTTCACAGTTCTTTCACAGTACTTGCTCACATGACCTACCCCGTATAATAACCCACCTGACAGTTACATCCAATGGAAAATAACGTAATGCTTATATAAACTCACGTTGCCTCACTAGCTAATTATAAATTAATCTAAACTTGTCAACAGGCTCTATATAGGTAGAATTTATCTTGCAAACACTTATTTATAGTTCAAAATCTTTCAAGCAAAATGTGCGCGCATGGATAAAATATAAGATATATATCTTCTTAATATAGAATCGCTGCAATTTTCAGTCATGAATAAATGTTGCACACAAAATAAATACCATCAAGTACCAAAGGTTACACAAAAATATAGATATATGTAACCATTGTTTGTTATTTCTTTTTGTAATAGTGATAAGTTTAGACAAGGATAGCCAGACGCATGGTTCATTATTTGGTTGTCTGGTGATCGTAGTTGATCAGACGCATGGTTCATTATTTGGTTGTCTGGTGATCGTAGTTGATCAGACGCATGGTTTATTATTTGGTTGTCTGGTGGTCGTAGTTGATATAACTACTTGACTGTTGAATTTTAGTATGGGAACGCTGGAACACGGCGGACAAGAGAATGTTGCAGGTAACAAACATTATGCATGTGGTGTTAGAAATTTTTGCTGTTAAATAAATGACTCTCTATATATAAATTATTTATAGCAACTATGAATTCGAATTTTCAAATTAGTTTACGTTGAATTAATTTATGAAAAATGTCAGCAAAGTTCTTTTCTGGTTTTAATATAACAAATGTTTTGTCACTAGTGAACAGGAAACTTGTAAAGCTTACCAGATCATAATCGGAAGAAATTTGCTTGGACAGACCTCCAACTCGACCGCATTTATACAATTGATATATGCCAGTCAGTGTGCTCAGCTCTTTGTATATGATATTAAATTATTAAATATGAGAATTAGCTACATGTGACCGGCTTGATTAGTTCATGGCGGTTCACAATTTGCAGCTGTCTACTATTTGACACATATCAATGTGAGCGGTTTCCTGGGAAAAGGTCTCAAGATTTCCAGTTTATTTCGATACAGCCATGAATCACACACGGAGAATCAGTTGATCTATTCCTGAAAAAAATTCATTATTGATTAGGTTTCGGTAAAAAAAATGAACGTTTCTTACTGAGATATATAGTATTATCGACAATAAAATATAGAATGTGAACGCTAAACAACATGACCCTGTTACTTAATTTAAACATTATTCAATTTGATATACTGATACCAAATCCCATTCGCATTCATACGAGACAAATTGCGAATTGAATGTTATCATTATACAGACCATTGACTGTAAAATCATATGTAATAAACGACCATGCTTTTCATGGGGAAAAATATCAATTAAAATTAAGAGAAGGTAGGATTAAATCATCAGCTTTATTGTACTTTGTGGGACCTAAGGGTGTGGTGGCAGCAAAGCAATACTGATACATGATATGGTAGTATCCAAAACATTAGATCCAATTGCTACACGTTTGATAAGACTCTTATCTCTTGCATGGCAAAACCAATATTTTTAATCATTCAGCATTATTATCGACTGAAGAAACGCAATCCTTTTTATTTATAACTATTAAATTACGTAGTTGCATCAAAATGGCTACGCTTTAATTAAACTAAATGTAGAAAGTTAACAAGTTTAACGTTGTAAAAATTGTGGCAGTTATTTAATTGCTCCTTATTCGAGACAAAAGGCATGCACCAAATTATTTTAATAAATGTACGAATATCAAATTAGATTTGCTGATGTGACGCCAAAGAAATTCGCTTATACATGTGTAATATCAACTACAGCTTATACATGTAATATCAACTACAGCTTATACATGTGTAATATCAACTACAGCGTACACATGTGTAATATCAACTACAGCTTATATATGTGTAATATCAACTACAGCTTCATCGAGCTAAAGTAGCATTGTTGGTAATTGTTTCTGTAACAACACCCGACCACGAAAGAACACATCAGTATGCATTTTCGTGAAGACGAGACCATAGAATTTATAATGATGTACCACACAGTTTTGTGACTTATGGCTACATCCAATTTAGGAAAACCTTGTCTTTGCTGCACTGCGTTTTTGTAAGATTAAAGATATATGAAGGCATCATTACATCGTCATTCGACAAACACTTGGACAACCTTTGCTTAAAGAAGTTAACAAAAAGTAATTATTGACCAAACATAATCTGTCATTTTTCATGAATGATAATAGAACATGCTTAAGCCGCAATGTCTTATTAACGGGGACAAAAATATAAATGATATCCAGATTATGAGTCGACAAATACCATATTTTGTCAATGACCTGGCATCTAATACACCTATTTTTTGTAAGTAACATGACCACGATTATTTCCAGGAAAGAAAAATGTTTTATTCAACTGACCATTTCACACAAAATAAAAAATAGTTTTGTACATAGTAAAAACAATTATTTCCAAAAAAATCATTGAAATGGGCAAAATATAAATAGATATAAAGCAAATATTGTGTTAACTATTTCGCGTCATTTTGTTTCACGAATTCTTCTTCTTCATATTCGTCTTCTTCCTATTTATTATTATTATTATTATTATTATTATTATTATTATTATTATTATTATTATTATTATTATTGTGTTCAATTGAAATAGCAAAAATGATGTGTGAGAAACAGTGTCATTATTTTATGGGACTTTCACATCATTTATCCTACAGAACCAAATGATGTAAGGTCATATAATCAAACCACGAGCTCTTCATATTTAACCTGTTTGTATATTATTTCAGGATGCTTGAACTGTTAAATTGATTACAAGTATATTCCGTCATCCTCTTCTTTCAATCTAAGCAATCAATTTTCATCAAAATTATTTGGTGGTTGCTATCCAAGTTTGTTGGCAGTTGCGTGCATTTACTTGCAGGTAATTGTCTCTCAATTTAATGAGTAATTTTCAAGCCACAAATAATACATTCCTGATGTGAAAGGAATTGCTTTATTTTTTGTAGCTGAAATATATTTAAATAGCATGATTTGCATTTCCATTTCAAATAATTTAAATAACAAGATCCGACGCGTAATATCTTACACTTCTTGATAACATGAATCTGATATAAAAATGCAAGACTGTACTACAAATGGGAGTCTCCATACCAGTTTGTCTAGAAAGTTTAATTTTATGTCACTTAGCAGATCTTTATAGCTGTGACCTATATAAAAAGCATCAATGTATGCAGTTCTATAAGTGCACGTAATTTAACAGAATATAGGCACAACTCTGACTATATAGTGCCGAGTAAGTTAATGTATCCCCCCCAAAAAAAACACATAAAAATAACGAGAAACATAAAATAGATAAAAATCCTTCAAATATCAAGTCAAATGTTTCATATAAAATGACAGTTTCAAAATGACCAAGACCTTCGCAACAGGAAGCTTTCTATGGCAATAAGGTAATCATTCAAACAAACGCAGGCATTTACACTTTTAACAGATTTATAGACCTTTTCCAGATGTCTCTTATCAAAATGTTTCTTAAGTGAACCATCTTTACTGACTAAGCCTTTATTACATTTGGAATAAACCGAGCAAAAGAAAGTACAAGTTCTTCAGAATAATTTAACTCTGAATAATAGATCAGTTTTTAGAAAACTTCTCTGTTCATTTACCATTCATTATATTCATGACTTTCAACAAGCCCTAACTTTGCTATCTGTATCTTTTTTTTTTACAATGTGGATCTCAAGCCTCTTTAGATATGCTATAAACAATGGAATTTTTTACTCTCCAAGTAGAATTTTGGAACATCGAAACACGATTGAATTAGTTTATATAATGTCTGTATGCTAACTTGTCGATTATTCTAACGCATGACTAGTCGTTATGTTTCAGCATATTCCATGTATATTGTTTTAACTCATGACTAGTCATTATGTTTCAGTATATTCCATGTCGATTGTTTTAACTCATGACTAGTCGTTATGTTTCAGCATATTCCATGTATATTGTTTTAACTCATGACTAGTCATTATGTTTCAGTATATTCCATGTCGATTGTTATAACGCATGACTAGTCGTTATGTTTCAGCATATTCCATGTCGATTGTTCTAACGCATGACTAGTCATTATGTTTCATCAGATTCTATTGTCATTGTTCAGT
>JAEAOA010002119.1:955000-1282500 GCA_016746295.1 Potamilus streckersoni | reverse complement strand
CCGTGTAGCATCGAATAAATGTAGAACGAATGACAAAATTAATGTTAGGACATGTGGTTTTGGTGTTGGTCTGTTTGTGTTGTAGTTATTTGTTTTAATGAGATTTTTCTCAATCATTTTGTGTTGTTGCGTCAAGCTACATCCAGAAGAAAAAAAACCAGAACACAAAATATAATGCTGATTAAGGTTGATTGAATGTATTGTACCTGATGCTTTTTTCAAATACGCTGTTCTTGTTTTATGGTGTTTGTCTGTTACGTATTAAAGCCGTCGAGTAAACAAAAAAGAGAGGAAAATGATTTAATGCATCTTATACAAAATCTCACTAATAATAAAGTTGCAAATTTCAAATGAGTCCACTCTACATGTCCTCGTATTTCTATTTTAATGATTGCATTGCAAAACCTCTGGATCTGCCGTCATTATTTACGTGTATCCCATATTCAAACAATGACACGATTTTCTTTGTAGCTCTAGATTTTTGTAACGTGATCCATATCAACCATCATCACCTCACCTTCTGTTTGAAAAAAAGCAACCACCTGCGGTAACAATAAATAAGACACTTACCATTTTTATTGATAATCTGATTTAATGTTTAGATTTAATACCACTTTTAGCCATCCAACTCTTGTGCAATGAATTAGCGCTCAATTCAATCGTCGTATCGTTCGTTGCCAAAGTTCTCTGTCTAGTTCTCTGCAGTCTGTAGTCCGAATTTTATTATTTTCTATTTTATCGTACTCTTCATTATGCATAATTTGCAATTACTTCAATAAAATTAAACTCGGTTTCTCCTTTTTTCTCTTTGACTTTGTAATTAGTATTCATCTTTTATGTGTTATTTTTTATTCAATACATTTTGCTGCTCCTTTTTATCAAAGATTAAAACGTAATACAAATTAGAACGATATCATGCTTAATTGCTTATAGCTACTTTAATATCTATTTCATGTAATTTGCATTTTTGTTAAAAGTAAATGAAAGTAAATTTATACATGAAAATAAGTCTGAATGACAGGTTGAAAATCTAACTTCAGAAAAGGATGACTTGCTAGGTCAACTTGTTCTTAAATTAATATTTAAAATGACAAAACCAGAAACACCAGCAGTGTAACAAGAATAAATCAACTTTGTAACAAGAACAAATCAACGTCAACTAAAATATAAAAATATTTGTTGAATCTCATGGATGTGTTTCTTTATAGTATATGTTATTGTTGTTTTAGTTTCGGTGGTGGTATATACTAATAACTGGTTAGTTTCAAACCTATTATGCAACTCAAAAGTCACATAAAGACCACATTAAATTAGCACCCGCATGAAAACAATAGAAACAGTCATTCCAGAAAAGCCGTGAGAAAAGCAAGCAGATTGTTTAATGTCACTGTGACCTATGAGAGACACAATGTTAATTAAACTTGGTAGTTTATACACAATAAATTATCGTCTTCAATGTTAACTCCTTGGAAAGGTTTTGATTAGACTTTAGCTTGCTAACAACTGTGTTGATATTTTATTATTTGTCAGTATAGGGCTAAGTGCTGAGAGCATCTGCTTGTTACTTTTCTCTCTTTTCGTAACATACGGGACTTGAGAAGAAAATCGTAAAATTGTATGAGGATTTGAAGTTAGAAGTGTACGGTCATAAAGAAAATTTGTTGCGTGATGGTTTTATGCACGTTCTTTCAAATGAAGAGGCAAACAATGACCTGAGCCATTAGTTTCAGCCACTTAACTTGCTGTCTAATAGAAAGTAGCTGTAAGATCACGTGTCCATAGTCAAAGTCCATTATCACTGGCATCAGAATTCAACGAATCAATCAAAGTGAGGTATCACATGATTAGTTACTTTCTCTTGGTTTTCAAACCTGCCGACAACTGGTTTCAGTCCCATCATCGAATAATATTTATGTTTTTGAATGTGATCAATTGCTGCAGTTTAATTTTGATTAACAGTTCTTATGCCAATGATATTTTGTTTCTATAATGTTCGTTTTCGGATTTCTATTTTGTATGATGTCTAAACTATGAAAGATCGGTAATATGACGGACATGAGTCATTGACGTCACTACAAGAGCAAACAATCGATCACAATCGCTGTAACTCATAATTTATGATTACAGCAGCTAAAATCTCATTTCCTTCCGTTGTTATAGAACGCCTACAGAAACTCTTAATAACAAATTGCTTTACATAACAAACATCTATGCGCAGGTGGAACTAAAATATCTCACTCTACGAATGTGGTCATGCAAAATGGTTGCCCAGGAATTTTATATTCTTACTTAACACGGTCGAAAATTCTTTGAAGTATATTCATAGCTTGTTTGAGTGCAGAAGAAAAGAAATGTCAGAAGCAACGCCAATCCTGCACTGATGGGGGGAGCACAAAATACACCCGCAAAGATTTTCTTCTTGGTTAATAACGGATTGTTAGGAAAATACGACACCAATAGGTTTATAATGCCATCATACAGATATAAGAACATTATACAGCCACGTTTGTAAAAATACATACAAAAAAGAAAAGTTCCTAACCTTTTAATTCCGTACTCTGATGGCCTCCTCTCAGATTGAGTGTGGAAAGTCCAGATCAGTGTAGCAAAATGCACGTACTTTGTGTCGCTTTGGCTGCCAATTACTGAATTTGTTTCTAATACCGTTTTTAACTGAAAGAAGCTGACATGCACGATCTGCAGACACACTGTAGAACGTCGTTCTCTGTGCATCTAGTCATCTTTCCTTGGCCTTTTCACTAAATGTTTTACATCGCCTATTTTAATAACTAATTTGTTTACATAGTTTATATTACCTGTTAGTTTTTACATCGTCTATATTAATCATTAATTTTTTTTACATTATCTATATTAACCATCTAAATTTTTACATTATCTAAATTTACCAAATATTTTTACATTTTCTATATCAGCCACCACGTTTTTACATTGTCTATATCAACCACAATGTTTTTACATTGTCTATATTAACCACAAAGTTTTTACATTGTCTATATTAACCACTAATTTTTTACATTGTCTACATTAACCACTAATTTTTTTACATTGTTTATATTAGCTTCTAATTTTGATATCGTCTATATTAAACATTAACTTTTACATTATCTACATTAACCACTATTTTTGTTTACATTGTCTTTATTAACATCTCATTTTTTACATTGTCTATATAAACCATTTATTTTTACATTGTCAATATTAACCACCAATTCAATCAACTGTTGAATCCGTAAACTACAACAAACCTTAATCTTAAATTGTTTTTCATACACAAAGTGGTAATAACATTCTCACCTGTTCAGATTCTGAGATCACCCAAGTTCTGGGGTTGAGATTATGCTGTAAGCACTTTAATATGGACATTGGGAGGTAGTGTTCTAATAGAAGTTTTGGTCAAAGTGAAAGTGGCCAATATGCGAACATATAAGAGAAATATTATAGGGATAGAATTCGGTGACCTATATTAGTAACCTGCAATACCTCCGTCCATTACAATAATATGGTAAATGTCCTTATTATGATAAGTAAGTAGGGTTTATAGTCAGATCTATATCGGCTATATCACACAATTTTGTATTGCTGCAGAAATATGAATGTTGATCGCCTCTACATAAAACAGATTCCACTGGTAGATAATATATTTAATATTAACAGAGCATATATTGTGCCAACTACAACAGATTATATTTGATAAGAATTACAGTGGTTTTTATAATTGGTGTAAAATTCAAATAAATGCGTATATGTTGAAAAACATCTATGGAGATATCTAATCATAACATTATTCTATTAAATGATTGGAGTGTAGGAACCGTTACAGAAAATAAAAACTGTTTCTTTTGAATGCATAAAAAGATGGTATATTGGTATATAAGCTCCTGAACATATTGATACATTGGCCAATTAGGAATTTTCTTGGAACAGGAAAGATGTAAATTATGCCACTATTTTTAGTGGGAAAACACGAAAATTCATTATTCTGTATTGTGCAAGAAAAATAATTGCTCTAACATTGTGTACATTTAAAGAAACAAATGATAATGACGACGACGGCAGTGAAATGTCAAACTATTACAATAGCAGTAATTACGGTCAAAAAGGGAAATCAATCACACATATTTGTCTATTATAATATACAAAAACACTAATGGCGCTTGGATGTCAAAGATTCGATCTAAAGATACTTAACTAATGGAGTCAACATTCGAGGATGACACAAACTTTAGTGGATTTCGAGCACCAAAAAGAACAGTTCAGCACACATTTGAAATTATTGGATGTGAGCACATATTAGATGGTGAGTTTTGAGTTTATTTTATGCATTATTATAAAGGCAAATGGGCATTAATTTTGCCAGACACAAGCCTAAAGCAAACTTTTTTTTAATATTAAATCTCAAGATTTGCCACGTGGTAAAATATCTTGCTTGAGAGATACTAAATTAACCTGTGGTATTACCATTTATATACCATGTGACTAATGAATGGAATATTATCCGTTATAATTAAATGAATACTAATGTGATAAATAACCGTTCGAAATAAACACATACATTAACACTAGTTTCTATTAAGGAAGATCATTCTTATATATATATATATATATATATATATATATATATATATATATATATATATATATATATATATATATATATATATATATAAAGTTAAATGATATTAGGACATAATAAATGTAAAGTCATATGCATAAAAAAATATGAAGCCCAAATTTGTCATCACGAATACTGTAAATCACATGCGTTAGTGTTATGTATTATTATTGGTGATTTGCCATGTCTTAAAATCGGCATCGGATTTAAATCACGTAATCATATATGCTGACTGTTACATATATTTAAAATATATTGTGTGCTTAACCTTCTAAGTTACTTATTGTTATGTTCTTTTTGTTTGTGAGAGAAATCGTCTAGTGAAAGTGTTATTATTTAGAGAGTAAAGTGCGAATTTGCAAATCTTCTCCACCATTGTGTCAATGTACCATCATACTTAGTTTCAGGACAGGGCTAATCGGAAGATTGTATTCTTTAACTAGAGAAGGTATTCAATTATTACTAGTCCGTGACCTAGATGGAGGTCAGGTTGTAGTAAATCTGCTTGGAACTGACAATCCTTATTTTGGATCCAACAGTTTATGTTGTTGAGATTCAAATCCTTGAATAATATCTTGCATGTACAGTTACCGAAACTATTGCACGAAAAGCTCTTGAAACAAAAATGTTAGTCAAGATATTAGTCCTTTAGCTGAAACATTTATTGGTCCGATGTTTGATGATGTAACGTTTGCCCCTGATATTTTTTATTCAAGAGATATTTATCATAATTATTCTCTTTTTACGAATTATGCTCTTTATTCTAATCAGGGTTATAAATGACAAATACTCGTAGTCAAACAAGAAAAAGATCCCGAGAAATCCTATTTGTTTCAGATTGCTATTAGCAAAACTGAAGCCACACAAGGCTCACTTTTTTTATTTGGTGAAAAATGGATTCTCTATGAGAAAATGGAGACCATCTGAGTTAATGGATTCCTTAAGAGAAAATGCAGACCATCTGAGTTACCCGCTAGTAGCGAGTAGTCAGTGAGGTGTAAAATTGTCGTTCTGAACTCACATCGATATTAAATCATTGATCTAACCCATAAAACGGCATTGGCTGTTTATTTAGGAAACAGAACGACCTATCAAAAGAGCATGAATAATTCTATTGGCTAAAATTAAAAGTGGTGTTTGCAAATAACGTAAATTTTGTCAGACCTGTCAAATGGTAGCAACAAAGAATTAGAAGCCACAAAAGGCTGGTCTGCAACATATTCCTGCATGTTACGAGCCTTTCAGCAAGAAAATGGTTGACGTTGTCGAACTCTTACTTAATATCACGTGTAGGCTAGTACAAAATTAACAAACAAAAAAAGAGTGAAGCCAACAAGCTTTGTAAAATTTTACAAAAATAATTTATTTCCCAAGAAAACAAAGCAAAAATATAAAAAGGAACGTTACGGTTTGTGAATATAATCCAAAAATTAAACCTGAAATTTAAAAATATAATTACAATCGCTAAAACGTTCTAAATGGATCAAAGATCGAATCCCGACGAAGTTCCAAAATTGAAAGAGATGACGTCTTCTATAACCTGTTTTGTGATGTTGTGTCGACATTTCCTTCTTGAATTCTATGAATCGAAAATAATGTTCCTGCTTTAGAATTCTGAATAATTTCTAATAAATGTCTTTATCCAAAATTTTATGAAGAAGAGCACATGTATGTTTTCCAGAGTGAATAAATTATTTTAAATAACAATTTCAACTCAACTGGTCACAGAAGAAAATACCTTTGAGCTCCAGAAAGTATGAAATACAATAGAATTCGATCACTAAAAACGTTAGGTTTAAACCCAGTTTTAGATCACGTGATGAGGTCACGTGGTCACTTAATTGGAATAGCGCAGAAAGCCCATAGGACAATTGACACGTTCGCCATGAACGAATTTGATCCAATCTAATGAATCGTACTGTAAGATTTAATTTTTAAAAAAATTAAAAGTTGTTTACAACAGAACTGAGCAGGCCAAGAATGACATTGATTACGACCAATGATTTTCACTTTGTGTTTACGAATTCTGAACCAAGGTCAGGAACTAGGCCAGCTAAACATACAATGTACACCACTGTTATTTACTAGAATTGAACTAAATTTCTGAAACAAATGTCAAATCCAGTGAATAAAGTTATGTCAATAATATATCATGAGATAAAAATTTTAAAACGTATTTAAAACTAACACACGAGCAATTAAATTTCGTATACGTAACACCTAAGACCAATAGTTGTTAATCCATTTGAGAAATATTAGTGCTATAAATATATTCATTGCTGTAATAAAGTTTTTACACTTTTTGGGCTTCCAAAATCTATCATGTCTGATCAAGTCTCAAACTTGATTCCTGGTATCTTCCAGCAAGTTATGCATGAACCAGGCATCCAACAGTTTATATCCTAGTAACCTGAGAGTCAAGGAGCTTTGGAAAGATACAATGAGACTTTCAAGAAAATGATTCGGTCATGCTAATTTGATAAATGAAAAGATTGGGATGAAGGTGTTTTTTTAAATATTGTTTGCTGTTAGGAAAAGCAGAAAAAAGATCATTAGGTTTTAGTCCTTCTGAACTAGGTTTTAGACTTACTGTTCGAGGACCAGTGAAGGTATTAAAAAAGAAACCTTTTACAAAAGAAGATTACAAACTTAATCTTCTGGATTATGTCTCTGGTTTCAAATAAAACAAACATGCTAACCGTGATACACGTAAACCAAGTTGCAGAACAGCATGGAATACAAATACCTAATATACTTGTGTTATTAAGATCCATATATACAAATTTAGAGAACTTTTTACATGTATAGAAATATGCCAACAGTCCATCAGCTAAAACAAACTGCATAACAGCGTGGAATGCTAATACCCAGCCGCGTTAGAAACACGAAGGACTTGAATTATCGGATGTGATTGTGAATGGACGAAACCGTCGTCGTATTGCATCTGCTTCTGAGGCTGCTGTGCATGTTCGTAGTCGAGTACCACAGGCGTTAAAGCGGAGATATTTTAAAAAAAATCATTGGACAAGAATGAATTTAAAATTAGAACACTATGGTTTTCACAGCGTTCTTTGAATACTTTTAAATCGCACAGACACCAAAGCAATCAATTATAAAATCCATAAAGGTAATGAAAAGAATTTCAACATTTCGGAAAAAGACACTAATACAATGTCAGGATGGACTATTGATAGATCTGCATACGAAGAAGCACATATTTCCTCATAACAACCATTTTACAAATGTATATTCCACCGCAGACAGTGATAAATGTATCAAATGATAATAACATATGTTTTGAACAGGTGATTTTATTGGTGTCATATCCAGCGAGTTATGAAATGAGCGACTTAAGAAAATACCAGTAATAAATAAGTGAACTCAATTTTGGTAACAATAAATTTCCTATGCAGGTTTTTTAGTTTGGCAAGTTTGAACGACATACTCTGATTTCGCTGCTAATGTATTCGATTGCAATAAAGGCATGCAACCAATTTGTTTATCCCACATACACAAAACGGAAGTTTGATATTGATTTTCAGTTATTAGGTGATTCAGAGTCGACTTACCATTCTTTGTGGATCAAAAACCTACCACGAACAGTGTACAGTCACACCATGGTCGAGAATCTCCTTAAGATATTGCATGCATGTATTTTAATGCCAAACAAAAGTTTGATCACTAAGACTTTTATTGCGGTGGAATTTGTGAAAAACTACAGCATACGACTGTGCCTGGACCAAATAAAAACATTCGAATTTACAAAAAAAACAGTTGCAATGAAAATTAAAGCACCCTATGACATTTGTGTGGACATCGAATGTCTTAACATTACTGTTAGAAACGATGGCTCCAATGACTTGGAACTAACAAATACAACACAAGTTGCTTAACAAATTCGATGCAGATTTTGTTACACTCAGTCCCCAATATTATATCGTGGTAAGGACTTAGTTGGGTACATCTTCAATCGCTCGAGGTAGTTCGAAAATGTCTCTAAATACCATAACCAATATAGATAATGGTAACAGTGTTCTTGGGACACTCATTTGAGATGGCGTTTTAATGAAAATGAAAGTGAAAGTGAAAACAAAGTCGATACTATTGTCACATCACTTGGGCACAGCACATTGCTAGTTACAATCACATTTACAAATTTAAACAAGTCAAATAAACTTTTCTCTTTGCATTCTCGTAGATCAAAAAACCCAGACAACAATGGGATGCTCAGACTCCAAAAAATTGGCCATTGGGGAACGTTCTTCAAACAATATGTGAAATTACCATTATTGTCCCGGCGTCTCTAAAGAAGGCACAACTTATGCAGATCTATGAAGAAAATTGGAACCTAATTAAAGATGGAAGCCAAACATGAGCTGTTAGGCCCCTTTATTCTGACTCACCCACACGAGAGGGGTTGTAGCAGCTCGGGATAACATCAACACCCATAAAACCGCCATCTTACCTAGACGAGACTGAGCTTGGTATTTCTGCCAGCCAGCCAGTCAGCTAGCCAGCGACCCGTCTTCGGCAATCTACATCTGCAGCTAACTCCGGCCATCTAACGATACGCTCAGCGTCGAGAACCAATTCACGTAGTGCGTAGCCGCGAGAAAAAGGAATGCCTTGTTTCGTGTCGACGGAAAGGAGCATTCCTAGCACCGGAGACATTTATCAACAACAACAACTTTGTACGCCATGTTCCTGAGAAGGATACCGTTCTATAGGAGGCAGTATCATCTATCCAAGCGGCTGTGATGAAAATGCAAACCCAGTTAAATATGTCCAACAATACGGGTTATCCGTGTACTGAGACTAGGGTCCATACCCTCGTAACAGCGATGTCGGCCACAGAAACCAGATCAGCTGTCACAGTTTTCTGCCCACGGCGTGCCTATTTCTACCCTACCGGACATTGACCCCGTCAGCTCACAATTGCAGAAAGCGATCATTGCAGGTACAGAGGTGCGTTTATCTTAAATTCTAATGCCACACGAAGTTGAAAATCAAACATCCATTAAGTCGAGTCAGTGGGGCGTGAAGTTGTTGAGAATTATCCTGATCAAATTTCGAATAGTACTCAAGTCTGAGACCATAGGCTAACTAAGAACTTGACTATTAGCGAATTCATACTGGCATTTAGTCGGTACAAGGCGATTATGTGTGATGCCTTTCCTTCCAAAACTCAAGAATTGGATCTATATCAGAAAGAGATGATACAAATGCATGCCCTAACAAAAGGAAACCCAGCTTATTATGAATATCGCAAAGAGTTTGCATGAAAATCAGCCATTTACTGAAGCTCCATGAACATTAAAACAGATTGGAGTAGAATCAATCCCAAGCTACAAACGTATGTCTTATCTGCTTACAAAGTTCTTCCATGCCATCATTGCAGGAGTTTTGCTCACAATTCTGTCACCTCGTTACGCAGACAGCATTTAGCCAACCAAGACAAATTCCATCAATGAATAGTACAGTAGATAGACAAGGTCAGAAAAGGATGGTACACATAGGGGAAGAAATTTGCATTAATTTCAATGAAACAAAGGGCTGTTTCCGAGCAAATGGTACTAATGCGCACGTATGCTTGTCTTGCAAAAAAAGACAACCACATCGACAGATCAGGTGCAACCTGATGGCAAAGCAGGTGCTGCCATCTTCAAAACCTCAATGACTAAATGTGTGTATTACAAAGCAAATCTTCGGGCAAGTGCAGACTTATCTGTCAGCACAGATCTGACAGATCTGTCAGCACAGCACAGTTCACTCAAACACGAATGTATCAATGCCTAATCAACAAAGATGATTTTTCTCTCCCGTATGTAAACATAGATGATGCTAATTATATTCTGGTGCAGTTAGGATTGGGTGCCAATATGTGTAAGACAGATATTACTGATGCATTCAAGCTAGTTTCCTTACTCCCATCATTGTGGCCTCTGTATGGTGTCAAGTGGAAGAACAAATATTATTTCTACACCAAGTTAGTATTTGGTAGTAGAAGTAGTCCTAAGATTTTTGATACACTGTCCAGAGCGATTTCGTAGATAGCTCAACATAACTATAGTATATCACATTTCTTGTATTTACTAGATGACTTTTTTGTCCATTGATGATTCTGATTTTCAGCGGAAAGAACTATATCATTAATCACATTGATTTTCAATAGGTTATATATTTCAGATGCTCCCCACAAGACTTTAGGACCGTCACCAGTCATGGAATAATTAGGTATAATTCTAGACTCAGAACAAATGGAAGCTAGATTGCCACAATATAAGCTGAGCAGGTTAGCTGCATTGATCAAAGCGTTCCAGTAAAGGAAATCTTACACAAAGAGCGAATTACAAAGTCTTTTGGGCAATTTACATTATGCATGTTGTGTGGTCGCCCCCTGTTCAGTCTTTCACATCATATCTAAAGTCCTTGTCAACAACAGTCACTGAATTGAATCATCACATAAAAATAAGTAGCAAATGTAATCTGGATCTAAGGATGTGGAGTGACTTCATGGCGCAATGGAATGGTATTTCTTTCTTCTCAGACTCTAATGTTACCCTTACTGCAGATTTTGAGCTCTTTACTGATGCAGCATCAGCTGTTGAATTTGGCGGTTTTTTCCAAGGCAGATGGTTCCAATGATCACCGGCCGGACAATTTAGACATACTAGGCACAGAGAGGAGGTGAGCACAAAAAGGGTTTTAAAAAATTTCCATCTTAATTTCTATGAAGATCAGCATTGATTTAACAAGTCCATGCTTGTGTCTAAGTAATGATCTATGGGCTATTTTGATGAATATTCCTGAAATTAATAAGTAGTTACCAAAATGCTCATATGTAATAAAAAAATTGTCCTATCATAACTTGAACTTAAACCAGACACCTGAATGAACACTATAGTGCCCAACGCAGATGAACGAATAGCCTACGATTGTTCGATTTCCCTCTTGATCAATTATGTGAATGAAGAAAAAAGTTATTGGATTAGTGTTATGTATATTTAATTTACTTTCTTTGCTAGGTTTGTTCAGTCATTATACGATATAGATAATTGTATTTTGGACTTGACTTTGTTCAATATCAAGTTAATTTTATACTTGACCGAAATCATTGCTGTTGGTTTTGTAAACATGTTGATATCAAGCTGAGGTTCCCCATCAAATGCCGAGTCTACCTATTGTTTACCACGTATAATAATAAGGTTTTAGTCACAGACCTTCTAATTGTAAATAAGATTTAATGTTGTTAGGTAATAGTTTTTTTTTTAGAAAATTTTAATTGTGACCTGAGGTGAAGTAGAGGACTATATAATCTTGTTTTTCTATACATTATTATTCATGGTGTAAGACCTGGGTAGAATCAGTTGTATTATTGTTGTGTCCAGTATTTAGTTAGGGCTAGAATTAATTTATTCAAATTATTTAATTCATGTGATTCTTCTCTGGAAGAACAAAGTGCTCAAAATAATAACATTCTTGGAAATAGATACTTGGATTTATAGTGAAATGTTAGCTTTGGATTGTGTTATTGTGATGCACATAAGCTTATCACTTGCAACGTACGATTCCTTTCAGTGTTCCACTAAAATTTATTTAGAACTTAAATCATTAGGATTTGTGTTAGAAATTAAAAGATTATTTGCGATTTATTTCGCAATACTTCATGTTCTTCTGACATTTTTCTCTTTGTATTCTAGTGAAAAAATATTTGTTGAAGTTTACAAAGTTTGTTGCTTTTAGCTTTTTTCTATCACTTATTTTAAGACCAAAATACTTGGATGAAAATGATTAAGAAATGTTGAATTATGTTGAGGCCTTTATATCTCCTAGGTCGCGTATTTGTGGTCTTAACAGTGGTGTACTAAGTGTAAATGACGCCCGGGGCGACGATGATTGGCCAAAGGGGTTTTATCGCCATAAGACCCTTCCGCAACCCCCATACCCCCACCCATCCCACCCGTTACTACTCTACTGGATCCTAATGAAAGAGACTCTCTCATGATTCCGTGAGATAACTGCCAAGAGTCGGTTCCATGAATATTATGTCACACTATATTGTTTTTAAATACCAAATTTGAAATATACGTCCATGCATCATATATCAATGTTTTCTTGAAATAATGGACAATCTCAACAAGAAATACCCAAATTTGGCGAAATGTTCCAAGGAACCACGAGTCTGCTCGGTAACATAATTAAAAGACAAATTACTCATCGAAGGAAGTTCAAACGAAACAGTCATGCAAGATAGTACGTCGATTTTTTTTTGTTTTGTTCTGTTTTTTCAAAAGAAGCATAAGCGACACATTATGTCGTATATCAGACAGCTTATAAATTCTGTAAGTCAATGTATTATGTCTTGTTATGTTCGTTAAATACTATAGTTAAATGGACTGGGAATTTTAGATTACAATATGTGACGTTTTGAAGGAAGAAAGTCTGGTTTATTATATGGGTGTTGGTGTGGGTTAAAAAATATAATAGATACCATGTCGCAATAATGTATACCTAATGATGTATCCCTAATAATGTATCCATAATAATATATAATTTCGTGTATCCACACTTCTATTAACCTACATATGTCGTCTTGCATTATGGGACTGTATGCCGGTGTGACTTTACATGCACTTGAATAGCCATGTCTGGTCTTATTTTCATGGAAATGCGGACATTTTCGAGATAATTGTGTTGTCGCCTACAGCCTATACTTAATCCAAATCCTTTACTCATATTAAGTTAACACATTTCAACTTCAACTTTCTCTCCCAAAATTAAATCAATTCCATTTCAGAAACTGAAGTGAGGTGACCATATTAGATTATCAGCAGCAACAGCAGTAGAATTTGTTATGGTTGCCTAAAATGAGAACAAATTCTGTGTCTAAAACGATAGTTTGGAGAAGAAGCTATACTCTTTAAAAACATTAAAAAATGTAGGCATACGTTCTAATGAAGAAAAAAAGATATTACTGATTTATATAGTGGACAAAAATATACATTCTTACCGAAGTTACAAGCTAAAGAAATCTTTTCTTCATTGTTGTGTAATGAATCACTAATAGAAAAGAAATAAAACAACGAATATCATTGCTAAATATCACAAAACAATTAATGCAATTTATTTCACTGGATCATACGAAAAACATAAGATACTACATATGAAAAGTGTCTTAGCACACAAAACTGGTTAACGTGTTTCCTACATTATATCTGAAAATTATATGACGGTATTATATTGTCATTAATAAACAATTTTTAGTTTATAAATTTTTTTTAGAAAAAACGCAGAATTGATTTTGAAATAAATTTAGATAATTTTGTCATTACAGTTTTGCCTGACATATTATGGCGTGCTTTTTCGTATGGACTCTAAAAATAGAATAATTCATCTATTGTAACAGTATATCAATATAACATCGTACCAAAAGTAGAACGTGTAATGAATTATAACAATATTACATAATGACAAAGTGGAATGTGTAATGAATTATAACAATATTACATAATGACAAAAGTGGAATGTGTAATGAATTATAACATTATTGCATCATGAAAAAAGTAGACCATGTAATGAATTATAACAATATTACATAATGACAAAAGTGGAACATGTAGTGAATTATAACAATATTACATAATGACAAAAGTGGAACGTGTAATGAATTTTTACAATATCACATCATGACAAAAGTGGAATGTGTTATCCTAATTTTAATCCTTTTTTACATTGTAACAAAAGTAGAACGTGTAAGGAATTATAACAATATTAAATCATGACAAAAGTTTAACGTATAATGTATTTATAACCATATTACATGATGCGTAAAGTTGAATGTATAATGTATTCAGCCTGTAATTTACAGCTCACCGTGGGATATAATAGTTTATTTGAGAGGCTTAGCTATGTCCTGGTTCCAGTTAGGAAAGCGGCTATCTCCTAGATAAAGGTATTAATCTAATGATAATAGCTTGTGTGTGTGTGTGTGTGTGCGTGTGTGTGTGTGTGAGAGAGAGAGAGAGGTTGCTAACTGACCATATTAGCTTAGCTCTGTTGAGTTATGATAAGATGGTATATAATATAATACATATTGTTCGACACTAGAAAACATAAACCTGACAAAAATTTAGGTTGTATTTTATTTATTTCAAGGAAAAGATGGCTCAATATCTGTGTTACACAGGCGGAAGAAGTTCAGATTGCAACCAAGGTATGAGAGAGAGAGAGAGAGAGAGAGAGAGAGAGAGAGAGAGAGAGAGAGAGAGAGAGAGAGAGAGAGAGAGAGAGAGAGAGAGAGAGAGAGAGAGAGAATATGACGATGCTGACCATTCATAAACAGCGATTCGTAAAATACCATAAGAAACCAGGTTTGCTGCCATGCCGCCAATTTGAGTTTCACTAGATAATCGATTCTATGATTTGTTTTATCAATAGAATAGAACGACTAATTGAAGTTCACATAAATTTTATAATTGTATTTATTTAAGAACCAGTGTCTCGTTTAAAGGTCAATTTCATTTTGTTATGTAATTAATTAAATTGTTATTTTTTGCCTAGTATCTGATCAAAACTATCATAGTCATAAACTGCAAACAACCTGATCTGGATAATGACTGCATGAACTGTATTCTTACGTAAAGATACGCGTATAAAAGTCGTAATATACATTAGTGTCTCATTATAGTTTCATATATAATCTATTTAAAGCTAAATTATCAGAAGAAAGTTTCATTTATGTACAATAATGGTTGCATGAAGCGATAGTGTAGACCATTAAATGATAAACACATGTCTAGTCTGAAACTGTGTTCAACTTGCTAAAACAAACTATTATGCGTGTCTTTATCCACGCTTAATGTAATATGCGTTAAATTTAAATATCAAATACCTCTATCGCATACCAGGGCTAAAGGAATTGATTACATTCATACATGTGTGCATTTTTAATTAATTTTGTTTTAAAGTTTAGTAAGTTAATTAGGCTTACGCATTTTAAAGGTCTTTGTAAAAGGAAAGAAAATGTTCAAATTGGATTTTTCAATCTTGATATAATTTTCAAATCAATGCAGTCACATTTTCAGGGTGTTGCTTATTTCTTTGTATTTCCTTGTTCGTTTCATTGTCATCGTGCCATGTCGAGTAAAATCAGTTAGACTGAATACCGTTATTTGTTATGACCAAAGTGTGATGTAGCACTATGGCGGTTAGTTGTTGTACAATTAAGATACCAGACTCAAACACAAAACTTATTTGTATAAAATGTTCCAAACTGGTTAAAATGAATATGAAAGCAAATTTGACCGATGTAGTTGTCCTTTGAGTAAAATCAAACCAGTACTTTCTACACTATTTTTATTCAGAGTTTTTATGTAATTCCTTTAGTTTGGTCAAGGTACAATTGGTAAGATGATACAGCCTATTAACACCAGGGTCAGACTAGTAGTATTTCCATCGGCAACAGGTAATTAGGTAAATAAGTATTAGGCAAGGTTGTTTGATATATTGGAAATGTATGTTCCCCTTCCTAAGAACTGATGGTGGATTTTCTATGCCGTCTCTAAACAAATGGCACGTGCTTCAGCTTTACAGATTAGTGCACTTAGTATTTGTATTTGTCTTTCAGACATGCAAATCATACTGTAAAATAATGGAAAGCAACATTATTCACTTATAGTAATAATTTAGGCATTTTACTGTATTCATCAGGGAATTTATCCAAGAATTATTTTAACGAAAATGGTAAAGTAGGTTTAAGGTTTGTTCCGCACATAGAAATAGACAATGTACGGATGAACTTAACTCGAAAATTTAAAAAAAAATTCAATAAAGTTTAAGATTTGCTTTAAAAATGTCTGAACTGTTTCGAGGAATCGACAAAGTAATAATCGGAAATTAGATATGTCCATTTATATTTCATACAGAACTATAAGTTGCAAGTGTCGTAACTTTGCTTATGTACAAATCACTATGTCCCATAGACTGCGAATTACACATCAAAATCATAGAATGTATGTTTCCATCTAACATCAGAGGTTACAATTCAGAAAGGAGCAAATATATCTTAATTCAGATAACAATATCCATCTTCAAAATGTATTTTACCTAATTAAATGTAAAATACTTGGTTGTTAGTCACTAGTAATTAAAAGGGACGGCTTAGTAATTATTTATATATAATCTGCTGAAACGATTAGAATCTGGATAAAAGTGATATTTGTGCACAAAAGAAGTAAAATAAAGATTACAGTAAGATCAAATCTAAACATAAAACAAGATCACCTTATTTTTTCGAGTGAAGGTATGCGACAACTAAAATATATAATTTAAATAACTCAAGTGCTGACAATCCCCTATCCCATTACTATAATCCATAGGAGTTCATTTTTTAGTATTTTAATTTCAACGAAAGTAACAGTAAAAACAATTGGTAATGAGGTTGGGTGGGTGCATTATGTTTACCATTAAGACGAAATAAACATTATTTACATTTAAAGAAGCATTCCCACTGCAAAAAATCAAAATGAAGATATAGTCCAAGGTCAGTTGTCCCGTATTTGGCATAGTGGGAGATATGTGACAAAAGTTAGCAAATTATATAATTTTAAAGCTAAGCTATTAAGAAATTCAAAAACAACGTTGCCATTTTTCTCATCAGAATCGTTGTCAAAGTTCAAGATAATATTTCCAGCTACCAAAAAATCAATTGCGTACTCTACTGTATGATGTCAAAAAGTTGGGTGACATCAATATTTTTCAGAGTTTACATGTAGCAGTTTACATGTAGCAGGAAATTCAGCAAAACCTATGCCAATAACGACAGCAACCTAAATTTGGTACAACGAATAAAAAGATTAAATATACATTCAGCTACTACAACATCACAATTCATCTACTTATGTGTGAATTTCTAATCAATTAAAGAAAATTAACAAATGTTCTTGAAACCCTGACGGTAATGATAAAAGGTACTTGTATAAAAAAAAATATATTTTGTGATTTCTTCAACATAGTTAAATTTATACGACTGTACATCTATCGGCTGTAAATATTGTTAAGCATAGATATCTCACATATTTTTTGTTGGTATTGTTTAGAAAGATTTGACAGCGTTAGACCATTAACTGAATCATTGCTTAAACACGTTTTGAGTACGCAACATCTTTTGTTCTGTTTTAGTAACTCTTCTTTTGAAGCTTCGAATCCGTTGAATAACTTTTCATTTTATAGTAAGCGTTTTGTTACAGTCATCTTAATATCATTCAAATTAGTACCATGCGAAATCTTAAGAATTTATACATTAACGTATATTTGTTCAACCAATCAATAACAGCATAAGTTACATGGAAAGTGTCAATGTAAAACTGTGATTCCATTACTGCTGAGATTTAAAGCTAGACTTTGTTTATTCTTCGAAATTACTGTAGCTTGACTTCTCCTCCTCTTCGATTTTACTCTAGCTGGACTTTGTCCAGTCTTTAATGTTAATAAATCTGGACTTTGTCTAGTCTTTGATATTTATGTTTATAATGCTGGTATTTGTCAAGAGGACGGTTTTCTGATGATAAGCGAGCGATGGGTCGGACACAGAACATGGTTAGTTTCAATTGCATGTAGTGTGTATTCTTAAATGTCAGTCTTTAATTGTTGTCAAATTTATTAATTTTTTATTCATACTTCAATCTTCCTTAATTCAGAAATAATAGTGCATGTTTTATGATTCATGTTTATAAGATGTGTTACTATATTTAATTGATCTGAAAGCGTTCAGATTTAAAGACTTGTTATATAATGGGAATCGTGTATTGTAATATTTCAAGTATATCTTTCGGGGTAATTTCGGTAAATATTTATTTTATCTTTTTTTAAAAATTATTCGTATCATTTATGATGAGGATTGCATTTCCTATGTCTGAAAATATGTATCAAGGAATTGCTAATCAGCAAACTAACGTAGTTAGAACAGGGATGAAGTTCATTAATTCGTGGGTAATTAAGTTGTGAATTCTTTACCAATTAATTGATGGTGTACAACATAAGCCGACTGATAAGCCAGCTGGTAATTTTTTTAGCCACGCAGGCCAAGGGAAGTGTCAGACAGGGCTAATTATGTCATGCTTATCCAAAAACGTGTGAAAACATCGAACAATGCATTGATTTTTGACAGTAAGTTGTTTGCTTATTAGGAGAATAATATTAGCTAGTTCTGTTGAATTTCGATAGACTATATACGACGCAAAAGAATGTGATATTTGTTGATCTCAGAAAAAAGAAATCATGACATGTATTAAGGTTGGATAAAATATTTTCATTTGAAGGAAAGATAATCACACCTGACAGCACAGTGGGACAGAGTGCAGTACACAATAAAGATTTGATGACGCGAAGAGGCTAGAAGAGAGAGAGAGAGAGAGAGAGAGAGAGAGAGAGAGAGAGAGAGAGAGAGAGAGAGAGAGAGAGAGAGAGAGAGAGAGAGAGAGAGAGAGAGAGCAACTGTTCATACTGATTTAGAAGAGACCTGAAGCACAAGGTGATATTGTTTGAGAGTGCGCCTTCACCGTGAGAGCCCTGATTGGCTACCATGCAAGAACGTTACTATTATATTGATAAGCTTTATGATTCCCAGAATGTCATTATGCTGGTTTACAAGCATTGTGCAATTCTGCATGTCTACGATATGCTTCGAAAATGGCAAACTGTATACTACTTATAAAATGTACCTATCTATAAAACAGCCACTGTCATCTATATCTTACCTGTAAAACTAAATGGCCACAGCTGAAAAATCTTATCAATTGACGGAAATATCTCAAAATAAAATGTGCAAAATGATAAAAGGAAATTCGTTCCTCTTGACTTGAGCTATTTTTATTTGTGAAGAAAGAAACTTTTCGAGTCCTGGGCCTTCGTTGTGTGAACCACGATTCCAATTCAAAATTTATGTCATCCTTGATTTATTTGCAATGATTAAATTCAATATTCATCTTGCAATTTAGGCACGTTTGGGATATTTGAGTCTTGAAATATTTATAAGACACATATATGCAAGTGTATAATACATCCAACAGATATGAAATATTCTCGTTTGTTCTTTTTTCTAAAACGATTGAAGAAATATCGGTCGTATCTTCAAGCCTCAAGTCATAAAATATAATTTGTTTGTTCGTTCGTTTGTTTTAAAACTATAACATGGTTAAACATTCCATTGCATAGCTAGTTTTTGATGTTATTTAAAAATAGTTTAGAAGTCCTACATACGATTTATGTATTTCTTCCTGTTTAGATGACAAAACCGAACAAAAAATAGTTCACCTACCTAGCAACCGGCACATGACTTGCCATATTGGTAAAGAGATTGCGTTTACTCCTAGTTTTAATGTTTGCAGACAGTCAATAGCATCAAGAAAGCAAAAACAAAGAATACTGGTTCCACTTCCCCGTTTCTCTCGCCAATTAACGGAACTTGGAGACAATTGTTATTTTACATTTTTGTTGCTTCGTTGTTTTATACAGTTTCAGTGTTCTACTCAGTTGGGGATGGGTGTTTAAAGTGTTGTCATATATTGTTGTTGTTGTTGTTGTTGTTGGGCTTAACGCCATTTTTCAGCACACGATAGGCTATTCATGGCGGCCAGTATTAATGGTGGAGGAAGAAACCGGGAAATCACCGGAAAGAACCACCGACCCACGAGAAGCTACTGGTAAGCTTTCTCACATATCCACATTCGCCGAATCCTAGACTCGAACCCACGCAGACAGAGGTGAGATGACAGTGATCCGTAACGGACAGCGCTTTAGACCAATTGGCCACTCGGGGCCCCCGTTGTCATATGTAATGAAATATCTATAAAATTTAAGTACATGGATAACCAGAATAGTATTGCCCTACCTACCTACCTAACTACCTACCTTTTTACCTACCCACCTACCTACACGTACGCATACACACACGCACGCGCACACACGCACGCGCGCACACACACACGCACGCACACACAGACACACTCACATACATACATACATACATACATACATACATACATACATACATACATACATACATACATACATACATACATACATACATACATACATACATACATACATACATACATACATGTATTAGACAAAATTACAATTGTCCGAATCATATATCATCTAACCTGTATGATAGTATTATTTGTATTAAACTTAAGTCTGTCAATTTTTATCAAACATTCTCCTGTAGAATCAAGGAATATCACAAGAACTATTGGGAGTGGTAGATCAGACTTATGTTAGACGTTCTGGTACTCAAGTTTGGTGGCACAAATTATTTCAAATGACTTCAAACGAAATAATATAGCCATTGATGGTATTTATTGGAAATGATTGTGTTGTTCTTTCTTTGATATAATCTTCAAGATGATACACCTTTCTCTGATGTAAGATTGAGAACCGTCTCATTTTGAAGACAAAGGCGTCACAATTACTTTGCAGTATCTATAAATGAGTCTAAATGGCTTCACCACTGTGAAGTATTCATGCGACACTTCCTTTTGTTTGCTTTCAACAATCAGACAGTTAAGCCGGAGGGAGGGAGCAAAAGATCTATATGGAGTTGAAATAGTATGACATTATTGAATATTTATTTTATATAAACGAGTGGCATATATTTTAGAAATATCAGATATTTCCTATCATTACAGATAATTCTTTATTTTTATTCCGCATGAACACTGCAGGCAATAAGAATATATCAATATTTTCTCAAAAGCTACATAATATACACTTTCTTCAGCCGTAGTACAAGAAAACTTAGTTTGCACCCTATAGACACAGCCAAACCTGTTTTTAATATCACCGTTATTACGAAACCACTCGTTTTGAAAATATTCACAAGATTACAACAAACAAAGCATTATACAAAATAAACATAATTAAATAAACATAAACCTGTATAATGCGTAAATATTTCTGCTTTTTTTTAACTGTCTGCTGAATTTCTTAACCCCGTGTACCACGTTTACACGTAATGAAGGTAGTACCGTACTTCCGACCTCTGGGTTGGGTGTTACGGAAAAGCAGTCAGATGTAGCTCTGCAGTGATACCAAATAATTTAAACATAGAAATTCTACTCGAATTAAAATTAAGAGGTAAACGTCTAATTTATACCCGATTAATTTAGACTAAACATTACCTCTCTTCGGAATCGGTGTTTGTGTCTGGATTTTAGAATATGTGACCTGAGATCAAAAACTGAACCGTTACGGATAGGTGAACCTTTCTAAAACGTAAGGTAAGTTTGAGATTCGAAGTCAAAAGTGGCAGGAACACCAAGATCATGGGTCCAATATAAAACTTTTACCCTTCTAATAATGCGTAAGCAAAATAGGCAACATAAACCGTCCTATATAAACCTAGGCATCCGGCTCGAAAAATATTCTTTTTAAAGCAGATCAATTAGAATGTGTTCCGAGGTTACCACAACAATGCGTTTCCTACCCCATTTCAGGCGGAAATGAAAAGATTATATAAAGGTTAATGAGTTAATGCAGGTTTGACTGCATTCATTTTGCATTGCATGAATAATTAATGTCGAATACTGGGACGGTTTTGATCTGACCAGAGACTTATATTATGTTGGACAACCTAGAGAGCCACTATTAATCAGAAATTTATTTTGATATACATTTATTCGACTTTACAAACAGTTCTAATCAGTGTACTCTGTCCTGACATCACTGCTATCAGGGTTACTAGAAAAACCGACATACACATATCAACACGTTTTAGTTGTATATATCGTGGTATTCACCGGGAGCATTGTTTGTATTTGTTTGTACCATAATAAAAACAAAATAAACTTTGACTTACGGGATTTCACCTATTTCAAGCACATTTCATATTATGACGTCACTGGACAGTATTTTATTGTGTTTGATTGAGTCTTGTACAATTAAAAGCGAACTGTTCTGAACTTAAAATATATCATAGTGTAACGAGGAAAACCCATGGAATTTAATAATCGTTTCGTTAAAGTTTATGTTCTGATTTGAAATGATTGGCGGACTTTGTAGTACCATCTAGCGTTTAGGGGGCAGGGGCCAGTATTTATGTACAAATTTAATGCCACAATCAGTGACCTAGTACAAAAAAATCATAAAAAATCAAATACACAAGTGAGGTCAAGAATGTCCATATTTTGAGATACCTATATTAAAACAAAGCATAAAAATATTATCCACTTGACCAGAGAAGTCAGTGGCAGTTCATATCAGAAGAATTTTATGCACCCCAACCCCAAATTTATACCTGCAATTTTCATATCCGAAGGTCATTTTTGACACCATGTGGTACTCACAGTGCAAACACAAGCCCTTTTCCTAGATTACAATTCTGCCAAACAGTGTGTGCTAAACAGGCTGATGCAGTTGAAAATAGTTGTCATCCAAGCCGTTTTTGAGATATGCTCCTTGTCCCAAACCCACATGTTTACTGTTACGAGAGGTTAGCTCTTCTTTGTAGACAACTATTGGTATTTCACTATCAACATATTGCAGAGTAACTATGGAAGGTGTACATGCCTGACATCAATTTCAAGAACAACACAAGCCCGAAACATCTAGCTCACAAATATATCCATATATTTAATTAGTATACAATAATTGCTGAAAAAGTCACACCATAGCCTTAAGTTAAGAAATTTGCCAGGGGCCAAAATACGAAACTGTACCCTGCCTCATTAATATTGGTACCACAATTCCGTCTGGGTATAAATAAATACGTACCAACTGTGGCTGCTATGGTAGTATGTAATGAAGCGGTATTGTATGAAGACGTCCCATTTTAAGCGAAGCAGTAAAACCATCCCACCAGACAAAGCACATTTGGCAGTATTTAGTCCGACAGAAGAGAGCAAGGCCTCGGAATCGGAAAATAGTATAGACAAGGTCTTCATCGAACAAAAGACGCGCTGCAAGGCTGGTCCAAGAAACGCAGAGGTCTTGTAACAATACATGTTTTGACTGAGGAAGACTCTTCTTTCCACATTTTGTACTGTCGCTTCTTTATATCGATCTCGATCGGATAACGTCTCGACTTAGCGACACAGTCGGCAACTAGGCAACTGGTATAAGACCCAATCGGCGATTCTCAGACCAACCCTGTGACACAGTCGGCGAATCTGCGACCAAGTGTGCGACCAGAAGAGGACCCAGTTGGCGGCTCTGTGACACAGTCGGTGACTCTGCGACCAAGTCGGGGACATAGGCTGGGACAAAGTCGATGACCAGAGGAAAGCCCAAACAGCGACTAAGTAACCAAATTAGTGACACAGTCGGCGACTCGACGACCCAGACTACGATCCAGTCAACGACACAGTCGGCGACCACAGGACATTTAGTAGACGACTCAGACGTATATCGACTCAGTCGGTGACCCGGTCGGCGACAAGAAACCAGGAATAAAATGTTATCCGGCTGGGGTAGAAATCTGTCGCCTTTTGAAGCTCCAGTCCTGAAAGAGTTTCAGCGAGATATCACTCCAAATATACAGATGCAGACAAACCGATGTCCTTTCCAGTGATATAATATGTTTTTTTTTTAATAAAAGAATGACTCGGGCAAAAACACATGGGCCAGTACAATTAAAAACGTTTTATTCCCTCACGGTTTTGATTATGCATGAATAAAGCAAGAATTGAGTGCTAAAAATATTTTTCTATGTTCAAAGTCTATTTGATACCTCTTTACATATTTGGATAAGTAAGATTCTACCAAATATGATAGTCAATATTGCAAATTGTTTTTGGATATTTGAAAACTATTTAACATTAGCTCTACCTATCATTCTCAGAAAAGCATTTGCAATTATTTTATTTTTGTATGCTCTAAACATCATTTTCTGATTGAACTAGGAAGACACTAAAACTGAAACAGATCGAAGACTTTGCAATTATGCCATAAAGAAAATATCAAGAGGGTAAAAGACGAATATCATTTTGAATGTATATGTAATTTAAATAAAAATATATCGGCGAGATTTATTCAATCGAACCTTCAGTATATGAATTTAGAAATTTAATATCCACTTAAAAAATGTTCCAAACTTTTGTATTTTGCTTTCAAACAAAGATATGAACTGCTAAAAAGTATGTTTCAACAATACTTTAAGAGACTGTTTTATTATGTTTTGTAGTGAATGAATTTTCTCTTCTGTTCTGAAATGTGACAAAAAATGCTGCAATTTCCAAACCTAAACCTTGAAATATACGTCACTCAAGATATATAATATAATGTCGGCGAATACTTTTGTACTTTGATATTTTTCATATACGTTCTGTACATTAGTTTTTGAGACTAAAAACGTAGTGTAGTGTCTGTTTATTAGTATTCGGAAGTTTCAATCTCTATAACCATTTAAAGAAATTATCATGATTACCAACGTTACAACGAAGAACGGTAGGTCCCTTATATATTATGTGAAGTTCTGATTTAAATAATGATTTACGGTCAGTAAATGTCAGAGCGTAATATTTGAGCTCGAATATATCGATGACACGCTGAGATTGGGATATCTGAAAAAGTAAATCGGGATCCGGTTATCATGAGTTTTAGGACAATATATTATCAGAACTTGAAGTTTTCAGTTTACAAGTTATTGCTTTATTTTCTGCATAACTTCGAAAACTTTACCGGGTCAAGGAATTTAAATTACGGCTCTTCGGGTTACACGATAAAATAAATCGCATTATCAAGGGTTATTTGGCGCAAAAACTATAGACACATTTAACAACTACGCACTCCACAAACAAAATATTATTACCTAATTCGAGATAAAATTATTTGGCACCCGACATATTTGCAACAATATACCTTGGTACCCGATATATTTACCAGAAATATATCGGGTACCAAGGTATTTTTGAACCCGATATATTTACCATAAAATTTTTTGGTACCCGATATATTTACCGCGTTAATTTACATATAATCTTACATACTCACTATGAATTTGCAAAGTGATGTACCACAAGAAAATTTTAATTGCTATTACTGAATATTGCAAATTGTTTTACATAATAACAGAAGAGCAAAGTTAAACTCACAACTCTTGCAAAGCTTTGTGGAGGCAATTGGAACCTGAATATATACAATTGAAAGAAAGCCGCTTTATTTCAGTGACTTAAAGTGGATTTAACCTTCATCATTTAGACGCCTTCCGCTCCCCAAATCGATGGGCGTTTCTGCAAGTTGGATGAAAATATGTGAATCAGATCTCAAGTAATTTCAGGGAAACTAATTGTTAGCTAACAAATGAACAGACGTTACCATTGCATGGTACGCCCCACATTCAACAATTAACATGCCTGCATTTTAATAATTTGAAAACAGGATTGTTTATTGTGGTTTTCCGGTTTATGTTACCAATTTCATGTGTTCGGGTAAACAGTATATGTGATAGGATACTCATTTAATCTGTAATGTTACCCAGTTAATGTATCAGAGTACCCAGTTATTAAGGTCATACATAACAATATTGAAATCTCGTCCATACCATATTTTCCTTCACTCTGAACTGTTCTGAAGCGTCTAGTTGTCCTCCTACAAAAACCACGGGCTATGGTGACAGGTCCCACAAAAACCATGGCCTATGATGACATGTCCCACAAAAACCATGACCTATGATGACAGGTCCCACAAAAACCATGGCATATGATGACAGGTCCCACAAAAACCATGGCCTATGGTGACAGGTTCCACAAAAACCATGGCCTATGATGACAGTTCCCACAAAAAACATGGCCTATTGTGACAGGTCCTACACTAATGAATATTTAGAGTTTATTCTCACGATAGATTCATCTTGCTACCAAACGTAATGCTACCAAACTTAATTGCTTGTTCCTAAATGAATGGCAATTAGGGCCATCTTAAGATCTTACACTTCATAAAGGTCTTGGTTACAGCTGATGGAAGTGGTAATCAAATTGTCTTGCTTCTTATTTGTTAAGTTTGTTACCTTGAAAGCTTACTCTAAGATAAGTGCCTTGCCGTCTCCCATTCTGTTTTATTAATCTATCTAATCTCTACTTCATTAAACTGTACTTTCTTTTGGACAAGGATGGGTTATTTTTCATCCTAAATCCTTTCCGCTTGACATATTTATTGTTGAATTATAAAATCAATTTGCATCAAACACATGCATTGATGTCAAGAAAACCATCCTATCCCCTAATGTCATTACAGTTACTTTGAACTATTTTAGACCTGATGCTCTCCGACCATAAAACAATTAAAACTCTTAGTTTCTAGAACACACCACACGACGGTCAAAACGTTATGCATATATCGTAAAATCGCCAACAATCTGGCACCAACGTATATCACAGATTACTTGCGCCCTATTATTGGAGTAACTATGTGTTCATATTTGAGATTGTGAACACACCTTTATCAAAATTAATTCACCTCTATTGACTACTATGGCGTAAAGCAGTCTTCAACTATCAACTAGGACTGAAATATCAATTACATTTTTTATAAACAACGCCTATAAATGTCTCTATATAAGGACAACAATTTTTTTAATGCGAAAATCAACGTTATGGTATCCTACTCCCCGCAAACTGTTGTACTCTCAATTTTGATTTTTATCGTGTTAATGCAATTTATAATTAAGCATTCTCGTGTTGCTCAGCAATATAAATTTGTGTTGAATGTATTTAATATCGTCATAAAGCGGTCATAGCGGAAGAGGTTAAATTCACCATGACCTAGCTAAGATCGATCTGCTCCAGTAGAGGCAAGTTTCACTTAAAAAGAGTACTGGTTTTTAGTGTGTGACACTTTTATGTCAATGGAAAATGTAAGATATGTCACTTAAAAAGAGTACTGGTTTTTAGTGTGTGACACTTTTCTGTCAGTGGAAAATGTAAGAAGTGTGACTTATTTAGATAGTGGACTTCACTAATTCTTCCTCATATTTAATGACTTTATCGGAACATTTTGTTAATCAATGTGAAACAGTCGGTCAATCCAAGGACGTGAATCACCATAGTGAGTACAATGATTAATGTTATAATATAGCTTTAATTACGTATAAACAAATTCAAAATTTACAAAATTAATTCTCATCTAATATATAGTGTTAAAAAGTGGAACAGAAATATATTGCAGGATAAATTAATGGCATTTTGTTTCCACTACAATGAAGATCGCACTATACATGAATAAGATGACAGTGCAGGCTCGTGCGTCCTTGTTTACCTAGGTGTGGTGTGGTGTGTGGTGTTTATAGTTTTTAACGTAGCTTTAACATATTTTCAGTCATATCGCTACGATGTCTGCAATGTGACAGTTTATAGTGATATCTTGCACTGGAGCATCATGCCGCAGATATGTAGCATGATGTCCCACCCAGACACATTATCCTGACACCAGGTCGACCAGTCCTAACACTAACCTCTTAATGCTGAGCGTCAAACGAGGCAGCTTTTAGTACCATTTAGGTAAGTCATTGGAATGACTCGACCGGGGATCGAACCCATGACCTCCCGCATCCGAGGCGGGCGCTCTAACCATTAGGACACCTAGGAGAAACAGTTGTTAAGTTAGTGGAAAATTAACGCACCTGGAAAGAAAATTTATATAAAGGTTTAGCAAAGAATTCACATACATGTAAAGAAAATGATTCGGCAGGTACAGGTCCAGAAAATTGAGTATTACAAAATTAGACTCCATATGGAGCAATATCGAAATGTACCCCAACCCCTACCTCACCAACCCCCACCCAACCAATTTCCACCCTACTAAACCACCACCCAAACTCAGTTGAGACAATTCTTAATCATGAAAAAAGATACAACAAAAATGGAAATGATAGATAAAACAAAAATGGAAATGATAAATACAAAATTTGATGCTCTCTGATAGGCCTAAGTAAAATAAATTGTTACTCAAGCTGGAATAAATGTTCTGAAGAAAATATGAAAGAATTAAATCGGTACATTTCAAAAGACTTTGGGAATCTGCCGAAATTTACGCGGATAAATTTTGAATCGAGCCGAAATAATAAGTTTTTAACAAAAAGAATCAATAGACAATAGAGAAAAATAAAATCATTAAGGAGGAAAATAAAAGGAATAAAAGTTGTGAATGTTTGAAGATAGTTAATGATTTGGATCAGTAATGAAATGAATGAAAGTATTAAACCGTATGGGATAAATAAGTCGAACAAGGATGACACCTCTCCACCGTATTGTTACGTGTAGGATCGTTCAAAGTAACACAAACAAAGAATGAAGACAACAAGCTTTGTATATTTTAACCACAAAAAAATCTATTCCATGAAAACATGGAAAAATGTAATTGTGTAAAACAAGACTACGATTTACGAAAAAGATCCAAATTTTTTGTTCAAAACATATAAAACATAAGTCCCGTGTACAGTTCTAAATTAACACATTCTGAAGTTCAGTTCCGCTCTAAGATGGCGGATGATGACGTCTGAAGAAGGCTAACACAAAAATCCAGAATTTACTCAAGTGAAGCACAGTTTGTATTGTTCCGTTCAAATTTAGAATATTTCAGCAAATATCTTTGTCCAAACCAGTAGTCTTGTTCATCAGGAAAATTATTATTTAGAAAGATGAAGTACAATTAGCTCCACCAACAAAACACATGTCGTTCTACGTAGACACACGAGCAGACAACTTCTTCTAGTACAAAAATACCTTTTTTGAGGTAATAAAAGTTGTGTGACTATAAGATGTTAAAACCGGCTTCAAACTCTTGACTGACTGACTGATCTTTCTTACAAATAACTAAGCATATAAAGGAAGCTAATACGTCGTTTCATGTACGTGAACACGGGGGACACGTGTAAGTTCGCAATGTATCTGGACATTAGGAAAGCCTGACCAAGTATCAGCCAATCGTTTTCTTAGCTATTCCTGAATGTTTACTTGCGACGAATTTACCATCATACATAGTTTGTGCTTACACGAGTCACATTTACGATTTAAGTAAACACCATGTTTCTAAAAACATATTAGACCCATCCTAATATAAACATAATAATAATTACATTTAATGAAAAATAATAATAATTAAATTTAACGAAAATAAATGAAATATGAAATAAAAATATTTATACAAACTTCATTCCTTAGCATAGACATATTTCAATTACAGGGTCGTAAAATTATGATGAAGGTCATATCTTTTTGTACACATAAACTCAACACCTGTATTACACTTCAACACATTAAGGTAGCACATAGACTATGTCGATTTCCTGAAAATGCAAATAGACCGATAATATGGCGATTCATAAGACGTCTCGTCAAATTATTTAAAAAAGAAAAGGAAATCACTGCAAGAATCTGGAATCTCTCTCTCTCTCTCTCTCTCTCTCTCTCTCTCTCTCTCTCTCTCTCTCTCTCTCTCTCTCTCTCTCTCTCTCTCTCTCTCTCTCTCTCTCTCTCTTGGATCTTTAACATAGCTTTAAAAAAAGTTAGTCATATGCTATGATTTTTGCAGTGTGAAACATTTAGAGTGATGTCTAGCACTGGGGTATCATGCCACGGTGATGTCTAGCACTGGTGTATCATGCCACAAACATGTATCTTGTCGGCGACCCGATCGGCGACAAGAAACCAGGAATAAAACGTTATCCCGCTGGGGTAGAAATCTGTTCGCATTTAGAAGCGCCAGCCCTAAAGAGTTTCAGCGAGGTATCACTCCAAATATACAGATGCAGACAATCCAATGTCCTTTCCAGTGATATAATGTTTTATTAGATCGGATGATGCGGGCAAAAACACATGGGCCAGTACAATTAAAAGCGTTTTATTCTCTCACGGTTCTGACTATGCATGGATAGTGCAATAAATGAGTGATAGAAATAGTTTTCTAACTATCTTTAAAGTCTATTTAATACCTCGTTACAGATCTGATCGAATAAGATTCTACCAAATATTATAGTTGTTTTTGGAAATTGAAAACTATTTAACATTTGCTCTACTTTTCATTCTCAGAAAAGCATTTCAATTATTTTATTTTAGTTTTTTATGTTCTAAACATGATATAATGATTGAACTAAGAAGACACACTAAAACAAACAGTTTGAAGACTTTGCAATTATGTATTAAAGAAAATATCAAGCGTCTAGAAGACGAATATCGTTTTGTATGCATATGTCATTTAAGATGGAAATATATCGGCGAGATCTATTCTATGAACACTTCAGTACATAAATTTAGAAATTTAATTTCCACTTAGAAAATGTTCCAAACTTTTTTGTATTTTGCTTTCAAACAAAGATATGAACTGCTAAAAAGTATATTTCAACAATATTTTAAGAGACTATTTATAGTGCTCTGTTTCATGCTCTGTTATATTATGTTTTGTTCTGAATGAATTTTCTTTTCTGTTCTAAAATGTGACAATGCTACAATTTCCAACCTGAACCTTGAAATATACGTCATTCGAGATATATAATATAATGTCGGCGAATACTTTTGTACTTTGATATTTTTCATATACGTTCTGTACATTAGTTTTTGAGACTGAAAACGTAGAGTTGTGTCTATTTATTAGCATTCGGAAGTTACAATCCCTATAACCATTTAAAGAAATTAAAATCGTCATTGTTACAACGTAGGTCCCTTATATATTATGTGAAGTTCTGATTTAAATAATGTCAGAGCGTAATATTTGATCTCGAATATATCGATGACACGCTGAGATTGGGATATCTGAAAAAGTAAATCGGGGTCCGGTTATCATGTAATTAGGACAATATATTATCAGAACTTGAAGTTTTCAGTTTACAAGTTATTGCTTTATTTTCTGCATAACTTCGAAAACTTTACCGGGTCAAGGAACTTAAATTACGGCTCTTCGGGTTACACGATAAAATAAATCGCATTATCAAGGGTTATTTGGCGCAAAAACTATAGACACATTTAACAACTACGCACTCCACAAACAAAATATTATTACTTGATTGGAGATAAAATGCTTTGGTACCAGACATATTTACCATAAAATACCTTTGTATCCAATATATTTACTACAAATTACTTTGGTACCCGATATATTTACCATAAAATTCTTTGGTACCCGATATATTTACCATAAAATTCTTTGTTTCCCGATATATTTACCGCGTTAATTTACATATAGTCTTACATACGCACTATGAATATACAAATTGATGTACCACAAGATAATTTTACTGACTATTGCAAATTGTTTTCTATGATAGCAGAAAAGCAACGTTGACCTCACAGCTCTTGGAAAGCTTTATAGAGGCGATTGGAACCTGAAAATATACAATTGAAACAAAGCCGCTTTATTTAAGTGAGTTATAGTGGATTCAACCTTCATTATTTGGACGCCCTCCGCACCCCAAATCGATAGGCGTTTCTGCAAGTTGGATGAAAATATGTGAATCAATCTCAAGTAATTTCAGGGAAACTTCATTGTTAGATAACAAATGAACAGACGTTACCATTGCATGATACGCCCCCACCTTCAACAATTAACATGCCTGCATTTTAATAACTTGAAAACAGGATTGTTTATTGTGGTTTTCCGGTTTATGGTACCCATTTCATGGTTAGAGTACACAGTATATGTGATAGGATACCCATTTAATCCGTAATATTAGCCAGTTAATGTATTAAGGTACCCAGTTATTAAGGTCATACAAAACAATATTGAAATATCGTTCATGCCATATTTTCTTTCCCTCTGAACTGTTCTGAAGCGTCTACTTGTCCTCCCACAAAAAACATTGCCTATGATGACAGGTCCCACAAAATCATGGCCCATAATGACAGATCCCACAAAAACCATGGCCTATGATGTCAGGTCCCACAAAAATAATGGCCTATGATGACAGATCCCACAAAACCATGGCCTATGATGTCAGGTCCCACAAAAACATGGCCTATGATGGCAGATCCCACAAAAATCATGGCCTATCATGGCAGGTCCTACGCTAATGAATATTTAGAGTTAAATTCTCACGACAGATTCATCTTGCTACAAACGTAATGCTACCAAACTTATTTGCTTGTTCCTAAATGAATGGCAATTACGGACATCTTAAGATCTGTACCTGATCTTAGGCTTCATAAAGGTCTTGGTTACAGCTGATGGATGTGGTAATCAAATTGTCTGCTTCTTATTTGTTAAGTTTGTTTCCTTGAAAACTTAGGCTAGGATAAGTGCCTTGCCGTCTCCTATTCTGTTTTATTAATCGATCTGATCTTTACTTCATTAAACTGTACTTTCTTTTGGACCAGGATGGGCATTTTTTCATCCTAAATCCTTTCCGTTTGACACATTTATTGTTGATTCGTAAAATCAATTTGCATCAAACACATGCATTGATGTCAAGTTAACTATTCCCTAATGTCATTACAGTTACTTTGAACTATTTTTAGACCTGATGCTCTCCGACCATAAAACAATTAAAACCCTTACTTTCTAGACCACGCCACCAGACGGTCAAAATGTCATGCATATATCGTAAAATTGCCATCAATCTGGCACTAACGTATGTCACAAATCACTTACGCCCTATTATTGGAGTAACTGCGTTTTCATATTTGAGATTGTGAACACTCCTTTATCAAAATTAATTCATCCTTTTAAACTGCAATGGAAAGGCTTCATAATTTTCCCACATTATGATCTGAATCTTTCAATGACAGAAAAGAAGCTTGCATGCCGATGTCAACACACTTCAAGACGATTAAATTGGCAATGGTGCTGGAATCCGATGCAAGTCACTTCATGCAGGTAAATCCGTACCATAATCAAAAGATTGCGTTGAATCGACAAAAATACCAAAAGGTATTCATTTCAGATAAAATGGAAAAGTTGTTAACAATATTACTCCAAATTTCAATTTTAAGTAGAGCAAACGCCATTTTCTTACGAAAGTTACGTCCGGCTTGACCAACTTCATATTTATCTGGCGGAGTTATGTGCTCCTTAACAATTTTGTGTGGGGCCCCGAGTGGCCGAGTGGTCTAAAGCGCTGTCCGTTACGGATCACTGCCATCTCACCTCTGTTTGCGTGTGTTCGAGTCTAGGATTCGGCTAATGTAGATATGTGAGAAAGCTTGCCAGTAGCTTCTCGTGGGTCGGTGGTTCTTTCCGGTGATTTCCCGGTTTCTTCCTCCACCATTAATACTGGCCGCCATGTATAGCCTATCGTGTGCTGAAAAATGGCGTTAAGCCCAACAACAAACAAACAAACAAACAATTTTGTGTAATGATCCATCAACACTTATATAATTAGTTTGTAATATGGCATACATTTAGTTACTTTGTTTATTGTAGTGTAGTTTTGTTTATATAGTTAAGCCTTGAGAAGAGTAAGAAATGAGCATATAATAAAAAGGTTACTGTATAAAATATGAATTCGTTTTCTCGGAAGGATTTACTGCACTCCCAAGGTCGTGCAGTATATCCATCCGAAAAACTCGTTCATATTTTTACATACAAATGCAGTAACCTATAATTATATAGCTCATTCATATTAGTTAAATTTTTGATAATGTTTTCACTTATTCTCGTTGCTGGTCAAATATCGGAATTAATTTTTGGTTATTATGCAACGATTACAAAGAAACATTTTTTAAATATTTAAAATTATGTTTTTAATTATTTTGATACTGTAATTTGTCTACTGTATTCCATAGTTGTTAATTTCTCGTACATGAGCAGAAAATATTTTAAAATACTCTAAACAGTAAATGACCTAAAACATTCCAAAATTTAGTTTCGTCGTGTCTAGTGAAAAAACATTTATTCTTAGCGTTTTGCATATCTTCAGGGATGCGAAAATTTTGTAATTCTATTTCCCTTAATATACCTTCCAGATAAATAAATCTTTATAGACATCTTAGCATCAGATAATCTGACAATTTGATTTTACGATGCAATTGTAAGGCAGTCATTTCTCCACATGCATATGTAATTGGGTTTGCACTGAAAGCTATTCAATAAAATCGTTCTAATTTTGTGTTTGGTGAATAAAACAAACGATTGCTTTGCGAATTTTTGTGTTTCTATAATCATTCTGTGAACATCGTATGCTATGTTTTACTGAGTTAATAAAGTCTTTTAACTATATGTATAATTAGTTGATATATTTAGTTAAGTCAATTAAAGTTGGCTTTTGGACACTTAGTCGTTTTAATCTTCATTTGCACGAGAACTAGAGACAATTTACGTCTACAGGAGAAAGCGTATCCGCTGCGCGTTTTAACAAATATCCATTATTCCTTGATAATAAAATTGTTGCGTTATATTAAATTCATGAAAGTTTTATATCACCCCTCTAAAACATATGAGTTGATGACACTGTAGCTTTGTGACATTATATTTTATATGAAATATTATTACATCGGATCAGTATGGCCTTGATGTGAATTTAGTATTAGTCTATCACCATAGTCTTAAAGGAATTAAATATAATGCCTGTATTGGCCTCATTGGACTTTCAGCAAGAAGCTGTCACAAAGACTGGTGGTATTGGGTTTTTAATTACTCAGTGCATACGCGAATGGCAACCGCATGTATTTCATAGAAAAAATTAAGCAATAGCGATTCCAACTGTTTATTTAAACAACCTTTCATAATTGGCATCACGATTGATTGTGCGAAGGTCTTTGCTTTGAGAGAATAAATTGTGTTTAATGTAAATAATACCGGCGTTGCAACGATGTCCTTTGCGCGTAAACTGAAGCTTAATGTCTACTGGAGTCAGACATGATCCCATCGCCTTCATTTGGAATACCTGCCACGAAACAAATGTGTTTACCTTGACTTTATTTCAGCACTGAGTACGCCAAATGCCACAGTGTACAATAAATACCGCGTGATACATTGTGGAGAAATGGCGAATAAACATTGTTTGTGTATACATGAATATCATAAAGGGAGAACAAATGATGCTGCCAAGATCCATAAGTTTCGCGCATTGAAAATCTGGGTCTGTTTTCAGGATCTTCTTGCAATCTTCAATACTAATTAATTGATCTCTAAAATTTCCAGTATGTGGTAACTTTTGGCATCGTCAGTGAGTTCTTTCGAACAAATCTTTCATGTTAAACCCAATAAACGGTAATTTTAGTTTTCGATTAGGATTAGACTTCCATGAAATTCGTATGCTCTCTGTGGGTTTTCAAAACAATAAAGATCAATAGAGTAATGACCAATATTCTTTTCGTCCCCTTCTCGGTAATTTTGTTTCCACTTGTCTTGATTTTCGCGTAAGTAGTGTAGACAATGCAAACTCTTGACTGAGTAGCTCTGTCTCACTGATACGGTTCTAACGGTACAATATTTAGCGTCTTCTCGGGCATGGCATTATTTGGGTATATTAATTTTTAAGCTTTGCTAATGGCATGAGTCACTTTTTAATAATGGAGATAATCGCACTAGAAACAAACAATTGAAATTCTTCACAATAACGTTTAAACTGTCCACACCACACGGCATTTCTTATTGAAAATCAAAAGTGTTAGCAGTTTAAGACTTGTATCATGTACAGAAAACCTTAAACTACTTCATTTAGATATTGTCCCGGTAGCAGTCTGGTGTATTTGGCAAATCACGTGAAACGTCTTGATTTTTCTCCATATTAAAAATGTAGATATATCCGGGTAGCAGTCTAGTGTATTTGGCAAATCACGTGAAACATCTTGATTTTTCTCCATATTAAAAAATGAGGAATTTTTAGACACTTCAGTCATTCCGATATTTTAAGCATCTTATAGAACGACATCGACAAACAATTACTGAAATATTTCATCCATACTGTTCCTTTTTTCGAATAAACTATTTTCTTTGTCAAATGTAGGTATATATTTCTTTTTCTGCAAAATGTTTCAAATAAATTTTGTATTGTACCCAAGTATGTTTAAAACAGTTACCGTAATTATCTACGTTTTCCTTTTTCCACTTGCCAGTGAAGTCAAAGACCTGATAAAGTTAAACTGACAAGACTATTAGATCCAAGGAATATCTCTTCATGTTTTACAGGGAGCACAGTACAATTCTGATAGTGCTATAAGTGAAGCCTTATGGAAACTGTCACTATAAGCTCAATCGGACAAAAAAGTTACAGATATAAGTAGTGTCGTGTAAACCTTCTAAATTGGGAATAGTCGAGTTTTCTGGTTGGTTTCATTTTCTTTTGGGAATGATTTTTCTTAATTCATAACCATTAACGTTTCGATGACTGTAACACTGATGACCAAAATCTAGGATTTTATGACAAATACGACATCGATTTTGTTACCCTCTATAACTGGAAAGAAGACTATGTTTACACTGTGAATATGCCTCTGATCACGTAGATTGGTGTCTTTCTATTGAACATGTTTCATTACGTTGATTATAAATCGCACGACTCACACATTGGCTTTTGCATTATTCTTCCCTTCCATCGGGTTCGCAATGACTTAACAAAGAAACATCTACTTTCCACCATGTAAATGTTGTTTTGGATTGTCATATTTATCACAACACTAACTATAACTAAAAATTCCTTTGATGCTTGTAATGGTATTAAAATAGATATGACGACAACAGGTGTGCATGTATTTTCAGTCTGAAAAAGCAGCTCCTCAAAATACAAGATGACCACTTATCATTTATCGGCAAGTATCCATATTGTAGTGAGAAGCTAACACTTCTTGAATTTTCTTCATTTCACGAGTTCGTGCACGGTCCATTTAGAAATCCCTGCTTGTTCCAAAAGAGTCTCTGCTCCTCCTCACTGTTTGTGATTATAATCGTTCTAATCCTCTCCTACATTGCCTTCCATTCCGATGAATCGCTTTTCTCTTTTTGAATTCAAACTACCGATGGCACGCTCTGAGAACATGCTGTGTTTGTCATTATTAATTTTCATTGTGTTGTTCTTGAGGGCCGGGAGGTAATCCACCAAAATCACTCTGCAACATTGCCATTCACTGCCTTAATAAGGTTAAGAGTGAATCATACACAACATTTGCTTAATTGGTCTTTGGATTAATGTTCTTGCTAATTTTAGATCTTAGAAGCTGTTAGTTCTGCAAGTACTTTGATTCATACGGAGGAGTCCACACTGCCATTATGGTGGAAAGACAAATAATTTGATTGTTCAAAATTACACCGTTGCTTCACCTCGGACAACGTTGTCTCAAACAGGTATGTGATAAACATTTCCACACTCTCTATGGCGACTTCTCTCTTAAAACCTTTAAAGTTTTATTCGTAAGGTCATGATGTCATTCAAATTTTATTTAATCCCTTTGTTTATTGATCGATTATGGAAATAATCCCCTAGACAATTTTATTCATCGACATTTTGACACTCTTGGTCGTGGTGAAGGTGGTGGTCAAAATGACTAGAGTGTACATTATTTAAAACACTTCTACACATATTAGGTGACGTATATCGTTATCACATAAGAGTAGGGCGGACGTTTCAAACTGTAAAGATCGAAGAAAACAAAAGATCAAACCTCTGGTTGGAGATTTGCAGAAAATAATTCGAAAGTACGCGGCTTAAAACAGAATATATGGGGAGATGCAAAACTAATCTAAAGATAAAGGTGAAGATATTTGTTATGTAGGTCAAGAGAATCGGTATTGGGCTACAGAATGTCCACATTGTCAAGTACCATTATTTATCACTTTTTCTAATCATTCACTTTGCTTGTAGATGTGTGTGTGTGTGTGTGTGTGTGTGTAAGTTTGTCTTTAAGAACGTGTGTGGGTCTGTCAAAAAACAGTTTAACAAATATTTGTCATCCCCCTGATTCGTACGTTTGTATGCGTGTGTGCGTGTTGGCAAGTAAGGGTGGGTATTAGTCGGTAAGGATATGTTTTGTTCAGTATGATTTAGTTACCATTACTTATCCCTACTTTCATTTCATCCCTTTGTATAGATCGATGTTTGTGTTCAAGTCGTGTTCCTATAGAACATGTAGCAACATTCTAATGTTAAAAGTTTCATCATACCTGGAAAGGCTGTATGTTCCATTCACATACAGCTCAACTTGCTATCCTAATATCTCATTGGCCCACAGAGCTATGTTAATGTTAAATTTCCCATAAGCCACAAAGAAGCCCGTTTGTAATGTTGAACTCGTAAAGACTCATATTAACCCTCTTAGGCCCATACCGCACCTATGTATCTATGTATGTATGTATGTATGTATGTATGTATGTATGTATGTATGTATGTATGTATGTATGTATGTATGTATGTATGTATGTATGTATGTATGTATGTATGTATGTATGTATGTATGTATGTATGTATGTATGTATGTATGTATGTATGTATGTATGTATGTATGTATGTATGTATGTATGTATGTATGTATGTATGTATGTATGTATGTATGTATGTATGTATGTATGTATGCATGTATGTATGTAGAAAACGAAAGAAAAAAGATAAAGAAGAAGAAGGATGAAAAGACCTAATATCGGTATGTTGAATGTTTGTAAAATGTCTGCCTAACAACTTGCCAAAAGAAGCAACCTATATAAGAGTATTATGGATGTCAGTTACAACATTACAATTATTTGCTGATGAGAGAGAAAGAATTGCAATGATCGCTTTGTCCTATTTTTATACAAAAGCATATATACAAAGGGAAAGGGTAGGGTCTAGTATTATCCACACACACACACACACACACACACACACACACACACACACACACACACTCACACACACACACACACACACAGAGAGAGAGAGAGGGAATGGATTTGGATATTCTCCATGCAAACATAAATACAAAGGAAAGGAGTATGGTCTTTAATTCCGCTTACAAACACACATAGAATCTCAAGAGAATAAAAAATGCAAGCAACAGTCATCGCAAAACCGTGTTCTCCTTCTCATATTGTTGATATTTCTTTTGGAAGAGAGAGAGGTGTTTCTTGTTTGTTTGTTTTTAGGGTGAGGAGTTTTGTTTGTGGGGTAGGTTTTCGGGTGGAGGTAAATAACTTTTTTGTTCGCCCCGTCAAGTTTGTTTACTAAATCGCTCACCTAATAAATAATAAAAAAGTAAAATTAGGGTAGTCCCTCTTCATCATGTACAAAACCTAAAATGTGGAAATGGATTGAAAAAGCAATGTTAAGTCCCCAACATTATAAAAACATTTAACAATAAACATTAAAATGTTGAAAACGTTTGTTAGAGTCATGTGGACTCTAGATGTATGCATGATGGTTTCGCCTTGCCGCCATTTTTTTTTAGCTAAAGAAAATAGACAGCCATGCTGATCACGAAACCACCATTCTATTTTTTAATCGCTTTGGAGAAATGGTATCGTAAATAAGTCAATACATGAACTAGTGACTGCAAGAATTAGTTGATGAAGAAAATACACAAAGTATTGTTCACATAATGGAATCGGATACTGACAATCTAGCGTGTTGGAATTTGGTCCAAACAGCATTTATTCTCATAAATCTGTAATAGCATCTTCGATCTGATGTAATCCGCATGAATAAAATATTCCACCATCGGTCATCGTTTGGAAAGAAGACAGACACCAATTGTTTTCTGGTCGATGAATGTCATCAGTGTTGATCTGATAATAGACTCGAATGTATTTGCTTCTTTTTTTCAGTCACCCACTCAGTATTCGATTATCACATTGTTTGTCTTTTACACTGTATGTATGCGAATGTGTGTACAGACAACCTGCCCTGTTACATTTGTTATGTCGTGCCTTTCATCATATGCCATTCTCCAACAGTCCCCATTGTGATCTATATTTTTTTCACAGCTGAAATGTCCATTTTTCTACAAGTCCCAATAATGTCACCCATAAATTTTAATTTTAAATTTACATGCGTCCCAAAATGCCATTCATAATGTTAATTTCACCTTTTACTTTCTTTAAAAATAACTGAGATGATTACAGTAGTAGTACCTCTTCTTGAAATGCAATACTTAAGTTTTAAAACATGGAACTGGATGCAGAAGACAATGTACAAAGTATAATTCCATATAAACGTTTAACATTGCACATATTTGAAAGTTTAGCAACGTTGATTGGCGAGATGTTGGTTCAAATGTTCCATGACGGTCTCCTCCTGCCACCGACTTAACATACGTTTTCGAGCTAAAGAAAAGAAATAAGCATATGATACAAGTTCAGTCTGACCATCGAATTCACTGATTGGCCCTCGCGTGACTTCGGAGGTCTTTACAAAGCTTGGTGTTGATCTCGCTCAGTCACGCGAGAATCTCGATGAATGAGATTAAAAGTTTCATTTAAACATTCATCTCATGGGCGTACCGCAAAAAAACGTCTGAAGATTCTGAGATCATCACTCTTAAATTTAATTCTGCACAAATAATGCAAAAAGATGACGAAGCTAATTTCAATTTCACCGATTATATTATCTGCGGGAAAAAAAGACTAACATGAAAGAAAAATATGTGAAATATTCAGTCGGACCAATCATTACGGCTATTTCTACTCTGATATATACGGATGAAATTTCTCTCGTTTTCTTCAAGAATGAATTTATTTAAATTGCGTGGGTGGCAGAATCGGTGATTGTATGCGCAAACTCTATGATCTATACAAATGAATCCTCTCTGTCATAAAGACATGTCTTGTATCACTTGCTAAATTGTATCAATTACTGTCACTTTTCAAATGATTCATCTCAGACACGATTTTGACTTATTGACGTACAAAGACATCGTATTCATCTAATTGCCAATTTGAGCTCTTCGTTCTCATAGCAGTGGTTTCTGTGTTAATAAAATTACGGCTGAGTATGAACGAACACACGTGTAATAAAAATTTATTTAAATGGATAACGTTTCCGCATTAGTGTTGAGAGTAAAAGAATCCTTAACAATGCGACAAAAATGGTGTTAATGAGATATATGGGAATAGAACTCGAGCATTCTTTATAAAGGAATATCTTTAGCTACCAATATGCAATCGAAATGAACCTTATTTTAATTCTTCTGCCAAAAAAAGTAACAACATGATCCGAAAATTTCGAGAGCAAAATACTGAGAAGGTTTGAGATATTTATTTGCGCAGTTAGCTATGGTAACAATATATATATATATATATATATATATATATATATATATATATATATATATATATATATATATATATATATATATATATATATATATATATATATATATATATATATATATATATATATATATATATATAGATATATAGATATATAGATATATAGATATGTATGTATGTATGTATGTATGTATGTATGTATGTATGTATGTATGTATGTATGTATGTATGTATGTATGTATGTATGTATGTATGTATGTATGTATGTATGAGACAATAGTTACTTATATGTATGTGGGTATATATATATATATATATATATATATATATATATATATATATATATATATATATATATATATATATATATATATATATATATATATATATATATATATATATATAGATAGATAGATAGATAGATAGATAGATAGATAGATAGATAGATAGATAGATAGATAGATAGATAGATAGATAGATAGATAGATAGATAGATAGATAGATAGATAGATAGATAGATAGATAGATTGTCCATTATCTTTGAGTTTTCTTTTGTAGAGTCTTTAACTTCATGTCAAATCAAATTGTCCACCTGAGATATCAGACTTGCAGCCTCATAGTCTGCCTGTCAAAAAGAAAAATGTCCTTAAGGAGTATCAAACAATAATAACGTAAATATTTTCGATTATTAGATTCATATGTCTTTCTTTAGTCGACTTTTACTCGTTTTATATTTATTTATGCTATTAATAGCATTGTTTTATCTATGCTATGAACAGTATTGTTTTACACAATAAAATATTAAAAGTATGAGTGGCATTTTAAGTAAAACGATCCATTCTCTTGGTACTTCAAAAAGAAAACAGTTCCAAATACACTAGGATTGACAGTCAGTTGATAATTTGAAGTTTCTTGAGACAATACATCCTCGATAATTTCTAGTTTCTATAAGAATTTTATACTTGAGCATAAACTTCAACTTTCGACTTTTTGGTTTACTCGGAATTAATACAAAATGAACTGAACACTTTTTTTAAAAAGACACTAAATTATTTTCCCACTGATAAAGAGCAAAACAGCTTAGGCAAATCTAACTTGACAATAGCTGACCATTCGAATATGAAGTGAAAATATAATGTCTTAGCAAAATTACTCGACCCAGTTTTATTTTTTTTATCACAGTGTATATGGACATATCATTGCCACAACTAATATTTAAGTTTATCAAAACCTATCTCAACAATTTTTACAAAAAGCTTTATATCCTAAAAAATAGTTTACTGTTCGTCCAGTGAGATCAACTTCGTATCAGTGATGTATCGTCCTTCTTTACACGGAGCGTCTCATGAGACTCTTCGAGTTCACGTGAGATTTGAGACTGAATGCGTCATCTCTATGCTTCTGAATGTGGCTATGCATACATTGTTCGATAAAAATAGTTACAATATAATCACCGTATTTTTAATGCTGATCAACATTGCATATGAACTGACAACGTTAAGGAATATTATATATTTTGTATTTATAACGTTGAACCACTTTATATGTGTATTGACAACGTTTAGCCACATTGTATTTATTTGTATTAGTATGGTAAAATATGAACGAGTTTTTCGGAAAATTCTGCACGACCTTGCGGAGAGGAGTATTTTCCAGGGAAAACAAACGAGTTAATATTTTCCAATACAAATGCAGTAATCTTTTTATGATATGCTAAGTTTGTTTAGCTCCCTAAGGCTTAATAATTACAGACATTTCAAGAAACAGTGTAAATGCATTTATGCTTTATTCCAAAATAAATTCACAAACGTAGATATAACAATACACACAATAACAGTATTCAGTTATCCCCCTTTATCCGATCTTTGATGATTCAAGGTAGATACAGAATATCATTTACGAATTACTTTTTTGCGGTCAGTTGTAATCCGCGATTTGGTAGTAGTAGTAGTAGTAGTAGTAGTAGTAGTAGTAGTAGTAGTAGTAGTAGCTTGCATTCAGGAATAAGTGGAATTTTATGTTCATTTTTTAAATTTCCCAGCTTGTTATGGTTCACAGATACATATTTTGATGTTGCTATAAATATTTTGTGCGTTTATTCTTGATATTTTGCACGAAAGGAAAGGTTTACTCAACGTCTTCACTATATTTCTAAATTATATCGACGAGATCAGATGTGTTCAAACTGTTGTACGCGCACCACTGGTGGTCCACGAGCTCTATTCAAGTAGTCCGCACAAAGTTTGTAATAAATACTTAGCGGTTCGGTCGATATTAGGGAAGATAGTCAAACAGACCGCCAAGAACCTCAAGAATGATCAAGTGATCCACGAAAACAATTTTTGTAACAACTGAGCTAGATTACGCCAGCTCTTTGAGAGCTTTATAGGTATATCAGATCTAATTACTCTTCGATGGGTCTCCTTCTGACCTACCTTCATAAGCATAACGAGAATACATCTGTCATCCGAAATTAAACAATAGCTATCTATTTATTGAAACGTACATCAATCGATGACTCATTTTTGCCATTATATCCTATTACTTCTGGGATTCGTGAGTATTCTTACTTCAACTGTCAAGCGTAGAAAAATAGCATTGTACCAATATATCATTCTGTCAACAAACACTGCAGTTTCCACTTCCATTATTACTATTATTAGGTGCAGTTCATGCAAGAATCAATGAACGGATACACTTCATGATATGCGATTGACAATGTATATGCAATAAGAAATAATGGGGATTATGTACATTACTCTACAAATTCCATCAATGAGAAGGTGTTTACTTACGTTTGGTTTTTCATCTGCAACATCTGCCCATTTGATATACTATGTAACTATGTTCAATTTTACTCATATATATATATATATATATATATATATATATATATATATATATATATATATATATATATATATATATATATATATATATATATATATATATATATATGTGTGTGTTCATATGTGTATATATATATATATATATATTTATTTATATATATATATATTACATACATACATACACACACATACATACATACATACATACATACATACATACATACATACATACATACATACATACATACATACATACATACATACATACATACATACATACATACATACATACATACATACATACATACATACATACATACATACATACATACATACATACATACATACATACAACTGTTTGGGCTTGAAAGAGATTTTTTTATTTTGTTTTCTTCTTTGTTTTTGTTTCTTTGCTGTCCTTTTTTATTTGGTTGGTTGGGTGTTTCAACACCCTAAAATGTTGTATATCTTAAGTGTCCTGATGAGTCTTTAGTTTAAGGCTTTTTAAAAGAGTGAAAAAATTGTAGACAAAAATAAGTAAATCTAATCTATTTATGTATAAACAATACAATTGCACTGGATACAACAAAGAATCACGTGTTTTAGGGATTGTTTTAAGATAAATGCAATAAACTGACAGCGAACAAAATTAGTGTCTAACTAACCTGAGCACATACAACTCTTAGTAAGTATGTTTCAAACGCAAATACAAACATAAACAACACAAACAAATAAAACACAAAATCCGTTTGTTTGCTAAATTTTAAAAGGCTGTTTCAACAGGAATCAAACCTTTAAATTTATTATGTTTCAACTAGTTTTTTTTCAACTTGTTGCGGATGCTAAAAAATATTTGTATTGGCCTTGAAATCATTAAGGAACAATCTGTTGGCCAAGCAATCTTATCAATCTTCAGTTACACAAATTAAATCCAATATGTGCACTAGTATCCCGGACCTGTCTTTAACTTAGCAGACTTTACATGAAGCTAGAAAACAGATAGGCATATCCATGTGTAAAGGTTGCCCCCACTGTGATGGTTTGGCTGTGGAGGGGGATTGGGAGTGGGGAGTGGATTTCTTCCAATAATTATTTAGAAGTCCCACCCAGGCTCGATTTTGGTTTGGAAGTTGATCTAGTGAAAGTTAGATGTACAGCTCCGAGCCCCCAGTCAGCAATGCCGACGATTAAATGATTAAAGAATTAAAGATAAAAAAGGTGAAGTTTAATATTAACATTTTAATAACAATTAAAAGGTCAATAATTCTAATTTCTAAAATTAGCTTCCTCCGCTGGACCCTTCACTAGCCTAACGCATCATTTGATATTTGATTAGTAGTGTGAAAGATTTCCACCTGTCATTGTTTTCTACTCATCTGTGTATTCTTCTCTATCTCCTAATCCCATCTCTTCCTCCCTGACCCCCTCCAAGTTCCTTCTTCTCCTCCTCCTCCTTTTCCTCCTCCAGACTACTTTTCTCCTCCTCCACCTTCTATCCCTCTTCTTTATGTCGACTATACTTTGCTGACGACTCTGACAGCACTGCCAGTCTCACTTCCGTCTCCCTCTTAGAGATTCGGAACTACTAACTTGAACCGGAAGTTCTGTCGCCCGAAAAGCTTCCGATCTTGTTGAAGCTTTTCCTCCTCTTACAATTCTGATCCTAAGATTTCGAACAAAATGCGAATGGCTTTCCCCGAAGTAATCCTATTTGCACAGCGATCTGTCTAGGCATCTACTGATGGTTTTACAGCCAGTTTTAGGTCTAATTTTGATTCAAGGTTTACTCCCACCCTCTGCCTTAATTTCGATTGGATGTCGCTGTGGACTGTCCCAATCAAACTTAGCGGCAATGTCTTCTCGCTTGTCTCTCTTTCTTGCGGGAGGGTGAAAACACGCCCCATTCACCCAATGGGCTTCATTTTGATCTCTGAATGCCTTTGACTAGCTGCTATTCTATAGTCAGGGTGGCGGGAAACTTGCATAAGGATTTGCACATCAAACGTGGTAATAATACCCAAGTATATACATTTCCTGATAACCTGGTCTGAGCAATCGTGACACCTTGCCTAGCAGTATTATCAATAGTGGGTGGGATGTTGGATATAGATGAAACTAAATATTTAGAAAATGACAAGTGCAAATTTGTGCAAATAAATATAAACGCAACTGTTGTCATCTAGCTACCTTTAGTTCGAGTAGGTAAAGCCCAAACAAAGACTATATGGCTAATAAACAAATATGGCTGAAGATGCAAGAAATGAATTTTCATAATCAATATTAAAATATTTGTCAATATTTTCCATAGCTTGACTAACTGAGACATCATATTTTCAAACGGGTTTACGTTCAGACAGCAAATACTTTGTTCCTGCATAAGTTCCAATATATTTTCGTTGAAAATAGCCAAAATGTATCGCAATTGGAAAACAAGACAAATATAACTATTTTTTTTTTGTCGTCCGGAAGACAATATACAGAGTAAATACTGTAGATTATGTCATTTATGGAGGTCTAATGAGAGATAAATTTGATTCAACCGAACAAGATTCCTTACCAAAGTAATTACATATATTATTGTTGTTATTGTTGTTGTTATTATTATTATTATTATTATTATTATTATTATTATTATTATTATTATTATTATTATTATTATTATTATTAAGTTGCCTGCTCAATTTCATTATCACATTAGAATTGATAGTTTCTATTGAAATCTTTTAACTTAAATATGTGTATCTTTCTGTGTGTCTGTTGTTTTCTAATGCTTACATTTTCCGTAGTTTACAGTACTTGCAATTCGTTTTCTAGTGCGTACATTTTCCTGTAGAATAAGGTACTTATAATTCATTTCCAGTGCGTACATTTTCCTGTAGATTATGGTACATGCAATTCATTTTCCAGTGTGTACATTTTCCTGTAGATTACGGTACTTGTAATTCATATTCCAGTACGTCATTTTCCTGTTGAGTAGGGTACATGTAATTCATTTTCCAGTGCGTGCATTTTCCTGTAGATTACGGTACTTTTAGTTCATTTTTCCAGTTTGTACATTTTCGTGTAGAGTATGGTACTTGTAATTCATATTCCAGTACGAATATTTTCCTGTAGACTACGGTACTTGCAATTCAGTTTTCATTGCTTACATTTTCCTGTAGATCTTGGTACTTGCGATTCATTTTTCAGTTCGTACATTTTCATGTAGATTACATTACTTGTAATTTATTTTTCAATGCATCTTCTAATGTGGTACTTGTCCGTCAGTTTCAAGAGTCTGTAATATTCGAGTGTCTATATTTTCCATAGCTATTCTAGAGGGAGGAATCGGTTGTTTTCCAGTGCGTGTATTTACCTCTCTTGTTTCTTGTGTTGCCTTACAATGCATGCATTTTCCTTTCTTGTTTATTGTGTTATCTTACAATGCGTAATTTTTCTCTCTTGTTTTTCGTGTTATTTTCACTGCGTATATTATGACAAAATTTTTGAGTACAACTATTAAGATGGTAATTTTCTCTAAATTGTATTAAAAGCAATATTTCATTAAATTATAATAAAAGTAAATCTCTACTAAAATATATAAAGAGTAATATTATTTATTTTCATATTACAACTATATGCTATTTTAATAAAGATTGCGCCTTACAAGCAAATGCAAATTTCCCCTACCATATTTTACGCAGTACGCTAAGTCAACATAATTTGCACTCGTAAAGTTGTGTTAGTACGGATAGACCAAGTTCCTAAAGTTCCTATTGGATGATTAAGCTATAAGACTCACCGTTCTTGAATAAATAAGCTGATGAGGCAAATCGCTGTCTGGTGATTTATGTAGCACTCAGTATCAGTAGAGAATAGACTGGAGCCTCTTTCTGATTCGAGACGGACGCACACACGCTTAACACTATTCTAAATCTGGCCATGAGCATACGTTCAAATGGTATGAATAGCAAAGCGGTTTTCGTGAATCAGTTCGTTCTTTCAAAAGAATCAGAAAGACTCCGTCCGTCTTTTCTTACAAGTAAGGATCGTTTGTGTATGTAAATTTCTTTTAAAGAATCAGTACTTTTCTAATGTTAGATATTTTTCTCGGTAAAGTTCATAAATTTGCAACATTGTTCTGAATTGTTTATATTTTGAATTATTATTTAATGAAATGTTTAATTGTTCTTAAGAATTTATATTCATTTGTATTTACGGTAATTGTTATTGGCAAAGACGAACTCGCTACCAACTACATGTTTGGATTTAATTTGGAATACAATATTCTTTAAGCAATAAAGAATAATGTTTAGTAATCTATTCCAGATTAGTGTTCTATTTTAAATTTAGCAAAATACTTTTCTTCAAAATGATTGATGTATTATATCGCAACTATTGAATTTTATACTCTTTAGCTATCGTGAATTCGGTCGAGATTTTATCATATGTATTATGTTCTAAAATACAGAAATTATACAAATGTATAAAAGGGTAAGCTCGAAGGAAAAGTATAATTTTATATGTATTTTGTGTATTTTAAATATAAAGGATTTATAAGATGTATTTCAAGAAGGTAGTATTATAAACATAAATCAATTATATAAATAAATCCTTTATCTGAAAAGAATCAGGTTTCGTTCGTCTTAATTATAGTTGATTCTGTACCTTCTGCATTGCCAGATCCCCCAGCCGTATTTACTCCGTTTTGAATGACACCTTTATCCTTAAGATAATCTGTCTCTCTGTCTCTCTCTCTCTCTCTCTCTCTCTCTCTCTCTCTCTCTCTCTCTCTCTCTCTCTCTCTCTCTCTCTCTCTCTCTGTCTCTGTCTCTCTCTCTCTCTCTCTCTCTCTCTCTCACACACACACACACACACACATCATGGCATCTTACAGGCTGAAGTTGCTTTATTTTTGTTTTTACTGGTTTAAACTACACTTTGAATACATTATTGGCTATATCATGCCAAGGAAATAGCTAATTGCCTTTTACACTAAGACATCTATCACGGCTAGACAACCCTGCCAACTGAACTACAGTGTAGTTAATATCAATTTAAATTGAAACTTGAACTACAATTTTGTGTTACATGAAAATATATGTTTATCAATTTATTCCACATATACAAAAACAACGAATAACATGGGCCACATGTATGTTGTATAGGTACATTTTTCTTTCCAGTTGCAGACGGTGTAGATGTGATTACAGGGTGGAGAGTTTAATCGATTCCAAGTTATGGCCCAATCCCAGCACCTTCACCAATTATATTATGCTACAGTGACCGATTCAATCCCGCGATATGTATCTATAAGGACTGACCACTTACATCATATAGGCCCGAAACAACACACCACCACCACCACTATATCATGTGTCATGAGCCATTTTTAAAAGCACTTAGGTTTGTTTATTTTTCACTGCAAGTGAATGCGTGTTCTTATATGGTAGAGCTATCAATAACTTGACAGATTTGACCATCCCAAGCTAATCTCATCGATGTAACTTAATTATTTAACAGGTTGTATCGCTATGATAATGGCTATTGAGGTGTACTTCAAACGCATCGTTAAAAGGTTAAATTTTATTCAATTTTGCAACCAGCTGCACCCCCCAACTGGAAAATGAATCGTGATTTCAAAGCCTTGCCCAAAACTACAGACCATCCCCTATAACATCACAAGGTTATGTTCATTAATGGTGCGCGTGGAGTTGCTCGAAAACAAGAGGCCATTGGGTCTGAGATCACCCACTTGCTAAATTTAATTGATAGTCAAGTGAACAAAGCTATTGGAGTAGTATCATAGTAGGCATTTAAGACTGGCTCAAATTCCCAGGCCAGAACATATTCTAGATTATATTTGGCCTATTCCCATTGAGGAATATTTGTGCAAGACTGCATCTATTATTGTAACCTGCGTGAACCACCAAGCGAAGATTCCATCAGTGCCAAAGTATTGTTTCACTGTAGATAAGTTCAGCAGCTGTGAGTTTGCATACAGATAATTGTGTTTACCAACAGATCAATGTGCCTACACCTGATGGTATTTACTCGATGTTTACTGCCTGTAATTCATTTACCTGTTTCTATTTTCTTATCCGTACACGAATTTAGCCATGCTCACTGTATTATTTTCGACGGCCACCAATTAACAGAGTTATTGAGACTCCTGACTGATACAGTTAATATTATCATAGCTACTGGAACAAGATAAAAAGGTCACTGCATCCAAGAATGACCTTTTTAAGGCTTCAAAATAAGTAGCAAAAGTAAATACAACGGTCTAAAAAAAAATTGTTACATGTAAATGCAAGGAACATAAGCACTGTAAATGCTATTCAATGGACCACAAAAATTAATTGTTTCATTCACTAACAAGTACTTTCTGACAATGGCGATTTCAAATGTGAAGACAAAACCTATATGACCACGTATACAGCGTACATGTCGTGATTACTATGAATTACGTCAGTCAATGTTCCATAATACTATTACACGCATGAGGTTTCATACCAAGCGAATCAAACACGTGCTTGATGAAGGCTTGCTAGCGTTTGTTTTTCACACTATTTCTGACAACCTCAGTAAAATAGTAGTGGTCAAAAGGTAAAGATCTTATAAACGTTAATAGTAATGTTTCCTTACTGACCCAATGACCACAAATCGCGAAACTCTAAATTCAAACTTTCATGGATTTCCTCATATTAAACATTTGTGTGACTTATTGTTACGCCTTTTCGAGGCGATTTTTAGTACTTCACGGTATGTAATATAAAAGACGACCCAAGCACATAACACAAACAAGTATTCCATTCCCAAACTACTAAAGACGAATAACTAAAAATATTAAGAGAACCACCTTTATTCATTTCACAACACTCATGCATAACGTACATAATAACATCTGCTCCTCGAAACATGCCATTTATTCGGGATAGATAGATAGATAGATAGATAGATAGATAGATAGATAGATAGATAGATAGATAGATAGATAGATAGATAGATAGATAGATAGATAGATAGATAGATAGATAGATAGATAGATAGATAGATAGATAGATAGATAGATAGATAGATAGATAGACTGCAAAAGTGTCTCTCTATCTAGAGAATCCATCACACGCGTGAATTCTGCTAGAAGTCACTTGTTTTCCCCTTATTTAAAATGACGTCTCGAAAACATCTGTACTCTGCTGAAATTTCTTATAACACACCAAGACAATAAATCATTTTTCTCTAATTTATAAATGACCACAAACATCACAACTTCACATTTGCATCACAACTTCACCATTGCATGGCAACCCCACAACTGTATAGTTTCTCCTGTTAAATTTCGGTAACGTAGCTCCAGTACTCAAACACGCAACCTTTCGGTCGCAAGTCTGTCACGTTAAACATTGACCCATCGCAGTTCCAGTGGTAATGCCAAACAAAAAACAAACAAATAAACAACAAAGTTTCATACAGTTTTCGCGGGTTTTTTGTACCTATCATGGACTTTTCATTATTTAGACTTATACAGAGAGGGTTTTTTTTTCAAAAATTCCATGAAGTGTGAATATTGGTGGTCTTCCTTCAGTTATTAAATATTTTAAACAATCTTACAATTTCATGGAATTGATTATTTTGAAGGGAAAAAAGAAACAATCTGTGTTAGATTTAATGGTAGTTTTCACAGACAATTTGATATCTGTACCTCTCATTGTCTACCACAGAGGTCTTAAATACACGGCTCGCTGGCCGTATGCAGCCCGCCAAGCCGTGTCATGTGGCCCGCAAAATGATTGGCGTCACAATGTGTCATGAGAGATAACAAAGGCGGTGCTGCCCTTGGGTCATAGAAAATGACTTCATGCGACCCTCAGGGTGGTTTGAGTTTCAGATACCTGGTCTACAGCATAATTTGATTTTGTAGGCATGTAGAAGGACCTTCACATATCCTTAATTATGCCTGTCCCCAAATATTTTTCCCGCTAAATGCATTGATGTTAATGCAGTTTAATAACAAGATCAGTACTTCGTCAACATGAAATTATTAACAGAGACTTTATCAGATACATTGTTGATTTTATACCACTCTGCTTGTATAATTTAACCTATATACTTCTTTGATCAATATCTATTAACCTGGCATAAAAAGTGCCAAACACAAACAAAAATAAAAAAATGAATGACATAAAATTCAATTACCTTAACTGTCATCTTCACTTTCTGTATTCTGTTTTAATGGTGGACTCTTATTTGCTTGACAATCTGCCTGCACTAGACTCTTCCTTCTATATATAGCTTTCCCTAACATGCTTGTAGCCCATAATGTTAGAGAATACAGTCATTTTCTTAATGAAGCGGAATTACAAAATCATGTTTGTTCTACACTGATACCGGCTTTAGGATTGAAGACTCTCATTTATTCCCTTATTTCCAATAATTCCTTATTTAGGCTTAAAGATAAAGTTCCACCCTCTATTATCTAGCTTTCTCTAAACTGTGAAAAAGTCGGTAACCATGTGAAAGAAAAAGTTTGATTTGAAAAAAAGAAGCAATTAATCAGAACAAATCTGCTGGAGAAAATATGATGCGTAACTAGAGATATCGACGGCAAATGCATACAAATTCTGAGGAATGGCCACAAATCAACAATTATATGCGTTGTTTACAACGTTTTGCCATGCATGGCCTACTAGTGACTGTATCGACCATTACAAAACATGAACCCTAAATAATAACGAGTTCACAATTTTCTAAGTCTCAACACCTTGATAAGTTCTTTGCGATTGTCTCTAGGAAATGAGAAGTCCTCTGATTCTTTCCAACACAGTGGTAATCCCGGAGAGAAATGTGTGCTTAGGAGGAATTTTTGAGTTGTAATGACTTTGTACATTGTACAATGTTTTAACTACAGTGACTTTGTACATTGCAAAATGTTCTAACTACAATGACTTTGTATATTGCACAGTGTTCTACTTTAGTTCACCCTCTGTGGTTGCCGTTTCTATCTATTTTACATGCAAACGTACCTTAAGTTATCAACGTACATACCTAACTACGTATCTGTATACTCACTTCGTATCTTCGTACCAACCTAACTACGTGTCTACAATACTATTTATTTACCTACCGACTTAACCACGTAAACACCTACCCATCTAAATTGCTGTATTTATAACAAACTATCGAACTACGTATTATCTACCAAACTCCATTTATACACATACATACATACATACATACATACATACATACATACATACATACATACATACATACATACATACATACATACATACATACATACATACATACATACATACATACATACATACATACATACATACATAAGGGCTCTACTCCAGTTCGGAGGCACTCCCTGAGGTTTTGTAGTGAATCACGTACCTGTGTTTCCTCATGAGATTATGCACGAGTAAGGTACGTTCGCGCCTCCGCACTCGAGTTTCGTTTTCATGGTGAGCGTGTGAGGATGGATGGCTCAGCCTGTGTTATCTGCTTCGCTGTTTAACATCTGGTCGGTAAACTTTTACGGATTCATCCATGCACAATTTCCCAGCTGCATCGGCTGAGACATGGTGTATCTATAAAGATTGTTCTTGGCCAGGTAAATGACGTATTTGGATTATTTTTCAGGATCAATAATAGGGCATGTACTTGTTCTTGGCGACCGCGTGCCTGGGGGTGCTCTTGCTAATACCACCACATATTCGCTTTTCGACAGCGTTAAGATGTCGACAGCGGGGAGAAATCCAGTGAGATTCTGCTGATCTTCAACTCGGCATCCCACAACAGTTTCTGCGCCGAGCAATAACAGTACCAACTGATATCTAGGCTCTAATGATTCGTTCGCACGTCCTTGAAATTCTCGAACACGTCCGCAAGAAGTAACACGTCCATAATCAGATACAAGTCGTAATATTCTCCATGGTAACACATCCAAAGGACATCCCACACTCGTTGCGCATGGGCATGAACCTCCTCGATAATGTGTACATCGTTGAAACAGCTATAAAACGCCTTTTTTTCGTAGTCACAACGTCTCCTCATCAAACTTTATACAATCGTTCATGTACTCTTATGGTTATATTCCATTACGCATCACGTATTCGGTGTGATCTTCGTGAGTTTAATAGGTGTACTGAGACCCCTTTGTTGTCTCCACCAAACTGAAATCTGTCAGTGAACCACAATTTGCCTAACGAGAAGGAATGCTCTTTTCTATGTTGTTAGGAATACGCCGGATTTTATGAATGCTGAAGGAATTTAATGATGGATTTCATGATGGGACTTGAGTCGCACGAGCAGAGATTATTCAGCACCACCTCAATAAGATCTGGCTTTTACAATTTGGAACGGCAGGTGTAGTTAGCGACTCCTCTGTATTTCCCCATGTGGTAACAATGATCTTTCACATGCAGTACTTTTTCCGTGCAGTTTGGCACTCGGTAAAGTTTCACGTCAGAACTACAATTGTCGTGGATGCTTACGATCTTATAAGCAAAACTACACGGCACGTGCTCCTGATATGGAACCGTGTTGCTGACGTGAGGGACGGTGTCACCAGTATTGTTGACGAAAACGGTGTTTGCGACGATCAGCGCCTCGAAATTGGCATAACCGATAAAAGGAATACTGATCGTTCAGTAGAAACTGTTAAACGTGGTCTTATTCTTATTTTCTTTGGGTGGCTTGATCGCCATGAGGTTCTCGCAGTCGAGAAATTGCTTTTTGAGCTTATCATATGTTGCAAAACATTCCAAACGCATCCTCCGGAAAACATTTCACTTTTTAAGACCTGCCCGATCATGATGCTGACAAAGGTTTGATTGTTGTGACCTCCTTCATCACCTCCTCTGAAAACGTATAATAAATCGATGCTGACAAGATCACCTATCGATGACAGTTTGAGCTGATAAACTACGTTGTTCTCCTCGACAAACACAAATAAATTGCTGATGAGGTTAATTTGCTTTTCAAATTTGGGAATTCTAGTCAAGTACAGTGGGTTTTTTTCATGTCGTGTAATGATTTAGTCTTGATTTTTCGCTGTAAGATTAAGTGCAAATAACATTGACGGCTTGAAACACTGGTTGTAGTTATTTTTAACGTTGATATGACCTTTGGTTTTGCTTATTTTGCTGGTAAGTAGAAACTACAAACTTGCTCTGATCGGATTGTACTTGGACGAGTTGACGATGATCAAAGTCATACTCAGGAATATCCATCCAGAGGGGTCACTCTGAACATTTTCCACATCGTCCGCTATCATTTTGTAATTTGACTGGATGTCGATGTCGAGTATGTTTCAAAGATCATGCTGCCTTGAAGCAAAATGAGCTTTTATTATAGTTTTCGATGCAAGACTTGATATGCTCTTCATCGTCCGTGACAGCCTCTCAAATTGCAACTTGGCAATGACTTTATACTTAATGCTATGGTGATTTCCGATTTGCGAGATTAGCACTCGTCGTATGCCATGCTCTGACACGGCAGAGATTTCGTCTATTGGTAGCGGAGGATCCAATTTCGTGTGATAACTTTTACCAAACATGGTAAAGGCCTTTGCTCTCCTCCTCAGTATACTATTTCTTTATTGGACGGTCAGTACCAGTATAAACATGGATCAAGCAATTCTAGGATAGGAAGCATAGCTGTCTTAAACCTTGTTGCCCTTTCTCGAGACGTTCGGCGAAATTTTGTAACGATTTGATGCGATGGTGGCCATGGTCAATAAAGATCTGAGTTATATCCCAAAGATGATCTTTGCGGTGGAGGATCCGACGAGTAAGAAGAAGACCAGTCGAGGAGACGGTGTCACTGCCAGCAAAGGCCCACACAGAGGTACAAGTGATAATACCACATCCAAAATAAGTCCTAGCCTTTAAAACTAACGTTACTTTTGTCAGTTGCTCCACCTGGTCACGCGTAAACTACTTCCAGGCTGTATGAAATTTATTTAATTCGATTATGTGTTTAAGCGTATATTTTGAGGTGATGAGAGACCAGAACAGGCTGTGAAATTTGAACTCGTTTCTGACAAAAACGTGACAGTAGCATACGATAGAATCATTTTGGAGGCGCTCGAGTCGGCAAGACAATGTTATTTTTTAAACCGATCCGAGATGGATTTTGTTTTGGTAAATTTCACTGCAGTGATCCACCCACAATTTTTGGGGACTGCGTGCACCTGTGGTGTAAGCGCACCTGGTGTACTTCGTACACCCACAATCTTGCTCAGTGCCTCAATAATAAAATTTCCTTTTTTAGCGGAATCGCCCAAGCGTATCACATCGATGACGATCAGCAGATATTTGAATTTATCATTCATTTTACGAACGGTAATCTTGAATTTCAACGAGAACCGCAGATCAAATATCATCTACTTTCACAGCAATAACCATACGACACCATAAATGTTTACACACAAGTTTGTCCAATTCTCGAAAAAATAATCTGGTACATAAACAAATACTTATTTGAGTTAAATGAAATCACACTAACGAATTCTGTACTGTATGTAACCCACCTAAATAGTAATGAACATAGGACGCATGAACTTTAAAAATATTCATAACTAAGTCTTCGGCGTTTGGGAAATATTTTTGTCTCTCCTTTTTCAGACACAAAATGCAAGACATTATTACTACAACAACTACCACTACTACTACGAATGCTATTACCACTAAGTTTATCACTCTAAATTTAGCTGTAACAATTTGATGAAACTTATTACGGATAATATTAAAGAATATGGATTGGTTTCCTTTCATCAAAATAAATCCCACCACACTAGGAGGAGGGTTGGAGAGATCAAACGTCACCCCATAATTTCCATTAGTTTTTTTTTTATCGTAGTAATTATCTATATTTGGATTTGGTGTACATGCATGGGTTGTTTTTTTAAAGATATTAAAATCGTAAATTTACGTGAGATCATAAATTTAAAGCTTACATATGAGTTTAGTTAATAATAATAATAACAATATTAATGATTATGTTGACAAGTTTTGGGCGTTATTTTCATATTCTCATTTCTTGTGTTCTTCTTGTAATACCAAGTTTGCAGACGTATTTTATGTTTTATTTATTTGACAGGAAACATTTGTTTAGATCATTTAGTGAAAGTAGAAAGTGCTCATTGGATTATGTTTTGTTCTGAAACTATTGTAAATTGTTCGAAGACGTCTGGACAAAGCCATTTTAACACGTCATAACTGTTGACTGACCAGTATATTATTGGAATTGAAATTTATACGGAACATTTTATTCCTGTGGATTTTTCTAAACCATTTTCATGAATATTTTGGATTCAATTCAAAAATACGTTCCAGCTAACATTTCATTTTTTAATATTGATGATTAAATTGTCTGTCAAGTTGTACAAAATATATTGGTTTGGCTTTTTTCTTTATTTTAGTTTGGTCGAATAGAGCAGTAGCAACTTATATTAATAAATGTCGATATACATATTTTCGACGTATACATTTGTCTTTCAAATGTTTTGTAACTAGACAGCTTACTTATTGTAAATTGTTTTCTTTGGGTCATGCCACAGTGTCTACCATTACCGGACGTGGCTCATCCCCTGCGAATTATCCTGGAACCAATTGATTCCCACCTCATAACTATGTATACACACACTTTCTTGGTATCAAATTATCAAATCACTGGTGTAATCAATATTGGCGATTGAGTTTCCCACTCTTTCATCGTGGTCATACGTTAGAAACGGACAAAAGCTCATCCCCAAAAGTAGATGTACATTTTTTGTCATGAATAGGGTACTAACGTAATAAAAGCATCCGAAATAATTTAGGGTCAGGCCAGAAAGAGCTAGTCCTGTTTGTTTGGAAACGTTTTTATCATCAATGTGTGCTTACTGATTTGCCATATTTATATTGCCATAAATATTACAGTTCAGATTATCAACAATATTCTGAAAAAGAAAGGAATATTAGATTGATTAACATATGTCTTTGGATGGTAATATTCACAGTTTCGCTTCCTTTAAAGGCTTCTTGTAAGTTAGAAAATAAAAATGATCTTAGCAAATACATGATAATATTATTCTTGAAGATCAGGAAAAAATATTGAAGGATCGGAATCATGTTATGAAAGCCTTCGGGATTCTAGAGACATAGTAAAAGTCGATCTTAGTTTCATATCTGATGATCAATGTTTCAATCGTAAATGAAAACAGACAAAATTTAGAAGGTAAAATAATTTACACATATGCTTTAGATTGTGCCAGAAATACGAAAGTAATAAACGTCATGTCTCAGACAGCTTGTCTTATGAATTCTTCAAATTATTTTGGAATATTTATCATTTTGTGGTAAAATCAACCTGTAATGAGCTTGCAATTATCAATATTTCAGCAAATCAGATCGAAGTAATGGGTCGTTGTATTCCTTATTGCGATAATACAGCTGGGTGGTTGTATTCCTTATTGCGATAAAACAAATAGCTAGCTATATTCCATTATGCGATAAACAAATGGCTAGCTGTATTCCTTAATGCAATAAGACAAATGGCTAGTTGTTTTCTTTAATGCGATAAGACAATTGGCTAGTTGTATTCCTTAATGCGATAAGACAAATGGCTAGCTGTATTCCTTAATACGATAAGACAAATGGCTAGCTATATTCTTTAATGCGATAAGACAAATGGCTAGTTGTATTCCTTAATGCGATAAGACAAATGGCTAGTTGTTTTCTTTAATGCGATAAGACAAATGGCTAGTTGTTTTCCTTAATGCGATAAGACAAATGGCTAGTTGTTTTCTTTAATGCGATAAAACAAATGGCTAATTGTATTCCTTAATGCGAGAAGACAAATGGCTAGCTGTATTCCTTAATGCGATAAAACAAATGGCTAGCTGTATTCCTTAATGCGATAAGACAAATGGCTAGCTGTATTCCTTAATGCGATAAGACAAATGGCTAGCTGTATTCTTTGATGCGATAAGACAAATGGCTAGCTGTTTTCCTTAATGCGATAAGACAAATGGAGTGCCAACATCTCTACTTAACATTAAATGTACGGTTACCTCAGTTTATATTACTAAAAGAAGGTTTTTATATAACATTATTAGCATATTTAAATAATGATGTTCAAATAGGTAGTATGACTGATAGGTCCGGTCCTTTCAAGAAAATACAAGATTAGCAAATTATATTTGTATATATATATATATATATATATATATATATATATATATATATATATATATATATATATATATATATATATATATATATATATATGCTAACACAGATATGTTTTGAAGAAGCATTTGATTTTGCTGAATCAAATTTTCTATATAAAGCATTCAATATTTTTCTTTTTTTGAATGCCATTCTTCAGTGTATAAAAATTATACCATAACAATGAATCTTAAATCGATGCAAATAGTTATACAGTCTTATGGTTTCAAACATTCCTGTCATTTCGACAAGGCGACCTCCTTTCACCTTAATTTTACTCTTTGTATAGATGTCACCAAAACTGCTTTAAACATTGAATACAACAATGGTATCCAATACATATGAAATCAATTTTATATCACAATATTCTGGTGATATTCGATTAGTTTTTTTAATGGATCTGAAAAATATGTTAGGAGTTCAATGATTTTATATGCTTAAATCTCATGCCTTAATGTAAAAAAAAAACAAACAAACAAATTGTGACATTGAACAGTTATGAATTTAAACTGCTACAAACTAAGCTACTATGGACAGATGATTTCAATTGGACAATGATTTAATACTGAACTTAATGAAACGATGTCCACCTTTTGCGAGCCTTGGCTACCAAAAGCCAGACATTGTTCGACGAATTTAATAAATTTATTATTACATCATTACCATTTGAGATTTTTTATCATATAGTTTTTATTTCAGTGGACATTATTTAGATAGAAAAAAGAATGACTAATTTCGTTCAGTTGTGCATAAAGCATAGTCCCAAGCAACGTTGAACTAGTAAAAGTGGACTGTACCTTATTTACAAACTATAACTAAAAAGAATATGCATATATTCGAATAGAAAGAACATATTTATTACGAAAATCCTTTTGCAAAACAGAATCATCAATTCTAGTGAGGTTACATTGTTTGATATGGCACAGAGTAGGCCTAGAGTACATATTTATTCAAACTGTCACTTTCACAACTAGACATAACATTGTCGAGATTGTCATATAAAATAGGATTACTGGATGCAGAAATTTCTATATTACTGTAATGTATTTGTGAGCGAATATTTGCAGTATTTAATTTGGAATAGTAGGCTGTACAGAAGATGTAAACAAATTTCTTTTTAAGTCGGATTTGTTGCTTAAAGATGACGTAGTTGGATAAAGTTCTGTCAGTTGGGGAGACCGGTTTTATGTCCACATTATTCTGTGAACAGAGGTGAGTTTATTTACTTCTGTAAGTTAACATTTAAAGTAAGCTTGTATATAGAATAAATGTTGTTACAAATATGCCGCCTTCCTCCACCCAGACAACACTCACCCACTATCAAATAAGCAATACACTTAGTTTTGCTTCTTCTTGTTCTTCTTGTCTTGGTTTTATGCTATTTTTTTCATATAATGGTGTTATTATACATTACATAACAAATCCCTCTGAGCGTAAATTGGCCATATTTAGACAGCCGATATATTTTTCCTCAATTTCCTCTCCCGAGCCGAGTTGAAAAAGACCCGCCAAAATGTTCATTGAAAACAAAACATTCCAGAAGGCGGGATTAAGAAAGCTTTCCCACGATCGGAGCAAATCATTAAAGAGAATATTGAACAATAATTTCATGGGTTTATTTGGACCAATCAGAATCTCACAGAAGGTGATATGTTCAGATGTTATAATATCAAATATATTAAACTGCAAACACTATAAGCAAAATGTACCGACTATGTGATAAATCCAGCTATGCGATCATACTGCCGGTAATGTGGCCATTCTACCAGCTACATTGCACCACTGCCATTTATGATGCTACATTAAGTTATGCTGCCACCACAGAGTTGCTATCTATGGGACTATAGTGCGCGCATCTTACCTTGTGATGAGTAGATGGGTGTGCTTGATAGACCATCACAGATGGCGCCAGCTTTTGGCAAATTGTGGCTGCGTCGTTGGTAAAACACTGAAACCTGTACAATGCAAACGTGCGAACTGGATGGCGAATATTGACAATAAATAAATCTTTTTTTACTTTTGGAATGAATGGCATTTTTTGTTGATATTCCTGCCTCTAGTTTATAAATTCCAGGTTTTTGATAGACAAAAATCTTTTGATAAGTAAAATCATAATGGATATATAGATTCAGTTATTCGTGAATTTTATGGATATATAATTATGATGAAATATTAAGATAGTACATATTAAATGAGAATTTGTTTTGAAAAAAATAGGCATTTCAGTGGAATTCATTTACAAAGGGATATCTATAAAGTTATATCCAGACTGAGTTTTCACTAGTGTAAAAATAAAACTGTATTACTCAGTTGATGTCTCATAGTAGCCATGTTTCTTAACACTTATGTTTCATTGACATTCAGGCTGTGGTGGTGAAACAACATCGTACGGCATATTTTCACAGTCTTATATATAGTAACTTTATAGTAGTTACATATAATAATTACCAAAACGTGCTATTTGAATAAAATGAGCAGCAGGGAGGGTGAACCCTACAAATTTTTGCGACAAACTCGATTAAAGCCTCAGAATGCCAAATGGAACCTTCCTACGAAATCTCATATTTTAACCAAAAAATATTAAAGACCCCATTTTACAAATGGAGCCTTAGCGATTTTGTCGCAAATACATTGTCATAACCACCCTCAAATTGCTGCCATCTACGGTCGCAAATATGTTGTCATTTCACCCTCCCTGCTGCTGATTAATACAAATTATTTAACCGATATTTGTTAGCTTTTCACAAACAGACTAATCGATAATACTTCACCACGTAGATCAATTAAATTATTTGACTGATCGGTGAGTGTAAAATTAATTCTAGTTAGTAAATCATTTTGACATTGCATATAGACTGGATTAGTCGGATTCTCAACAATTAAAAATCCGGGGGGTGCTGTTGGTGAAAATGAATAAAGAATGTAACCTTGTCGGGCTTGATTTGATTGTTCCATATTAATTTGATAACTTCCTTCGATTACATCACACGTTAAATTAAGTGCGATCACCGATGAAATATTCACATTGTTCGGTGCGATATGTCTACCGTCGCCGTCGGGAGAATTATTATAAGTGAGGATAATAGGCTTCGGCTGGCTATCTTTCCATGATTGATAAATTTTATTAAATCCTTCGTCGATGGCAGTTCTGAGTTTTTTCTTTAACTCGGGAACATTATATCCTGGTAATTTATAATTTGGATTTTCATTTATATTTTTTTTATAATCTTGAGCTGAGCTAGTTTTTGAAATCGGGCTATTTTCATCAGTGAAGAGATTAGTAATCCTCGAATTAAATATTTCCATGTCATCGATGATTTTATTACCCGCAGCGACTACACTAGTAAACTCAGCTTGTGAAAGAAAGCCAGATCTTAACGACGGTAATAGCAACAAAAAATCATTATTCATTCTATCAAGGATGTGATCTTTAATGTCTACAAATGTTGGACTTGTTTCATGTATTTCCAGAATTTCACCTTCCTGTGGGATATAATCATTAAAAAATGGAATTCTCCACACATCTTTACCATATTCATCCTTATATCGATATCGTTTTGTAAAGTTTATATCCTCGAATTTTTTATAAGTTTTTGATGGATTTTCAGGTCCTATTTCATCAGTGACGTAATCAGATTTTACAGGCTCGGGCGTGGAATTACCAGCACTTCTAGGTGGATCTTCGGGCCATCCTAATACTGTTCTTATTGAACTGTTATAAATATCTACAACGTACCCAGGAGAGCCTATTTCAATTGTAGATGATAGTGTTGGTTCATGAACTGTTATCGCAATTTTTGATTCTTTTTTAGTAATCGATTTTATTCTACGTTGTAATTCATTATTAATTTGCTCAATTTGATAGGACCCAGTTGGTATTGAAACAACGTTCCAATCTGGAGTGTCATCTTTTTTATTCCTATATGCAAATACCAGGGAATTATTAGGTCTCTGACCGCCAAATGGAACCGATCTGATATTAGGCCAACTATGATACACTCGTAATTTTGCCAACGCGATTTCCTTTACTGAAACAGGTGAGGGAAAATTCACACTGAATTTAGGGTTTGTTGACGATATTGATATCATACTTGTTTTCCGCGGAGTGGTATTTTCTGCTATCCGCTGAAGTAGTTGAATCTCTTGCGACATTATTATTATTATTTATAATGTATAATTTTGCAATAGATGAAAAAACGCTAGCGTTTTTAATCGTAGTATCATAAATACGTATCATCGCGGAGAATTCGTCTTCGGTAATTATCGTATCATCAATCGATGATGACATCAACGAGGATAATTGTGAGTAACCGTTAGACACTGCTTGATGTTTTACTATATAATCGTTAAGTTTTTCTTGAGAACACGATGATATTTTTTTAGTAATAGCATTTGCAATTCCAGCAAATGTTGTCACCGCGGAAATAGCAATTGGGACAGCAATCGGAGCTACCATTGTTACTGAAGATAGTATAATACCAGCACCGGCCATTATACCAGATACCGAGTATACTGTAACATCAATTACGGTAATTCTCCTGCGATACTTTTTAATTTTTATTTCATATTCATCAATGAGTGTTTTGAGTTTTGTTAAGAACTCTTTGACTGTATCATAGCGATATTGCGATGACGGAATCATATTATTTTAAAATCTCAAGTGGTTTCTAATTGTTTAAAATTCTAATTTAGATCAGCTACAAACTCCATGTACCATACAAATGATGTCTTATTTAAATTAGGATCAGTGCTTGTTATTTTAAACCGTTTGTATTCATCCAGGTCAATAGTCGTTGAAATCACGTTGTTGTATCCATATGAAGTCGATGATGATATATTAAACTGATTCAGTGACACTATTGTTAATCGATAAATACCCGTCTTTGACACAGTGAGAGTTATTGTATTCTTTTTAGGTTCCCAATCTAATGATCCAGAGAGAACTGTGTATATCATATTTATGATATTCCTCTCATGAGGAATCTTTATTCTTTCAAGTAGCGGAAGATTGTCTGTTTTAAATTTTGTAATATCCTCGATAGATTTTTTTAATACTATTAATGTTATCTCTAATAATATTAAATCCAGCATCATTAATATTTTTAATATTGGATTTAATTTCATCAAAATTGGATTTAATTTCAGCGAGAGATGGAGAGGTTACCGCTGGTGTTCCAAAAAATTTATTGATAATATTTCTACGAAGGGAAGTATATGCTGTTATATGTTTTTCAAGTTCTTCATTTAAATTTTTTAATGCATCTGTGATTGTAGAAACAAGTACACCTGGTTTGAGTTTTCCATCATTTGAATATAACGCTATTGTATCTTCAACGACGTCACGTCTTCGTATTAAGACATCATCCAATGAAACATTACTAGATTTCAATTTGCCCTGGCGATCTTGAAATACAACTATTTCCCCAGGATCTACACTTGACAAATTTAATGTCTCGGCGATTTCATCTTCGATTATTTTTTTTTACACTTTCGACAGCTAATTTACTATCGGTTTCTGTTTTTTTTATTCTGATAAAGGTCGTCCCCAAATATCAATCATTATACAAAAACGCTACGTTTTTCTAAATCATAACGCTATCGTTTTTGCCATTGCCTGCTAGTATATTCATTAACAACAACTTGTGGTGGTTTCCTTGGAAATTTAGATATCTCTGCAAGGAAGTTTAATACTTCACGACCGCATATCGGTGGATCATTTAACTGTTGTGTTGGTAGCGTGGAATAAAAAATTGGAGATGACTTTGTTATTGTGGATACATATCGCATGAATTCTTTTGGTGGAGCTAATCCATATGAATCAAAATAGACAATTCCACGTGGATCAATTGCATATGCGACCCAATGAGTTCCTTTTCCGCTGCTGTTATCAAGATTGATAATACCCGTTTCATTTTTCATTGGTTTTGACGGTAATTGATCTCTCATGAAAACTCCTCTAAAGTTTTTTATTGATAATGATTTTACAGCATCAATTAAATCAAAATTGGACATTGGTGAAAATCCTAGGGATTTTTCCACTAGTAAGCCGTTCCTGGTATTCTTAGGCCTGTGCCCTTGTACCAATTGTATGGGGTTCCTGGTAGTCTTAGACCCTTTCCTTTTTTATAGCCTTTCCCAGTAGCTTTTTTCAGGGCCATTCCTGCAGCAGTACCAACGGCTCCTAACGCTGCCGCCTTCGCAACCGCTGGGGCAGCCGCTGCAATCAATGCTGGAATAGCAGCTAACAGCGGGAATATACCACCTGATTTTATCATATTGGCGATTGCTGCTTTCGAAAAATCAATTTGAACTCCTCGTTTGTTCTTTAGCGCATCATTGAAATGTTTTATTTGACGATCTGTCAGTGATAATTTATGTGCACCACCGGACATTTGAGTGGGTTTCAGCGTTATTGTAGTTCCACATTCTTTAGCCGACTTTGATTTCAATTTCTTGACCTGACCATCAGTCAACTGGACATTAACAATACTATATGTCATTCTATTCTAAAATGTAATTTACACTTTCAATTGATCTTATTGTGAAAATCCTAACTACATGTTTGTAAAATCAAATGATTTTTGAAAACATTACATGTTTGGAAAATCAAAGATTTTCTACTGGTGCATCAATAAGTCTCATTCGTCCGCCAACTCCTTCTAACAACATTGATTTATCACTGAGAATGACAGCAACTGCTCTATAATCAGCTATACCAGCAGGGCGTTGTACCCGAGCTTGGAAGTATATATCAACAACAGATTGTCTCATCATGTCAAGATGTTCCAATGAAAAGTAATAAATCGGATAGTGTTTTTCAAAATCAATTTGCGATATTTGCAAACCAGTATCAACATTTTGATCACGACCCATATACGACAATATTCTATGATATACACGAGCTATGTTGTTGTTTTCATAATTAAGATGTACAATCTCTGCTGGCTCTTGTTGTCCATTTATTCTCAACGAAACTTCACTTACTCCTAATTTATCAAATATCATATGACTAGATACTTGATGACCCACTCGATTTGCATCCTGTAACGCTATAAAGATATGACGTGGAGCTGAAACACCTTGTTTTGATGCTAAGTGCCATGTAAATGTGCCATTTACATTATCCTGCTTCGTATCAGTCGTTTTTGTTAGCCAACTTAGCAATGATTTTCCACCTGTGTCCATAAACGATAGTAATTCTTGCTCTATTGTAACTGCTGGTGTCAAGACGGGTATCCATAGAACCAATTTATTTAAAATGACTTTACCATCAGCAACACCATCAGCATGCCAGATTGCATCATTGTCATTTTCTTTTCGCACTAACACGACCGTATGCTTTGCTCCATAGATGACTTTTCTGACATTTCTACAGAATCCGAATATGTGATGTAACGGAATAGCACATGAAAACCGTCGATGCTGTCCTTTCAATGTTCCATTTCGTGTTGCAAATCCTAGATTGAAATTACCATTGACCCTTTTTAAAATGTCGAATTGAGCGCCTGGTCTATCTTCACGGTCTAGATTAGCTGCGAGTTCTTGATCAGCTTCTGCAGTAGCTTGCGCAGTTCGTACTTTAATAAACTGAATATGGTTAGCATGATCAGAAGTATCCTTAGCAAACATCATAGACGGACCAGCCGACCTTTTATAATCATCAGAATATATCGCAAGTCCGATTATTGTTGTTGCAATATCAACATTTTGTTCTATTGATTCAATTTCTTTTCCATCAATGATATATCTTGCACTGTTAAATAGCGCCATAATGCCATTATTTACGAAACCAACTCGGATATTTGGGTTATCCCCATATGGTGTATCAGCTGCAACATTTGTTACAAGCTCTCCTTCTACTTCAATAAACGCCTCACACGGCAAAAAGTATCTACTTGTATCTTGAACTTGAAGTTCAACTCTCCCCCGTTGATTAGGCTCTCTTGCAGGATAGGCATAATACTGATAGTTAATTTTAGAATCATCTTTATTCACCGGTGCTGCCATATCAAACGCTGGATCAGCAATTTTTTAAAATGCCATTTATACTAAAACGTATCGTTTTTCTAAATCATTTTCTTTTTCGATTTCCTCCAAGACCACTTCCCGCTATCATACTTGCAATATTACTACTATCTGGTGAAGTCATTGCTAATGATGCTAGTTTTTGTTCCACTGCGTTATTTATCACTTTACTGACATTTACAGGCATCATTGTTGTTGAAGGTAGCGGTGGTGGTGGTTTTCGTCCGAATCTAGATTTCACCAATGACGTTATTCTATTCTTTGCGGTAGAAAAGGCCGTTCCTGCAAGATCTCCAACAGCGTTAATTCCCTTATTACGAATAACATCAATGGCTTTCATCGCTAATTGTTTAGCAATTGGTGCTACTTTTGGGGCTGTTCTTGTGAATAAACCCGCTATGGTATTTCCAAGGCCGTCTCCATAGTATGCCTTATAAACGGGCAATCTTGAGTTTACCACATACACGATTGTTGGTTTATTGTGATTATAGTGTACTATCATCTTATTTGAAATGACTTTGTAATTTCTAAATACAATTTCAATCGCTATAATAACCACTAAATTCCCCCGGAATTCCGTCCATTAACTCATCCAAGAGTTCTCGATACGTATGAATATCAATTATCCCACCTTGGAATAATCGTCTGCAAATATCAAATGCTTCATTAGTTATTTCGACTGAGTTATTCCCAGCTCGCTTACCTCCCATAAGAACCTCAAGTCGTGATATATCATTAATGATATTACTAGGACACATATGAGAATCATGATGAGAACTTCCATAACCCTCTCCTGAAGAACTTTCTGGTTCGGAAACGTTTTGAATTTCTAGAGCTGGTTCGGAAACGTTTTGAATTTCTGGAGATTGTCGACCTCGACCTCGACTTCGACCTCGACCTCGACCTCGACTTCGACCTCGACCTCGACCTCGACCTCGACCTCGACCTCGACCTTGTTGTTGTTGTTGTTGTTGTTCTAAACCATACGCATCAACTCCTATTTTAAAAGCTCTGTATTCCACTGTATTCTTATTTAAATTTCCGAGTTCATTTTTATTAATTTTATATATCCAATCCACCCATTGATCTTTTTTTATTGTGTTTTTTTATACTCGTCTTTTAAAAATTTATCCCTGTTATAATAACTTTTTACAGCAAAGTCTCCAAATAACGCATAGTCGTTTTCAGTTTTCAGCAATTGAATTTGTCTGATTTTTTCTATAGCTTCATCAGTGAATTTCTCGCTAAAAGGAACGCTTTTTTTAGTGGAAACTTTTTCAATAGAATCACTAGCATCTTCAACGGGGTTATCATCAGTATCAATATTATCCATTTGTTGTATTTCTCGCTGAGTTTGTAACTCACCTGAAAGCTGTTTTATTCCCTCGTGAGTTTTTTCAGTTTCTGTAGCAATCTTTCCTAATACATCAATAATAGGTACTGCTCCCTCTTTAGGGATGTCGCCGTATATAGCACGTTCTGTTGCAAGTTTCATATCTTTAGTGGCTTTAGTTACAGGGGCAAAAAGTTGTTCGCTTCCAATAGAAAAGTCAGTCTGCGCTTGCTGTCTAAGTTGTAGTTTATCTCGCACGTCATCTCGAATTGGTATAAACTTTTTCAGTAATGCTAACCTCTCACGGGCTAGTCTGGTAGTTAATGCTTCTGATGTCATTATTGGAAATGCTAACGATTTTTCAATTGTCGGTTTCAATACTTGCATCAATCAAACGTTTTATAGATTTCACTTTCAAAGCAATCTCTGACCGAACTTGGTACTGTTCCCCGAGTTTCTTTCTAATTGCTTCAACTATACTAAATAGCCGAATGAATAAATTAATATCATTGTTATACAAAGAAGCATTAACCGCTTTTTGGATTCTTTTTATCAGTGAATACATTTTAGGTAGAACATATCTTCCATGTTTCAATTGTATATCAATTTGTTCAAATTCATTCAAAAGTCTGTCTTCATTCAAAAATTCAGAAAGTACGATTCCTTGATTTCTTAAATTTGATATTTCTGTGATGATAGATGTAATATCTTGAAATTCCATTTATTGAATATTATTACTAATGTATTTGTATCTTTAAAATATTTTTATATACAAAAAAAAACAAAACATATACAATGCCCGTCTCTTCCTCATTCGAGTTTCGAGGCAAGAAAGGGCACATACATTAAAGACTTATACAATACCCTAACTCCCCAATCGAGTTCAAGGGCGGGTTATATGGGTATTAGACGTGAAATCCAAGTGATTTCTTTACAAACATTGAACATATAACATAAAGCCTCATTTGGAACCTCTTTCGCGCCAAACGACGTCAAAGAGGCCCAGAGGGGGGACAGTACATTACATATATACAATGCGATTCAATGAATGAATATTTACAATGAATGAATATTTACAATGAATGAATATTTACAATGCGATTATATAGGATTTACAATGAATGAATATTTACAATGAATGAATATTTACAATGCGATTATATAGGATGGTTATATATACAATGCGATTATATAGGATGGTTATATATACAATGAAATGATAGGATGGTATGATAGGGACAGTACAGGACGATACAAACATGAAACGACGGGGCGGACCTACACCCAATCTGCCAATCAAAAGCAACCCAAGAAATTAACCCTGGTTGCAGTTGAAAAAATTCAACCACACCATGTCAATGGCGTGGGAGTTTTGATTGGCAATATTGGGCTTCGTTTTAAAGCCCCAAACTTATTACGACTCATATTATATATAAGGTGAACTAATACTGCAGTGTCAATGTGTAGGTGTGTATTTATTTTTCTAGCATTTCATAATGAATATTGTGTAGTAATTTCAATGGAAGCTAAGTATTTAAATAAAACATTAAAATAAGAAATACAACTGTTAAATAATAGCATTTTTTTTTACTAATTTCTATAATATTACGATTAAATAATCGTAGTAATAATGGATTTACATGACGAGATAACTCCGTAATGGGGGATCCCTGTCAATTCAGAACCTGCTATTTCTTGAATCGAGAATGATATTTTTCTGAATTTTATTACACATAGCCACACTAAAAAAACTAAACTACATGTAGCGCATTTTATTATTTTGACCTCACATACAATCTATTTTAATTTGTAATTATAAAGTAATTTCATTTTCATACAAACGCTGTTAACGCTGTCCTTGTAATTGGGATTTTTAAAAAATCTATTAATAGAACCTTGACCTCGGCCATACATAACTCTGTCAAATTGTCTACCTACAGGTTTTTCCAACAAAACCCTAACTGCTGTTCTCAATACAGTCTTTAGAAACAAGAAATAATAACACAAAATCAAAATCCGTACATACCTGATACGTATATATACCAAGTTAACCATTAAATACGTACATGAGATCACACACATCATTAATTCAATCCAATTTCACATGTTTTCTCGCACGAATTACATATCCGGGAATCAATATCGAAAGTAGGATAGTCACGTGACGATCAGTAGTAATGAGGGGAAATACGGAACAAAATAGTAATTATTGAGAGTTATCTTGTAAATAGGAAAACTTTATTCTATGTCCATTTTTCTTTGAGATAGCTGTTTGACAAATCCCTTCAGCAACTTTTCGTACTGAAGGCATACATATTTCAAAATATTTCCCTGCAGCATTCATTGATTGAAAAATTCTTTTTTCATTCGTCGTTGTATCAAATGACTGTACTGGTCTCTTTCCAACTGACTTACAAGTCCCTGTCTTTCCTTTTTTTATATTCTCTCTTTGAGAAATACACTGTAAATTTTCAAGAGAATTATTTTGAATATTAGAATCAATGTGATCAATAACACAGCCATCTTTAATCGGTCCCATATAACACTCAAAGACTGCCCTATGACAGAGATATCCCTTTCCTCCAGCAGTAAATTTCAAGTATCCCTGATTATTAACAAAACCAATTGGTTTTTTCAGTCTACAGTGTCTAACAACACCATTACGAGATATTTCATAATTAACAAGTATTGGATGTGGTCTGAATTCTTGCTCCATTTATATAATAATACTATTTGTCTAATTCATTATTTGCTTTAATTATAAATCTATTAATGTAGTCTTGAGGGGTTTTTATGATTTTGTCTTTGACAGAGTCATGGTTAGGGTCAATGATAGCGTTTTTTATTCGTTTATCATAATAACGTTTTAATTCTCTAAACCGCTTACCCCCACAATTGATACATAATTGTGATTTTCCTCTCACACCCACCCCACAATTTATGCATGGGGACGGGCCTGTCGAATTATTTCTGACACTCTGTAAGTGATATCCACATAATTCACCTCTACACGATTTATTGCATGGGGTTACTGATCCAATCATAAGCCATTTGCAGTGATTCATTATATATAAACAAACTTTTCTATTTAAATACTTGTCTTATTTATATGAATGAAGAATTCAAGAGATTATCGGCAATCAAGCCTTGGAAAAATATTAAATTCAATCTTGATAGAACTCTCGAAGACGTACCAAAAGAGAGAATAAATAATAGAAGTCTGATTAGAAAAATACGAGATTGTGTTCAAGAGTTTAAACAGGACGGCGCATCACACACCTGGTCAACATTTAAAATTGATGGTGTTGTTGATGCTAGAATGAATGATGAAACAGCAGCTATGATACTATCACAACTTGGCAATAAACGGTATTTTCTCAGAGTGAAATTCATTATCAATTTAGAATCGGGCGAATGGGTTATAAGAGACAAATTTGAGCCAATTCTCAAAGATAGGACAACAGTCATTGTTAGCCGTGATTCCAGACCAGGGCTGTTAACTGGAATTGATAAACCATACTATGAAAAAGCGTATCCAGAAACAGCAATCGTTTATGGGATGTATCCGTTAAATAAGAAACCTGACATTGGAAAACTAGCACCAATGAAACAGTCAACGTCAGTGGAAAAGCCACTCAACTGTGTGGCACAAAGAGTCTTAGAACATTTTACAAATGCACTCCGTGGGAATAAATTAACCGATCTAAGACATAAAAAAATAGATCAATGGGAGCTAACAGTGAAAGAGAACGGAGCAACTATTTCCGATATAGCTAGATTGGAAAAGTCGTTGAGATTTCCGATAACCGTTTTAACGATAACTGGCGAAGTATTATACGAATCAAAATACAATAAAAACGGAGCTCCAATCAAAATTATTGATCATAACAAACACGCATGGACATCCGCGGTTACAATATTCCCGCGAGACAGAACAGTGAAGTATATCCCAGAAGAATTCACCAAGGATGGTATTCTCACTGAAGAAAGATTATTCGATGCTATTGCTAGTTTGTGTAAAAACGACCCTGTATCAGTATGGCTACTTCATAGTTTTGAAGATGAAGAATGTCAATTCAATCAATTTGTGAAACCTAACGGTGAATTATATCGTACTGAAAGTCTACATAATAGGATGAAAAATCTAGCAATAAGTCTCAGTGAAAACGCTAGCGTTTTTAATGAAAAATCCGAAGATTACGAACAGTTACTTACAAATTGTTTTACAATTCCATCGGTTGCAGCTCATTTTGCAAGAAAGAAAAATAATTGGAAACCAACACGAAAAGAGTTTTTACAGGATGTTCAATCCAGCTGTTTGGAATATTATCATGGCGGTCTATGGAACGTTAAATACAATCGTGAAAGTATGATATCAGTTGATATCGTTGCCTGTTATCCAGGAAGTTTTCTAGGATATGGATTCGCTGGTGAGTATTTTAAACGGTTTGGACATCCCACACATGAAATGACTCGTGTTGCTATTAATGGACCACTGCCTGATTTTGATTTGACCGGTTTTGCTTGCGTAGTATCATTTGAATTCGCTGAAGGACTTCATCCGTGTTGTTATGTTTGGATTGGTAGACACATGGCTGAAAGGATGTGGTTACCAATAGTGTTATTGCGATATATGATTGATTGTAAAATGTTAGTTTCGTTGATTGTCAGCGAAGCGATTATCTCATATCAAAAACAAACTAATGTTTGGTTACCAGAACCAGAATGTCTTGATAGTATAATCGATAAGTCTAGAAAACATATTGATGCTGACGAAGAGTACATCATTGAATGGTCAAAAAAGATATTTAATCAACGAAATAGTGAAGCAAAGGATCTCGGCCGAAGAATAATCGGTAAATTTACACAAGGTGGAAAAAAATTTATCTTTAAAAGACAATCCTCACGATTGATTATAGATGATGCCGAATACGACTTCGTTATTAAAGATGCAGTAGAGAAAAATAGATACGCAAATTGTAAAACAGCCTTCTTGTCCAATAAAACAAAGTTAGGTAGAATTGTTACTTATAGTGATGGAGAAAGCTCTGCATATCTACATTTGAGAGCTTCTATGCTGGGTTATGCATCTATCAATTTATTTGCAATGATAAATAGATTTCCTAGTATAGCAGTCAGAGTTGCAATTGATTCAATGTATGTCGATAAAAAATATATCAAAGAGATAACTAAATTTACTAATAGCGAAGAGACTTGCGGAACATGGCGAATTAAACGTGAAATACAATGCGATTATTCTGAATCAGCAGACGTTGAGATTAAAAGCAGTTACCTGAAGAACGATAATTCTATCAGTGAAAAATCTATGTCTAAAGCACCACCGATATCAGATCCAATTTGTAGATATAAAACAGTTTATTTAAACGGTTGTGGTGGATCTGGAAAGACAACACGTGCGATAGAATTATATCGAGAGAGAACGTCCATGATTGTACTCACACCAACCCATAGACTAGCGAGAGAGATCAAACAACGAAATGTTGAAGCTTGCACGTATCATAGTTTTTTTCGATACAAGGGCGATGCTTGGACTCCTGAGCGAATGGGTGAGAAATTTATTCCAGCGGTTATTATTTGGGATGAAGCATGTACTGTTTCAGAAGATGTATTAAAAATGTTTCTTGATTGGTTATTGCAAAATAATACAAAAATTATATTGTGCGGCGATCATGGTCAACCACCACCATTTGTTGGTAGAAGTCCACATAATTGGTTAAAAGGATATGTTGATTATTACGAAGAAATTGATACTGACTATAGAGCACTCGATGAGCAGTTACGTGAGTTTAAAAAACTAATTGGATTACAACCCGATAGAATTCAATGTGAAGTAGCGCGTGAAATAATTTCTGAAACATCTTTGAATGATTTTTGGGAAACATGGAAACCAAATGATTTTGTAGTAGCAAGTAGAAAGATAGTCAGAGACGCACTTCAGAAAAAGTTGTTTGAGCTACACAAGAAAAAATTCCCAACGTTTCCAGTGCCGTTGTGTTATAGACCATTGGATACACGAAAGCAGAATATTGAAGTTGAAATTCCAGGCCAGACGGAGAAACAGATTCTAGTGTTAAATGATATTGTGCTAGTTGATATCAATACTGTAGAAGATGCATTATGCGCTGATAAATCACCATGGACGCTTGGTTATGTAACAACAATACACTCGTCACAAGGATTAACCATCACGGATACAATTGTCTGGATAGTTGATAATCGCATTGAATGGTCAAATTTAGTCTATCTCGCAGTGTCCAGAGTACGACGAATAAATCAACTACGAAGGATTGTTTTCGATGATGATTTTAATGCAAACGATGATAACACTGATATTAGCATCATTAATAAAAAACTCTCTGGCTACAAACAGCAGGACAAAAAAAAAACAACGAGAATTTGATATTGATGCTGAAGTAATAATCGCATTAAAAGAACAACAGAATAATCACTGCGCCAGTTGCAATTGTATAATGCACTGGCAGTATTCGGATAAAGACCCTCGACAATTCACCGTAGACAGAAAAAATAACAGTCTTGGTCATGTCAGAAACAATGTGATGTTGACCTGTCTTGAGTGTAATAGACGTAACGGAGCTAGTTAAGACCATGTGGCGGTAATTGAGTATCGTCCGGAATAACTTGTAGTTGTTCGCGTGTAAAACCACACTGAGGTGCAGTTGAATCCAATCTGTAGATTGGAGGTCTACCAGTTGATCGCGTTATGGTTGAAATTTTATGCGTAGTAACACTCCATATAGGATCAGTAGCTCTTCTTTTACCACCTTCAAGCTCTCCTGGTTCGTATAAATATCTCACAGTAACATCACCGAAAAGTGGCTGAGTGCTAACCCGCTGTGGTTGTTCGGGAATATATTCTTTTTTTATTGCAATATTTGGTTTCATATTAATAGTTCGATTAATCTCGTTATTTAACGCTGCAACTACACTCGGTAACCTTTGGACCCATTCACGAGATCGTTTTTCTTGGATGAATTCTTTTGCATATTGATATCCAAATAACCGTTCTGCAAGAGTTCGATTAAATCGTTCTACAATTGCCTGATCACGATGTAACGCAGTATGTCCCCGTCGTATTGTAACATTATGAGTTTTCATTGTTGATAGAACAGCACCTTGAAACTCTTTGCCAGGATCAACTTGTAATAGATTTGGCCATCTTAGAGGACCTCGTCGATAAATCCTTTCAAATGCAGAAGCGACTTCAGAAGCTGACTTTGTTTTCAATGGTTCTGCTTGTTTAAATCGACTCGCAATATCAACTACAGTTAGCGCGTATTTGTAACCATGGTCATGTGGTAAAAACAATAAATCAGCCTGATGAACTTCATTAGGTACGGTAACATCAAAATGAGAATAATTAATTTGTTTAGGCGGTGGTAGATAAATTTGCCATATAGCCTGTTTGGATAACCAATCTTTTGCAGTGGATTTTTTCACTTTTGCAGCGTTAGCGAGTTTACTAATTGCTGCTTTACCCCTCCAGTATCCTTTCGGAGAATAATAAAAAGATTCCATACTATAAAAAACACTGGTGTTTTCAATTACCAGCACCTAACACTAATTTGCCTTTCATAGCTGATTTGACCAACCATGAAGCCAATTTTTCTTTGAAGGATTTATCGGGAATAGCATTTAACGCATGAATTAATTTTACATCCGCGATATGTCTTTGTTGCAAATTATTGCTTTTATATGCAACATCATGAGCATGACATGCCTTATCAATAGCATTTATCGGATACTCACCAGGCCGGGGCTGATTTTGATCATCAAGTCTGATATATAATCTCGTTCCGGGACCACAGTAGCTATATCCTGGAAGGTGTTTTTCTCCGGGGTATTTTGCCCATGGGGTTCCGAGGAGTTTTCCAAGTTTTGCGGCAATATCACCTCCGAGTTGCTTTTTTTTAAAAATCGAAATTTTTTTGTACCACATGTTACACACTTACCAGTAAGCGCTAGTCTATTGTTTTTAGTTGTAATGGTTGTCTGATCGGTTGTATCAGTACGCTGTTTACACTTAACACAATATAGATCCATAATTTATATATAGAGTTATGAATATAATTGACTTTTCAGCGACTAAAAGAAGAGAACCGGTAAAACACCACGCAGCGCTTCCGAATTCTGTCCGTGCCATTATAATCGGACCATCTGGATCAGGCAAAACACAATTGCTGCTTAATTTGATAATGCGATTTATGAAGTGGGATAAATTATATTTAGTTGCCCCATCTGTAGATGATCAACGGTGCTATGAAGTGCTAAAAGATTATAATGAAAATGCATCAGAAATTAAAGGTGAAAGTGTAATTGATTTTATAACAGATATTGATGATGCACCATCAGTAGAAGATCTCGATGGAGACATAAACAATCTTGTAGTGTACGATGATGTAATGTTAGATAATCAAAAGAACCCTGCTAGAGTATTTTCCCGAGGTAGGCATAAAAACACTGACGTGATATATATCACTCAACGCTACACTCAAATTCCAAAAGTGATTCGCGATAACTGCAATATTCTTGCTGTATTCAACGGCGTTGATACACATACGCTACGAAATATTTGGCAGACATGGTGTTCCGATATGGACTTCAATGGATTTAAAAATTACTTTAGTCATGCTCAGTCTGTCCCATATGGATTTATAACAATAAATTTACACGACCCTCGGTCACGATATCGTATTGGACTTGATCAAATATTTGGTTAAATAAATTGTATTAATCAGCAGCAGGGAGGGTGAAATAACAACATATTTGCGACCGTAGATGGCAGCAATTTGAGGGTGGTTATGACAATGTATTTGCGACAAAATCGCTAAGGCTCCATTTGTAAAATGGGGTCTTTATTTTTTTTTTTGGTTAAAATATGAGATTTCGTAGGAAGGTTCCATTTGGCATTCTGAGGCTTTAATCGATTTTGTCGCAAAAATTTGTAGGGTTCACCCTCCCTGCTGCTAAATGTTGTCCTTAGAGTGTATTACTAAGTATCGGCAAAGGAACGCGATGATCACAGACACATTTATATATACAGTCATGACAGGTTATGAGTGGTCATATCATAAAGGTTATGAGTGGTCATATCCAAAACTTGCAGGACACTTTTGCGTATGTCCTATTGAATATTTTCTTTATTTCCCTATATGATGTAAAGTGCGATCGTACTAACTTACTATTCTTGCTAAATTTGCTAAACTAAGCTTTGGATTATAAGCCAACAAAAGGAGTTGAACATTTTACAGAATTTCATTTTAGTTCATTTTTGTTATTAATACTACAGTTTTCGTCAAGTATATGCGTGAAAGAAGGGTAACAGTCTTTTATTTGGATTGAATTCAAGGATGGGAAAACAGTGACAGATCTGATTTATTCAATTTCAATCGCTTCTGATCGGTGCCTTGGGGGGCGGGGAGAGTTTCTGAGCGGGTGGAGGTGTTATTTTTAAGTATAAAGTTATTATTGTTATTGATTGAATTTCATTCTGTTGATGTGAAATGGCTTCTGTCTAATAATAAGCACAGAAAAACAAGTATTGAGTTGAGAAAATGATACTAAATGAAATTATAGTAGTAGCAGAATAGATGCAAAACATGTTTATCTGCGCTTTTGAATTACTAGCTCTTGTCATAAAAAAAATCGACTGTTCTCGTATTATTCCAAATATCTAGGCGTTCTTCTTTCTTCTGACTGCAGCATTCGTATTTTTTGTAAAATTGAAAATGTATCCCCTTACCCTCATCAAATATGTGCTTCTTCTGCTTCATAATTTTTTCTTCTGCAAGTTAAATTCTGTATCTACCATAACCACCTTCTTGCACATATCTACAATTATGACTATATGTGTCCAGTATATTCGGGGGTTTTCTCAATGAATAAAGAAACGTCTAATATGGTAAATTTATATATATCATTAAAGTCTTAGTAGAATTTGATTCGCACCGTAAGATATCGTTCACTCCCAACCCACATTATTCCAGACATTCCATGCTAAAATAAATATTTCCAATGTTGTTTCGACATCATAACCAAGGTACAAGGAAATGATATAATAGTGACCATTTTGCCATATACCCATTGCGCGATTCTTGTTCTTGACGTGCCGTCTTTTAAATTTTGACCTTTTGACATGTGTTCATAATGCAACACGTTTTGTAATCCATCAATACATTTTAATATTATTCTTTATACATACAAACCAAACCTAGGTATATACTATTTGTATATACATCTCCGAGAATACCCGAGTTAGATTTAGTGATTATTTTCTGGGTTATTGGGAGATGGTGCAGGGAAGATATTTCTCAAAAATAAGTAATTAGCCAATTGCTAGGAGAACAGACATCAAAATTTTACAGTATTCAGACGACCTTATGAGAGTATCACAGAGTTACTATAATAATAACTATTAAAACTAGACTAACCATCATTTATATAGTAACTCTATGGCTGTCCCGCTACCAGTAGTGCCGTTTTAAGGCATATACACGCGAGGCACGTGCCTTGGGCTCTGCCCAGCAAGGGTCCCCGTTGTGACCCAAAAACAAAAATTTCGGTGTCGGTTGTGTTAGAAGTTTAGTATTATATTAATGATTGTAACAAAATGACACACATGCACATGGAAATGCAATGCAATTCTCTATATATGAGACTCAGGGACTGAGACGCTATACTGATTACTTTAAGGTTAAAGTTTGTGCCTAGTGCCCCTAAACATCTTAAAACGTCTCTGGCTACCAGCTCTATACTGATACCCGCCAGACGTATCAGAATACCAGTCATGTCATCCTGATAGTTGTAGTAAAGTGTAAAAAGCCGACACCTCCTGACCAGATTTCGGATATCATTGTGGCAACATATAACATATGCATCCTGTGTGATCTAAGAAAAAGCACGTGCAAGACCCAAGACTAAAGTATAAGTGCACATCGTAAAATATGGGTATCTGCGCGAGATCTACAAGTAGATGCTCCTATTATTCACTAAATATTAGCCCCCTCCCCATAAGGCTATAGGGGTGCGCGCGTTTTTTTGAAACTGAATATTTTGAATCATTTCAACACATACGTGTCAAATGAACGACGACTGTAACAAAGTTCACAACAAGGATTCATAAGATGCATGCTCAATAAACAAATAAAAACACGTGGACTCCAAATCAAGGTAAAATAATCTGCGTGGTGCACGTGCAAGAGTAAATTGCCCTAATGAGCACTCAAGATTCCAGTTCTCATCTGTCTTATCATTTGGATATATGTACTAGTTATCCGCATCCAATGGTGTCCTGTGATTGGGATTCCCATTGAATGTACAGACTGAACAATGTTATATTGGTACACGCACAGAAAATACACTTCACAGAATCAGCATATTCTTAGTGAACAACTCTCTTTCAGCCTACTAAACTTCGAAAACAGGCAAAAGTAAGACTGATGACAATATCCACACTATTTGCCTCGATAATAAGAATCTCTTATCAAGCAGTAATCTTTAGATATAAGAATTGATTAATGGAATAGTGCCAGTATTTAGAAGTTTGACGAATAAACCAGGTAAGTTTTTTAAGTCTGTTAATGTACATCTGATCGCCCGTGAAATGGGTTTATTTTTTAATGTTAACGTAGTGAATTGCATCAACGCGGAAGCAGAAACTTTTCTTTCGTGAAGTTTTCATTCCATCTTTCCATTCAAGTGTGAATAGAAAATTGATATCATTTGGATACATACATACATACATACGTACATACATACATACATACATACATACATACATACATACATACATACATACATACATACATACATACATACATACATACATACATACATACATACATACATACATACATACATACATACATACATACATACATACGTCCCTACCAGACTAAGCCATTATTTTGGACAAACGTCCCTTATACTATGCGATTTACTAATGTTACTACGTTGCCAAAGAATAGAAAAAACGTGTCCAATAAGGTAAATCACTATATATATATATATATATATATATATATATATATATATATATATATATATATATATATATATATATATATATATATATATATATATATATATATATATTTAAAGCATCAGAAAACACGACACGAGCAAACAAGAATCATTATTTTCACTGATGTCGTTATCCTCGCAATAATGATCAAGATCACCATGGTCGTTTTTTTTTATCTCTTCGTCCTTGTTGTCTTCCTACTACTACTACTGATGATGATGATGATGATGATAATAAAGATTATAATGATGATTATGATTATAATGATGATAATAATAATTAGTAGTAGTAGTAGTAGTAGTAGTAGTAGTAGTAGTATCTGACTCGTATATAATAAATTCGCCATTCTTTTAAGGCAGATGTAATTTTTATTTTTCGCTCCAGATGGCGTGTCAACTACTTATGCTTTTAGTAACGGTGATAGTCGCAAGAACGCTTACTCAGACCATCGAATACGGTAGGTTATTTTTAATTCGAATGGACAAGAATTAAAATTTGATCATTCCTGACAGGTATTGAGGAAAGATATCCCTCATCAATTATTGATCAGAGGCTTTTTCAACTTAGCTATTTGACCGACCTATGTTTAGCAAATCACGTCGAAACGCTCAAGAGAAGTGTTGTAACAACAGTATCTGCTGGTATTGTAGTTCATTTGAAATTCTATTTACAAATACGGATGCAGGATTGAGCTTAGATATTTTGATTATCTAGAAACGAAATAGAAAAAATGCTATCGCATTTCTTCTGTTTCAAGAAATCTTTCTTCGCAAATTGAAACAATATTAGGCTAAAATTTATACATTTTAAGTGTCACTTAAATCAACATCTTTGATTCTTCAGTTTTAATGTTGTTGCTACGTTTCATTTATTTATTCGAAGCATTGAAATTACATACTTTGTTTCCTTCCTGATGGACTTCAACATTAAGATCTATTAGCAGTCACGTGTTTGAAAACGTAACATCATTCTTCTTCATTCAATAGGCTACTGTATAATTTGAGCAACGATCCCAGCATTCCTTTTTATTTTGGTCAGCTTCCATTTTGTCAAACTTAAAAATGACACGTAGATGTTTCCAACAAATTACTTTCATGTATAACTGGTGGTAAGAAACGTGAAATCTGCGACGAGTATACACAGTCATTGTTTTAGAATAAACAAATATAGGATTTATTTAGAAACTTAAATGATATATAGGTGAACTTGTATTCGTTTTGCGCTCACGCGTGAGTTTAGCGTGATTGTGACGTTATTTAGTTATTTACTAAACATACTTTTTAACAAACTGCTACAGGTTATCGAACTTCAATCGCATTTCATCAATATGAAGACGAACAAAACAGTTAATATTTATAAAGACGTTCCAAGGATCTGTAAAAAGGTAGTTCTGTAAGAACCATTATAACCATTTGAAAATCGGAATATTTGTTAGATGTACTATTTATCCGTAGCTTTTCCTTGCAGAATGTTTCCCAGATGGTACAGTCCGAATCAAGAATCCGGGCCAAAGTATGTATACCGCCGTGTTCGCAAACAATTCTGCCAATGTTTGTCGGGTAGAGTGGGAAAACGAGAGCACGAAAGAACACTCTATAATCACCAACTGTGAAATGGTAAATAATTTATAATTTGTAATTACATGCATTCAATTCGGTTCAGGCCCTATTTTGTCTCATATTTTAAACATCATTTATAAATATCTAACATGTTTGGGTTTTTTTTAAAGTTTTTTAATATTCTTGTTTTTATTATAATCATCTGCAAAGATGTTGTGCATGTTCATTTCACTAATTAAAAAGGAATTTGTTAGTAATACACATTCACGGTATTTTTTAAAATTTGTCTTCGTTTATATAATCTCATCTCTTCATGTAATGTCATCGTTATATAATCACATTTTTCATGTAATGTCATCGTTATATAATCACATTTTTCATGTAATGTTATCGTTATATAATCAAATTTTTCATGTAATGTTATCGTTATATAATCGAATTTTTCATGTAATGTTATCGTTATATAATCAAATTTTTCATGCAATGTCATCGTTATATAATCACATTTTTCATGCAATGTCATCGTTATATAATCACATTTTTCATGCAATGTCATCGTTATATAATCACATTTTTATGTAATATCATTGTTTGTATAATCAATTTTTTCATGTAATATCATCGTTTATATAATCACATATTTCTTGCGAGGTGTTCGATCTTCCCTAGCACTGCAAAACATTTTCCCACAACTATAGTCACAGCGACACGTCAAGGTGTTTCGAATTAGATACGCGGGTTAGGGGATGTTTGCGACGTGGGGTGTGGTGGGTAATAATTAGGGAGAGAAAACAATTTGGGAACATGACATATACTTCAACATTCTAACTTGTTTTCATTTTCCTAACAGAATCTACCCATTATGGTGACATTTATGAACCGGCCTTCATCAAACGACTTTATTCTAGGGGGTAAAGAAAACATCCACTTTCTAATTAGATGTTCCGAGATTCCCCATACAGGTGTAAACAAGGTCGCCGTCGATTTGATCTCAATAAGGTAAATACTAAATGGCCTAATGAAGTATTTTTAATCTCTTGGCACTCCTATTCGTTTGCACGAATACAGGCAATAACTTTCGGTGAATAGGCGAGTTTCACAGTTGCCGGATGTAGGATGTCACAGCTCGAAAGTATGCCGATAGTTACCAGTCGGACCTCTTTTGCTATTTACGAAACAATTATTGACCGAGAAGTTACTTCTTGCCCTCAGTTAATTATAGGAGGACCTTTAACTTTTGCCCTCAGTCAACTGCATAAAAATGTGCATGATAAATGCTTATCGTTAAGCCCTAAATCCCATGCCCAAAACCAGCTGTACAAGTTTTGATTGCATGGTCTAATCTGCTTAAAACTTTTATCAGTGATTTAAATTGTAAACATATACCTTAAATTTCTCTTCACTTACGAAAATGAAAACAATCCAACAACGACGATATTAATTAATAAATTACTGTGTTACATTTGTACTACGATTTTAGTTAGAGCACTTTACCTTATTTGAAGGTTATTTGAAGCTTATTTGTCATAATCAATCTGATATTTTTATTCTTTTTGTTTTAGCTTAGCTGTATTTCTCATTAGGTTTGTTCTTTGTAATAGACTTTATATCGACGCTAATAAATATAATCACTTCGCGGTCTTGTCTTTAATACACTGAGTTCACCTATTTCAAATCCATCAGATGAAATTTAATGCAAGCAGTAATTGCTTTTTAGGGATTACTAAGTCTATGAAGTCACGGTGACATCTACATTGTTTTGCCAATTCCAGATTGTCTACGACCTCGATCCACATTACTCCGTTCTTCTCAGTTTTTTCTCGGATGTATCTGAATAACAGGAAAAGTGTTGTTGTCACGAGTACAGGTGTAGGAGTCATTCTCTACTGGGTCATTGAAGGACCAGGTCGGTGGTCGGCGTTACGTTTGAACAAGTTTAGTCGTTTCTGGACGAATTTTCAAAAGTATAAATTTATGAAATCGGATCCAGTTGTTTTAGAACAGGTTATAAATAGCCAGCATAATTTTGGAGAGAAACGAGTAATTAAAGTAATGTCTGTCGCAAAGCATATTTTCTGATTATTTACACTTGGATCCATTGAAGTTGTTTTGACTTAATATTTTACTTCATACCTGGGGGACATAGACATATAATGTATTTCGACTGGACACGAGATTCATAACTAACGATGCATCTCAACCGGCGATTAGACTCGTACATAACGATATCTCAAATTGCGATTTTGACTGTCCTAAAACAAGATCAGCAATAGTTCCTTCGTTAAAGCTTTAGTTTTGTCCTTTTATTTCTCCAAAGAATCAAACAGTAATTGATTTTCATCCAGGAATGAAAGTACGGTTATAATTACTATCATGCTGTCATGGGTGTATTATCCATAGGAGTTTGCGGTTTGTAGCGTTTAATCTGAGGTTTAGGCAGGTTGTGGATGTTAGCTAACCGCCGGTCACCCAACATCTCGGCAATTGTCCTTTAATGTATTTTGTTTTATATAAGTTTTTTAACCTAGCACAGGAATTTAATTCTGCGAGAAAAGCAGATTAACTTTCACGCTGAAGAGCCGTATTTGACTCACTTTTTTTCCAACGGCGCTCTCAGATTAAAGCGTTGTCAGTTTCAGAAAATTCTGTGTCCTAGTGTTACCTTATAAATACCTATTTATTTCAAATTAGTAAAGTGTAAGGTAATTAATTACATTAATTGAGAGGTGTATTCTTTAAAATAATTTGATTACGATCGAAAGATCTTCTTAGTTCATGCCATTTATGGTTTATAAACATATATGTAATTAAAGAATCATGTCTCAATAATGATTGAAAAATATATACATTTGTAATGGTCTGCTAGGTTGAATTGACGGAAACTGGGTGAGATGATCCAAATAATGCATCCTGTTTATATTTTTTTGACCCAGTGCTGCTGAAGGCGGGGTCTTCTTTTTGTTTGCTTAAATAAGTTGTTGAATTGGTCAAATGAATATAATACTGTTTAACGTTTGAGTTTACTTGAAAATGACATTAAAATTGTAATAAATCAAATATGTGCACAAAAGAAACAGTTTGGTGTATAAAAAAATCTTAAAAATTAACTTCAATATTGAATAAAACATTCCTAAACTATACATGAAAAAACAAGATAATGGAGGATGGTGGTTTTCATTAGTGTTGCAAATATTCAATCTCCTGTAATTCGAATTCTTTGTTCTGATATTCTTAACACTTGACAAATTATGGCTTACTTTATTTAAAACATTCTCCCTTGTCCATTCTACACCATTATTATTTCTTCCAAGAATTAGATTTATTTTCTCATATAAATTTAAATATAAATTTCAATATTTTCAGAGGAATACCACCTGATGCCATTGAGATGTGATGTCTTAACTGATCGGACCAGTGACAACAAAACCAAGCACAAAAACATCATTGTAGATGGGTAGGAGGAACGTTGAAAACCTGTATTGCATGCAGGCATCTAGCTGTCCCGGTCTATGAAAAACAATTGCAGTAGTTGTTGTTGCTTTTGTGTTTACTGCATATTAAAACATGGGGAAGAAAAATATTTTGTGTAATCGAACATAAGACAGCCAGACTCTGGGAAGAAAGTGGGTTAATTGTTTTTACAAATTTGTAATATGTATATAAAGAAATCATTTTTTTTCTTGATAATAGTCAATAAATTTCTCGACTTTGAAGACATTTTCATATTTATCTCAAAAATGAATAGGATCTTTCAAGACCAATTCAAGAGAGGAATTAAGCTTAATTAATCTCGTATCTTCAATTTGAAGTGCGTGCAAATATTTAATAAGCAATATCAATCTTAAGTTTTTGACTTCGAGAATAAATTGACAAGTACAGTTGAATACGGGTCAATTTTGCAATGTTTAGGTCTGTTTATCATTACAATCTATTTGTACAGGTGTACAGAGGATAGCAATCTCGTGGGAAACTTTACTCTGGTCAAGACGGGCGAGGTGGCTACTGAGTTTCGTACCTTCCGGTTCTACAATAGTCCCTTCGTTACCATCCAATGCATCGTGCGAGTTTGTCCCCAAGGATCCGTGTCATGCGACTTTGTAAGCATCACAATGATTCAGTATTGTCTTTCATGAAATGCATAAGACATTCTCAGAAAAGAAAAAGACCTGGAGACTAATAGGCATCGCCATAGAAAGAAAACACAAAAAGGCAGAAAGAAGGATCGAAAAAAGGGGTTTCACTCAGACCTTTAGAGAAAGCAACACGTAGGCTTAAACAATACAGCAAACATATAAAACTATAAAACATGTTATACTAATAGTACATGAACTCAGATGATTAAGGCTGTGATTAGAAATTAGTTAAATTTGGAATTAACCCAACCACTAAAACTTCGGTAGCGTTGAAAAGTGGCAAAATGGTCCTTTGAGTGCATTAAAGTTCGAGTTTGATTTCAAGAGCTCGAGACATCACAGATGAGGCTTCATCCTCAATCTTGAGCGTAACCTAAAAATGTTTAATATTACCTGAAGTGAATATCAAAGCCCGCTACCTACTAAAATATCTCTCCTAATTAGCTGCTTAGTGACATCATTCTCATAATAGTGGCTTCACTCTTGTAAAATGACGAATTAAGTCCTCAAAACTGAAATGTTTTGATCAATTGGTAGCCTCACATCCAACGCGCATTTAAAACATTCTCGTTTCTATCTGATGCAAGTCTACTTACTTCGACTCTCTGAAATAGACTGTAAACTGCAGTAATACTTGACAAGATTTTTGAGGGCCCACACCAGGCAAGACGTGCACGAACAGATTTTTTGTCAAATGATAGATATTAAGAAAATTAAACACGATATAAAGTTTCAGTAATCAATGCTATTCTTAATGTTGCAAAACTTCGTAACAAGACAAATTAGGAAATTTGGTTTCAATAGCAAGAAACCATTGAGCACGTCGCTCTTAGTGATGCACGTCAACTATGCATTGTGAAAGGAAACAAATTATGATGTAATATCATTAATATGAAGACGGTTCTAAGTGGCTATTATTTACACCGAGGTTTTATCTAGTATGCGATGGAAAGACCGTTGACGTTCTGATTAATCCAGCGTGTTGCATGGTGGTTAAATGATTCAGGAATTCGTGTATTTCTTAGATGTTGGTTTATCTTCAGTCTCACGAGCACCAGAAGAATTATGCAGATGTAGGGTACAATTCGAAACTTCGAAGTAAATCCTACGGGTCACAACTCGAAAGTATGCCGATAGTTACCATTCGGACCTCTTTTGCTATTTACGAAACAATTATTGACCGAGTAGTTACAAATGATCGAACTTTTGTTTCGTTCATAACATCTAGTCAATCCAATTACAGAAATGGACAAAGTAGTTCCAATAAATTAGGGTATCTTTTCTTGCGGAGAAATTTTCGGCGAACAAATTGTATGTTTTTCTTTTCTGTAAATTACTGCGCCAACATAAATCTCAGGCGTATTTTGGTCTAGACGAAACAGCAGAGAGAAAGTTAGAAATTTTAGAGACATATTCCACTATTAAATATTATACTTTTCCGTCGCATGTTAAATAAGACCTCTTGTAAATATTTGTGCCATTGTTAACTGGCCTGAAGCCCTTGCTGGTTTACACATTATAATAACTTTATTAACACGATAGAGTGCATGACATGTAATGAGTAATAGCAGCAAAAGCAATAGTTTTGAGGCTTTTGAATCCGAAGTTCTTCAAAATTTTCATTGAAGAGTTGGGAATAACAATACAATTTTAAATGCGAATAATTCATTAATGGATGAAACGCTATATTGTGTTATTTTTATCAAATCTTTTTATAAGTATCTGTCTTTGTGCATCTGGCTGAATGGTATCACTACGATTACCTGCGAGTCTGTTTTAGAGACTTAGCGTTCTTCGACTCGCATCGGAAGGCAATATGATCAGATTGCGACATATATTTTGGCTACTTACCTTCCGCTTGGTAAGATATCACTGCGCAAAGTTGTCAATTAGGTGATAGTAAACTAATGTTTTATAGCTTGATGACACTCATGATAGACTATACAATTACACACTGTCTTCGCGTCTTGTATATTGTTTGTGCAATTATGGAAGATTTTTAATATAAAATGCCTGAGGACAAATTCTGCTTCTTTACTTTTTGTGATAGAACACAAGGCTAGTGACGTCATGATATAGCGTCAGTTAAATTTGTCTAAATTGTCACATTAATTCTGGTTGCTTTGCCTTTGTTCTCGACAAGATTTCAAATCATGCATGGGAACGAAAGAAGACTGGAGGTAAACTTCTTGTGTACTAATTTTGCAAGACAATGAAATGTGCTTAAATGACCTCGGGACCATAACATCATTGAGGCCGCGACATATTCTGGAAGATATGAGCTGTACGGAGCTTGTGTCGGCTATTTGATGGTATGTCATACTTTTGGTGCTGTGAAAACATAACGTAGTCTCGGGCTGCCCATACCCTGAATTTGAAGATACTACTTCTGGGTACAAATTGCACCCTGGGGGAGGAGGGAGTTGGGTTGGCGGTGGGTGACATTAGGCGGATGCAGTTTGATACTTTCCCTTAAGCTTGTTGTAAAAAAAGCAATACTATGACGTCATTGTGTGTACTACATCAAAATAAATGTGAGGGCAATATACAGCTTATTTTGACTATTCAACACTTTTCCTGACTAATATAAATTAAACTTTAGCTACAGCAAACGTGTAAATTCGTATGAATTGTTTTCATTATAGTTTTACATTGACTTAGTGAAAAGCTGTCAGTGCAGTTTAGGGCTTCTGGCCATGCTTTGACTGTCAGTTGCATGGCTCCGTTAGTGCTTCGGGCCTTGGTTTGACTGTCCATTGCATGGTGCCGTTTAGGGCTTAGTATTTTGATTTGACTGTCCATTGCATGGCGCCTTTGGTGCTTTGGACCTTGGTTTGATTGTCCATTGTATTGCTGTCAGCACCTCGGACCTTGGTTTGGTTGTCCATTGCATGGTGATGAAAACCAAATCTAGCAGAATATAACTATCAAAAGCCGTCTTGAAAAGAAATGACACTTGCAATAACCCATCAAAACAGTTTCAGTCGGAAGGTTCCAAACTTGATTTAGAATAGCCGTTATGTGAATAATCTTACCGTTGTGAGAATGTCGTTAACTAACCAATCATGTGACTAATGTATTACTATTTACCAACCTATGATAGTGACTTGCCATTCAAAGCCGGTCTCTTGTAATGTCCTATATAGAAAATTCGCAAAGCGTCATGGCTAAATAAGTTGTAAGGAAAAATTACGCCTTTTTTAATTGACTGCAACGGGCAGGTTTTATATCCTATTTAGACCTTAGAACCAATTTATTGATGAAATAGGCCAAATCTATAAGCAAACAAAGTTTGCTGGACATCATGTCAGGTGTGATATGCAATAGGCAGTGAGTGTATCCTTTGTTTCCTTAATTTTAAATGACAAAATGACGAATTTAAATAAATTTTCAGTAAATTAAAGGTTGCTTATTGACACTGTAATCTAAGTAACACTTTTCTGTAGGTTTTAAGCCTAGCGACAACTTATATTTTATGCTAAAGTTGAGGAACATTTCAAATAATTTTGATAAATGTTTTGTATATACATTGTCGAGAAACATGGTAAATTAAATTAGACAAATATCACTGTTGAAGTCAGGATAAGCAGTTTCTTTCCAATGGTTAATAAAATCAATCTACTACATGAAAATTTTAGCCGGGATTAAGTCTCTCTCTCTCTCTCTCTCTCTCTCTCTCTCTCTCTCTCTCTCTCTCTCTCTCTCTCTCTCTCTCTCTCTCTCTCTCTCTCTCTCTCTCTCTCTCACACACACAAATGCAAACGTGCACTACTAATGGATATTTCTGAGCAGGATTGATAATATCAGAAATGGGCCCATTGTTTGACCTAAACATAATTGCTTTTCAGGTGTTGTATATTACTTTTCCCTTATTTACTTTTGAAATTTAGTAATTTATTTTTTACTTTGTCATCAAAGAAGATATCGACCTCACACTGATCTAATATAATAATTACCGTGCATAATATGCTTAACAAAAATAGCGTCATTTTTCTCTTCAAAATTTAAAATAACAAAAGAGTAAATAGAAAAATAATTTTCCAGATACAAATGCACATGCAAATTTTTTCCACATTTATCGAAGAAATTAATATTCTTTGCCATAATAACACCTAATATACATAGACACAGAAGCAACCGAGCCACTGTTCGAATACAAAAACCCAAAAACTTAACGACTTGATTCAATATTGTCGTTCTCGTGTATTCTTCCTCTATATACATAAGCGCTCAATTAATACATGCACTCTATCAGTCTGCACACTTCACCAAACTGTCCTCTCCTAGTTTGTACGTAATTTATATTTAACTTTGTGATATCAGTGCTATGAAAGAGTGTAAAGAAGAAAATCTATATTTATATTAGCTCAACACGCCAGTAGCAGAACTATCAATTCTTTTAAGATGATTTTACTTTTAATCATTGCAGAATTATCGCAGGCTTTATTACTATTAGTCGATTCTAATGCGATTATACGGTGAAGGTCATAATCACTGGTTATTTTATAGTCTGGTATGTGTACATTTTAATTAAATGAGTAACTAGAGGGACGAAAAGCCAGAAGAAATAAAGCTGCTCAAATTTGTTTATTTAACAATATTTAATGCGAAAACTCAAGAAGCAAAAAGTCGACGTAAAATTTGTAACCGCAATATATTCATTGGCTCTTCTGACCTCAGTCCGACATCAAAACACCTATGCTTTTTCTACTGGGTGATAATTTAACCATAATGTGTTTTACTTCGATCATTGGTTCGTCATTTGACGTCATTAATAATTTAAAAATGTTACAGACCGTCACATTCAGTTCCATAGAAGATAGACACGAGGGGATTTAATTTTTAGCCGTAATGTTTAAGTGAACCTGCTGACAGGAAACTCATCTTTTTCCATATAGAACAAGATAATGTTTCTGGTTGACTAATTATCATTCAGAACATATACGATTGGTTAGAATGCCACTGGTATTGTTTGCATGTGCCGAAGTGTAAGAAAGAGTTGTCCATATTATATTTCAACTGAATTTGTTTTACGATCTTTTTATTGACTTAAATTTCTAAGTTAAGCTGTTTATTTTCTGTGAAAGGGTTGTTCCTTCTAATTTCAGAGTTGTTCCGGAAGACAAAAACGATCGTCTGCTATGGTTAGCGAGTCTAAGACCCACGACAGAGTGGAGATGGTCTTCACTCACCTGACTGTGCATGATATTAATGAAGACATCTCTAAATCATCTTCGGCCGATAAAATAGGTATACTTGATTTATTTCTCATTCGCTGGTATTGCGCTTTTACCAGAGAGGTCAGAATAATAAACAGATAAAATAGGTATACTTGATGCATTTCCCATTCGCTGGTAATGCCCTTTCACCAGAAAGGTGACTATAATAGGTCAATAACCGTTACATTATATTATCTTCTGAGCCGAGTCTTGGGGCATCTATGAACAGGATCGTGTTTTTATTTGGTCATTGTTCCGACGAGCGTTCTGGTTACCTTGACTGGTAGATACTTTCTTTAACCTAAATGTAACCGAAGTTAATACTCGGTTCGATAAAAGCAATAGAGACATAAACGAGACAGCCTCAGTTAATCATAGTTAATAGAGAGAAGCAAGATGGCAACAAGGAGGTTGCTATGTGTTCCTTCTTGTCCATTGATAAAGACTGTTCCATTAATTAACTTTTAGTCGCAATAAACACCTTCAACCAACACACACAAAATCCTCGATTAATCAATTCTGAACTCTAGACTGGTTATTCCAAATTTAGTTTGAAAATCTTGCCTCTAAACCATTGTGATTAGATGCAATTCTCAGCGTTTGTGAATAATTGTATAGATTCTACGGCGTGAACTGCTGACGGTACGGAAAAATGAAGAGAAACTATGCAGATGTGCAGTTGATAAATATTTGACAAGTTGTTGTGAATGTGGTCTTGCATTGATTAGAGTAAACTTTATGTATAGAATGGACACGTCGGGCTTTCTAACTTACAGCTGAAGTTGTATAGAAGTCTTTGGAAAGGATTCGCGCCAGAGTTTGATACCGCTCTGTCTAGTAAAGACCTCTGGCTTGTAACAGTAGTTTGATCAATATATGAACACTTAACAGCTCATCCAATCTCTCTCTCTCTCTCTCTCTCTCTCTCTCTCTCTCTCTCTCTCTCTCTCTCTCTCTCTCTCTCTCTCTCTCTCTCTCTCTCTCTCTCTCTCTCTCTCTCTCAATCGATCGATCGATCGGACTGGCTGACTGAACAGAAAGTTATAACAATATTGGATTTTCACTTGTGATGTCTAGTTGATACAAAATAATAATGGTGCCAATCTGACATTCAGTATGGTAACCATCAGATATAACTACTGTTCCTAAATGAAAAGATATATTGACATTGAGTTTTCCTCAGAATACTAATTGTGTTATTTGGTTTGTACTAATAACCCATTATGTTACCTGGTTGGTACTAATAACCCACTAATTACGATACCTGGTTGGTACTAATAACCCACTAATTATGTTACCTGGTCGGTACTAATAACCCACTAATTATGTTACCTGGTCGGTACTAATAACCCATTAATTACGATACCTGGTTGGTACTAATAGCCCACTAATTATGATACCTGGTTGGAACTAATAACCCACTAATTATGATACCTGGTCAGTACTAATAACCCACTAATTATGATACCTGGTTGGTACTAATAACCCACTAATTATGATACCTGGTTGGTACTAATAACCCACTAATTATGATACCTGGTTGGTACTAATAACCCAATAAGTATGCTACCTGGTTGGTGCAAATAAATCCAGAAAACTAGTTATCATATATGGTTGGTACTAAACAAAATTGATGATGATGTGACCTCAGATATGGCTGCCACAATGAACAGAAAATCTTTTCACACATTCATTAAAACTTGATATTTAGATCAAAGTTTAACACTCTTGTTTTAACTCAGGCTTTCACTGTATAAAATCACATTTATTTTCTACCTTTATTTCCTTCATTTTAATAGAGTAAATGTAAAATAATGACGCATCACACAGTTAAATGCACACTTCTGTTAAGATGTAGAGGAATGTAGTGAATGTACAACTTAAATCATGTTCCATTTGAAAATGTCAGTTAGGACTGGAATTGCATCACATCTGAAATGGGTAAATTGCCTCTACCACAGACAACACTAAAATCACCCAAAATAGTGTGACGTCAGCATTGAGGGACCAACCGTTGATGGTGACATGCTAGTGGGAATAGTTTACTATTTCTTTTGTCTTGCCACAATTTATAAATTATAATGTTCTTTTTCTCTATAATTCTGTGCAAGAATATTTTTTCAGACTATTTGAGAGCCAGAACACAGACTCTCTCTCTCTCTCTCTCTCTCTCTCTCTCTCTCTCTCTCTCTCTCTCTCTCTCTCTCTCTCTCTCTCTCTCTCTCTCTCTCTCTCTCTCTCTCTCTCTCTCTCTCTCTCTCATATATTCAACATATTGTCTAGGCGGTACAAATTTGCTGCCTGTTCTTTTGACAATAGAGGGTTTTCTCAGAAGTTTCATAAATAATAAAACGCCCAGCAACAATAATAATGTTTGAAAATAAGACGCGCTACTATTAAAATAATTTCCGTAGTATGAACCTGTAGTATTTGTTAATTTTAAAGCCATTAATAGGCATTTGCGGTCTACACTATTGAACAAACTTTCATATCCATATTTCTCCTTTAAAAATCTCATTTGATATCTTTGTGAACGGGAAATTGTCCCATTTAAATTTTTCCAGACATATTAGTTCGAGAATCCGGTAAATAAAGTTTATGCTGTCAGTCCGGCTTTGGAATTAATGGCAAGGTCGCTGACTTCAGCATTACCGGCTCCCCTTGGTTAATGTTTGGCGGTATATTGCTTTTATTATTGCTCAAACAATCGAGCTGTATTGTCTTAACAAGATTTCTTGTTTCCTATTGCAGTTGCCATGGCGAATTCCATCATGCTGTCACTCATTGTAAGATGCCTCTAAGGATATATTTATATTTCTTAATTTGTGAAGGGTTGCTATATTGTCAGAACAAAGTCTCTCTCTCTCTCTCTCTCTCTCTCTCTCTCTCTCTCTCTCTCTCTCTCTCTCTCTCTCTCTCTCTCTCTCTCTCTCTCTCTCTCTCTCTCTCTCTCTCTCTCTCTCTCTCTCTCTCTCTCAGTATACATTGGATCACAGATATTGACATTGGTAATATCTTCCTGCATATAGAGCACTTTATATTTAAATTGACAATTGACTCGTCCAAATAACCAAAATCTACATCTGCAATTAGGATAATATAACAAATAAAACTGTAGAAGAACCAGAAGTGTGTGTGCGTGTGTGTGTGTGTATATATATATATATATATATATATATATATATATATATATATGTATATATATATATATATATATATATATATATATATATATATATATATATATAATGTATATATATATATATATATATATATATATATATATATATATATATATATATATATATATATATATATATATATATATATATATATATATATGTATGTATGTATGTATGTATGTATGTATGTATGACTTAGATTGTATTTATGTTGCCTTTTGTTAGTTTTTATATTATTTTATATTAAAAAAAAAACAAAAATACGGGATTGGCAAGGAATTTTACGAATTAGGAAATAATTATAATAAATGCACCATGTTCTTCCCTCTTCATTTGGCCCTTGTTTACCTGCAAAATGTAGTTGTAATACTTCATTTTCTTAGCATATGGTTACACTATAGCTGATTTTTCCTTTGCTATAGCTGCATTTTGTTATAACGTGGGCAAGAAGTTTGAATTATAAATGAGGAAATGAAGAAATATTACATTAAGCAAGTAAGTAGATAAAATAAGGAGAAAAAAAATAAGGGTGCAACGTAGGAAATGCAGTAGTGTTTTCTCTCAGACGAGAACTTACTTTAGGATTTTCACATCTTTTATGTTACCGCTTAGCAAAAAAAATAGTTGGAATAAATATGCAAATTACATTTAAACCTTCAGATTTGTGGACGTATTCCATGTAATTTTTAATCGATCCTTATCAAAAGAATTGCTACATATCTGAAACTAAATTTTAACGAAAAGACTCTTGACATTTATCAATCATCTTATACTGAAATCACATCATTTAAGATTCCAATGAAGTTAGCAAATTCACTCTGGGAAAAATGGCCATTATTTGAGATGACAAAATTGATGAGAGCCAGTTTTCTCAATGTCAACAATCTTAAATATAATTTGTGTTTAAATAGTATCTCGCGTTATTCTACGAAACTGAGGGTTAACACGAGTTTGATAATTGTCTGTACAGCTGTCTGTTACAAATATATCTCTTCTTTTTGATTACCGTTTGACGATTTGCAAGAATTTCATCCTGAAACCATATTTTGTTCGAGCATTGCAGGTTTTACAGACCGCGTACAAACTACAAATATGAAGCCATTGACATGTCGATCTGAATCTTGTATCAAACGTGATAAGGCAATCCACTTGTAACAAACTTAATCCCCATCATAATAAACCTGATAAGCAATCCCCGTTATAACAAACTTGATGATAAGGCAATCCGTTTTAATAAACTTGATAAGGCAATCCGTTATAATAAACTTGATGATAAGGCAGTCCCCGTTATAATAAACTTGATAAGGCAATCCCCGTTATAACAAACTCGATAAAGCAATCCCCGTTATAACATACTTGATAAGGCAATCCCCTTTATAACAAACTTGATGATAAGGCAGTCCCCGTTATAACAAACTTGATAAGGCAATCCCCGTTATAACAAACTTGATAAGGCAATCCCCGTTATAACAAACTTGATAAGGCAATCCCCTTTATAACAAACTTGATGATAAGGCAGTCCCCGTTATAACAAACTTGATAATGCAATCCCCGTTATAATAAACTTGATAAGGCAATCCCGTTATAAAAAACTTGATGATAAGGCAAGCCCCGTTATAATAAAATTGATAAGGCAATCCCCGTTATAACAAACTTGATAAGGCAATCCCCGTTATAATAAACTTGATAAGGCAATCCTCATTATAATAAAACTTGATAAGGCAAAACCCCGTTATAATAAACTTGATAAGGCAATCCCTGTTATAACAAACTTGATAAGGCAATCCCTGTTATAACAAACTTGATAAGGCAATCCCCGTTATAACAAACTTAATAAGGCAGTCCCCATTATAACAAATTTGATAAGGCAATCCCCGTTATAATAAACTTGATAAGGCAATCCCCGTTATAACAAACTTGATGGTAAGGCAGTCCCCGTTATAACTTATTTGATGGTAAGGCAGTCTCCGTTATAACAAACTTGATGAGGCAGTCCCCGTTAAACCAAACTTGATAAGGCAGTCCCCGTTATAACAAACTTGATAAGGCAATCCCCGTTATAATAAACTTGATAAGGCAATCCCCATTATAACAAACTTGATGGTAAGGCAGTCCCCGTTATAACTAACTTGATGGTAAGGCAGTCCCCGTTATAACAAACTCAATGATAAGGCAGTCCCCGTTATAACAAACTTGATAAGGCAGTCCCCGTTAAACCAAACTTGATAAGGCAGTCCCCGTTATAACAAACTTGATAAGGCAATCCCCGTTATAATAAACTTGATAAGGCAATCCCCATTATAACAAACTTGATGGTAAGGCAGTCCCCGTTATAACTAACTTGATGGTAAGGCAGTCCCCGTTATAACAAACTCGATGATAAGGCAGTCCCCGTTAAACCAAACTTGATAAGGCAGTCCCCGTTATAACAAACTCGATGATAAGGCAGTCTCCGTTATAACAAACTTGATAAGGCAGTCCCCGTTATAACAAACTTGATAAGGCAATCCCCATTATAACAAAACGTTATGAAAGATAATTCCCATTATAACAATACTTGATGAACAGGCAATCCCCATTGTAAAGCACTTAATTATTAGGCAATCCCCATTATAACAAACGTTTAGTACATTTGTATGTTAGGACAACAATAATATAATAAATAAGTCTTTGGGTTTTTCAATTAGGCAATGTAGCTGGCACGTGGTCTTATCATTGGATAAATAAATGACGTTAATGTTAGTATCCACATGCCCAGTCGTCAACTGCATTCCGCAGTTTCTTAACATTTTTTTTTAAATGCTGGATCTAAAATGGTAATAATATAAGCGTAAATCAAACACCTAAACATCTATACAAAGTATGATGCTAATGATTATGTAATGACGCAAAGTGAAGGTGAAATTAATTTGAAATGACGGAATAGTGAAAAATGGTAATTAAAGCTTAGAAAAGGACAGATGAATAACTGTACATGAGAATCATATAAAGTTGACACAAAACAAACGGAAAATTGCTAATAAATTAAGTTCAACGTCATTATGCATTGTTTCTCAAGCCTAACCTACCATTTCATTCAGCACAAATGTTTACACCTTTTTAATACAAGTCACAGCTGCAGTTTCATTCACTTAAATATTTAAACCTGAATGCAAGTCTAAACTGTCATATTATCAAGTATAAATATTTACACTGTAACACCAACCTAACCTACAATTTCATTCACTATAACTTTTTACCACTTAACTCGATTCTAACCTGCCATTTTATTCAGTAAAAATGTTTACACCTTAATTTAAGCCGAAGGTTATATTTAATCTTGTACAAATATGTACACATTAATTCGAGTCTAATGTGCCATTTCATCTTGTACAAATATGTACGCCTTAATTCGAGTCTAACTTGCCATTCCAACCTAGTACATATATGTACACCTTAATTCGAGTCTAATGTGCCATTTCATCTTGTACAAATATGAACATCGTAAATAGAGTCTACTGTGCCATTTCATCCAATACAAATATGTACAACCTAATTCGAGTCTAATGTGACATTTCATATTTGTACAAATGTATGCCTTAATTCGAGTCTAATGTACCATTTCATCTTGTACAAACATGTACACCTTAATTCGAGTCTAAAGTGCCATTTCATCTTGTACAATATTTACACCTTAATTCTAATGTGCCATTTAATCCAGTGCAAGCAAATATGTACACCTTAATTCGAGTCTAATATGCCATATCATCTTGTACAAATATGTACACCTTAGAGTCTACTGTGCCATTTCATCCAATACAAATATGTACAACCTAATTCGAGTCAAATGTGCCACTTCATCTTGGACAAATGTACACCTTAATTCCAATCTAATGTGCCGTTTCATCCAGTACAAATATGTACACCTTAACTCGAGTCTAATATGCCATTTCATCCTGTACAAATGTATATACCTTAGAGTCTAATGTGGCACTTCATCCATTACAATTATGTACACCTTAATTCGGGTGAAATGTGCCATTTCATCTTGTGAAAATATGTACACCTTAATTCGAATCTAATATGCCATTTCATCTTGTACAAATGTGTACACCCTAATTAGTCTACTGTGCCATTTCATCCAATACAAATATGTACAACCTAATTCGAGTCTAATGTGCCATTTCATCTTGTACAAATATATACATCCTAATTAGTTCTTCTGTGCCATTTCATCCTATTCAAATATGTACAACTTAATTCGAGTCTAATGTGACATTTCATCTTGTACAAACATGTACACCTTAATTCGAGTCTAAAGTGCCTAAAGTGCCATTTCATCTTGTACAATATTTACACCTTAATTCTAATGTGCCATTTCATCCAGTGCAAATATGTACACATTAATTCGAGTTTAATATGCCATTTCATCTTGTACATATGTGTACACCTTAATTCGAGTCTGATACGCCATTTCGTCTTGTACAAATATGAACACCTTAGAGTCTACTGTGCCATTTTCATCCAAGACAAATATGTACAACCTAACTCGAGTCAAATGTGCGACATCATCTTGTAAAAATATACACCTTAATTCGAGTCTAAAGTGCCATTTCGTCCAGTACAAATACGTACACCTTAATTCGAATCTAATATGCCATTTCATCTTGTACATATGTGTACACCTTAATTCGAGTCTTGTATGCCATTTCTTCTTGTACAAATGTGTACACCTTAATTGGAATCTAATATACCATTTAATCTTGTACAAATATGTACAACTTAGACTCTACTGTGCTATTTCATCCAATACAAATATGTACAACCTAATTCGAGTCAAATGTGCGACTTCATCTTGTACAAATGTACACCTTAATTCCAATCTAATGTGCCGTTTCATCCAGTACAAATATGTACACCTTAATTCGAGTCTAATGTGCCATTTCATCCAGTACAAATGAATACACCTTAGAGTCTAATGTGCTTTTTCATCCAGTACATATATACACACCTTAATTTAGGACTAATTTGCCTTTTCATCTTGAACAAATATGTATACTTTAGTCTAATGTGCCATTTCTTCCATTACAATTGTGTACACCCTAATTCGGGTTTAATGTGACATTTCATCTTGTACATATATGTACACCTTATTTCGAATCTAATATGCCATTTCATCTTGTACAAATGTGAAAAACTTAATTCAAGTCAAATATGCCATTTCATCTTGTACAAATATGTACACCCTATTTAGTCTACTGTGCCATTTCATTCAATACAAATATGCACAACTTTATTCGAGTCTAATGTACCATTTCATATTGTACAAAAGTACACCTTAATTCGAGTCTAATGTGCCATTTCATCCAGTACAATCGTATACACCTTAATTCGGGTTAAATGTGCCATTTCATCTTTTAAAAATCTGTACACCTTAATTAGAGTCTGAGACTTTTCATCTTGTACAAATGTGTACACCTTAATTCAAGTCTAATATGCTATTTCCTCTTGTACAAATCTGTACTCCTTAATTCGAGTCTAATGCGCCATTTCATCCAATACAAATATGTAAACCTTAATTAGAGTCTACTGTGCCATTTCATCCAATGCAAATATGTACAAACTAATTCGAGTCAAATGTACCATTTCACCTTGTACAGGCATGTACACCTTAATTCGAGTCTAATGTGCCATTTTATCCAGTAGAAATATGTACACCTTAATTCGTGTCTAATGTGCCATTTCATATTGTACAAATATGTACACCTTAATTCGAGTCTAATATGCCATTTCATCTTGTACAAATATGTACATCCTAATTAGATCTTCTGTGCCATTTCATCCAATGTAAATATGTACAACCTAATTCGAGTCTAATGTGACATTTCGTCTTGTACAAATGTATACCTTAATTCGACTCGATTGTACCATTTCATCTTGTACAAACATGTACCCCTTAATTCGAGTCTAAACTGCCATTTCATCTTGTACAATATTTACACCTTAATTCTAATGTGCCATTTCATCCAGTGCAAATATGTACACCTTAATTCGAGTCTAATATGCCATTTCATCTTGTACATATGTGTACACCTTAATTCGAGTCTAATATGTCATATCATCTTGTACAAATATGTACACCTTAGTCTACTGTGCCATTTTATCCAATATAAATATGTACAACCTAATTCGAGTCAAATGTGCCACTTCATCTTGAACAAATTTACACCTTAATTCCAATGTAATGTGCCGTTTCATCCAGTACAAATATGTACACCTCAATTCGAGTCTAATGTGCAATTTCATCCATTACAATTATATACACCTTAATTCGGGTGAAATGTACCATTTCATCTTGTGCAAATATGTACACCTTAATTCGGGATTAATGTGCCATTTCATCTTGTACAAATATGTACACCATAATTCGAATCTAATATGCCATTTCATCTTGTACAAATGTGTATACCCTAATTAGTCTACTGTGCCATTTCATCGAATACAAATATGTACAACCTAATTCGAGTCTAATGTACCAATTCATATTGTACAAAAGTACACCTCAATCCGAGTCTAATGTGCCGTTTCATCCAGTACACAATTGTACACCTTATTTCGAGTCCAATATGCCATTTCATCTTGTACATATGTGTGCATATTAATTCGATTCTAATATGCCATTTCATCTTGTACAAATATGTATACCTTAGAGCCTACTGTGCCATTTGATTCAATACAAATATGTACAACCTAACTCGAATCAAACGTGCGATTTCATCTTGTACAAATGTACACCTTATTTCGAGTCTAATGTGCAATTCCATCCAGTACAAATACGTACACCTTAATTCGAGTCTAATAAACCATTTCATATTGTACATATGTGTACACCTTAATTCGAGTCTTATATGCCATTTCATCTTGTACAAATGTGTACACATTAATTCGAGTCTAATATGCCATTTCATCTTGTACAAATATGTACACCTTAGATTCTACTGTGATATTTCATCCAATAAAAATATGTACAACCTAATTCGAGTCAAATGTTCGACTTTATCTTGTACAAATGTACACGTTAATTCCAATCTAATGTGCCGTTTCATCCAGTAAAAATATATACACCTTAACTCGAGTCTAATGTGCCATTTCATCCAGTACAAATGTATACACCTTATTGCCTAATGTGCCATTTCATCCAGTACAAATATGAACACCTTAATTCCAGACTAATGTGCCTATTCATCTTGAACAAATATGTACACCTTAGAGTCTAATGTGTCATTTCATCCATTACAATTATGTACACCTTAATTCGGTTTTAAAGTGCCATTTCACTCTGTACAAATATGAACACCTTATTTCAAATCTAATATGCCATTTCATCTTGTACAAATGTGTACACCTTAATTCAAGTCTAATATGCCATTTTATCTTGTACAAAAATGTACACCCTAATTAGTCTACTGTGCCATTACATCCAATACAAATATGTACAAACAAATTTGAGTCAAATGTACGATTTCATCTTGTACAAATATGTAGACCTTAATTCGAGTCTAGTGTGCTTTTTCATCCAGTACAATTGTATACAACTTAGTCTAATGTGCCATTTCATCCAATACAAATATGTACACCTTAAATCGGGTTAAATATGCCATTTCATCTTTTACAAATCTGTACACCTTAATTAGAATCTGAGCCTTTTCATCTTGTACAAATGTGTACACCTTAATTCAAGTCTAATATGCTATTTCATCTTGTACAAATATGTACACCTTAATTCGAGTCTAATGAGCCATTTCATCCAATACAAATATGTAAACCTTAATTAGAGTCTACTGTGCCATTTCATCCAATACAAATATGTACAAACTAATTTGATTCAAATGTACGATTTCATCTTGTACAAATATGCACACCTTAATTCGATTCTAATGTACCATTTAATCTTGTAGAGGCATGTACAGCTTAATTCGAGTCTAATGTGCCATTTCATCCAGTACAAATATGTACACCTTAATTCGTGTTTAATATGCCATTTCATCTTGTACAAATATGTACACCTTAATTCGAGTCTAATGTGCCATTTCATCTTGTACAAATATGTACATCGTAATTATTCTACTGTGCCATTTCATCCAATACTAATATGTACAACCTAATTCGAGTCTAATGTGCCATTTCATCTTGTACAAATATATACATCCTAATTAGTTCTTCTGTGCCATTTCATCCAATGCAAATATGTACAACCTACTTCGAGTCTAATGTGACATTTCATCTTGTACAAATGTATACCTTAATTCGAGTCTAATGTACCCTTTCATCTTGTACAAACATGTACACCTTAATTCGAGTCTAAAGTGCCATTTCATCTTGTACAATATTTACACTTTAATTCTAATGTGCCATTTCATCCATAGCCAATATGTACACCTTAATTCGAGTCTAATATGCCATTTCATCTTTTACATACGTGTACACCTTAATTCGAGTCTAATATGCCACTTCATTTTGTACAAATATGTACACCTTAGAGTCTACTGTGCCATTTCATCCAATACAAATATGTAAAACCGAACTCGAGTCAAATGTGCGACTTCATCCTGTACAAATGTACACCTTAATTTGAGTCTAATGTGCCATTTCATCCAGAACAAATTTGTACACCTTAATTCGAGTCTAATATGCCATTTCATCTTGTACATGTGTACACCTTAATTCGAGTCTAATATGCCATTTCATCTTGCACAAATATGTACACTTTACAGCTTACTGTGCTATTTCATCCAATACAAATATGTCCAACCTAATTCGATTCAAATGTGCGACTTCGTCTTGTACAAATGTACACCTTAATTCCAATCTAATGTGCCGTTTCATCCAGTACAAATATGTACACCTCAATTCGAGTCTAATGTGCCATTTCATCCAGTACAAATGTATACACCTTAGAGTCTAATGTGCCATTTCATCCAGTAAAAATATGTACACCTTAAAGTCTGTGCCTTTCCATCTTGAACAAATATGTACACCTTAGGGTCTAATGTGCCATTTTAACCATTGCAATTTTGTACACCTTAATTCGGGTCAAATGTGCTATTTCGTCTTGTACAAATATGTACTCATAAATTAGGGATTAATGTGCTATTTCATCTTGTACATATATGTACACCTTAGTTCGAATCTAATATGCCATTTCATCTTGTACAAATGTGTACAGCCTAATTAGTCTACTGTGCCATTTCATCCAATACAAATATGTACAACCTAATTTGAGTCTAATGTATCATTTCATATTGTACAAAAGTACACATCAATTCTAGTCTAATGTGCCGTTTCATCCAGTACAAATATGTACACCTTAATTCGAGTTTAATGTGCCATTTCATCCAGTACAAATATATACACCTTAATTCGGGTTAAATATGCCATTTCATCTTTTACAAATCTGCACACCTTAGAGTCTGAGCCTTTTCATCTTGTACAAATGTGTACATCTTAATTCAAGTCTAATATGCTATTTTATCTTGTACAAATATATACACTTTAATTCGAGTCTAATGCGCCATTTTATTAAAAATACAAATATATAAACCGTAGACTCTACTATGCCATTTCATCCTATACAAATATGTACAAACTAATTCGAGTCAAATGTACGATTTCATCTTGTGCAAATTTACACCTTAATTTGAGTCTAATGTGCCATTTCATCCAGTACAAATATGTACCTTATTTCGAGTCTAATGTGCCATTTCATCCAATACAAATATGTACAACCTAATTCGAGTCAAATGTACCATTTTATCTTGTACAAAAGTACACCTTAATTCGAGTGCAATATGCCGCTTCATCCATTACAAATATGTACACCTTAATTCGGGTCTAATGTGCTATTTCATCCATTACATATATGTACACCTCAATTTGAGTCTAATTCGACTTTTCATCTTGAACAAATATGTACACCTAATTTCGGATTTAATGTGCCAGTTCATCTTTTACAAATATGTACACCTTAGATTCTGAGCCATTTCATCTTGCAAAAGTATGTACACCTTAATTCGAGTCTAATATGCCATTGCATCTTGTACAAATGTGTACACCTTTATTCGAGTCTAATATGCCATTTCATCTTTTACAAATATGTACACCTTAATTTGAGTTTAACGCGCGATTTCATCCAATACAAATATGTACACCTTAATTCGGGTTTAATGTGCCATTTTATCTTGTACAAATATGTACACCTAATTCGAGTCTAATATGCCATTTCATCCAGTACAAATATGTACAACTTAATTCGAGTCTAATGTGCCATTTCATCCAGTACAATTGTATACACCTTAGAGTCTAATCTGCCATTTCATCCAGTATAAATATGTACACCTTAATTCGAGTCTAATGTGCCATTTCATCCAGTACAAATATGTACACCTTAATTCGAGTCTAATGTGCCATTTCATCCAGTACAATAGTATACACCTTAGAGTCTAATCTGCCATATCATCCAGTATAAATATGTACACCTTAATTCGGGATAAATGTGCCATTTCATCTTTTACAAATATGTATACCTTAATTCAAGTCGAATATGCTATTTCATCTTGTACAAATATGTACACCTTAAATCGAGTCTAATGCGCCATTTCATCTAGTACAAATATGTACACCTTACTTAGAGTCTAATGTGCCATTTCATCCAATACAAATATGAACAACCTAATTCGACTCAAATGTACGATTTCATCTTGTACAAATGTACACCTTAATTCGAATCTAATCTACCATTTCATCTTACACAGGCATGTACACCTTAATTTGAGCCAAATGTGCCATTTCATCCAGTACAAATATATACACCTTATATCAAGTCTAATGTTCCATTTCATCTTTTACAAATATGTACACCTTAAAGTCTACAGTGCCATTTCATCCAGTACAAATATGTGCAACCTAATTTAAGTCTAATGAACAATTTCATCTTGTACAAAAGAACACCATAATTCGAGTCTAAAGTGCCGTTTCATCCAGTACAAATATGTACACCTTAATTCAAGTCTAATGTGCCATTTCATCCATTACATATATGTACACTTTTATGTGAGTCTAATGTGCCTTTTCATCTTGTACAAATATGTACACCTTCATTCCAGCTTAATATGCCATTTAATCCAGTACAAATATGTACACCTTATTTCGAGTCTAATGTGCCATTGCATCTTTTACAAATATGTACACATTTGAGTCTAATGTGCCATTTCATCCAATACAAATATGTACAACCTAACTCGAGTCAAATGTGCGACTTCATCTTGTACAAAAGTAAACCTAATTCGATTCTAATGTGTCGTTTCATCCAGTACAAGTATGTACACCTTAACTCGAGTCTAATGTGCCATTTCTTCCAGTACAATTGAATACACCTTAGTCTAATGTGCCATTTCATCCAGAACAAAAATGTACACCTTAATTCGGGATTAATGTGCCATTTTATCTTTTACAAATATGTACAACTTAATTAGAGTCTGTGCCATTTCATCTTGTAAAATATGTACACCTTAATTCGAGTCTTATATGCCATTTCATCTTTTACAAATATGTACACCTTAATTTGAGTCTACTATGCCATTTCATCCAATACAAATATGTACAACTTAATTCGAGTCAAATGTTCGATTTCATCTTGTTCAAATGTACACCTTAATTCGAATCTAATGTGCCATTTCATTTTATACAGACATGTACACCTTAATTCGAGTCTAATGTGCCATTTCATCTTACTCAAATATGTACAACCTAATTCTAGTCGAATGTGCCATTTCATCCTGTACAAATATGTACACCCTAATTAGTCTAATGTGCCATTTCATCCAAATACAAATATGTACAACTTAATTCGTGTCAAATGTACGATTTCATCTTGTACAATTGTACACCTTAATTCGAATCTAATATACCATTTCATCTTGTACAGGCATGAACACCTTAATTCGAGCCTAATGTGCCATTTCATCCAGTACAAATATTATACCTTCTTTCGAGTCTAATGTGCCATTTCATCTTTTACAAATATTTACACCTTAATTAGTCTACTGTGCCATTTCATCCAATACAAATATGTACAAACTAACTTGAGTCAAATGTACGATTTCATCGTGTACAAATATGTACACCTTAATTCGATTCTAATGTACCATTTAATCTTGTACAGGCATGTACACCTTAATTCGAGTCTAATGTGCCATTTCATCCAGTACAAATATTATACCTTCTTTCGAGTCTAATGTGCCATTTCATCTTTTACAAATATTTACACCTTAATTAGTCTACTGTGCCATTACATCCAATACAAATATGTACAAACTAACTTGAGTCAAATGTACGATTTCATCGTGTACAAATATGTACACCTTAATTCGATTCTAATGTACCATTTAATCTTGTACAGGCATGTACACCTTAATTCGAGTCTAATGTGCCATTTCATCTTGTACTAATATGTACAACGTAATTAGAGTCTACTGTGCCATTTCATCCAATACAAATATGTGCAACCTAACTCGAGTCTAATGTGCCATTTCATCTTGTACAAATATGTACACCCTAATTAGTCTACTGTGCCATTTCATCCAATACAAATATGTACAACCTAATTCAAGTCTAATGTACAATTTCGTCTTGTACTAAAGTACACCTTAATTCGAGTCTAATGTGCCATTTCATCCATTACATATATGTACAACTTAATGTGAGTCTAATGTACCTTTTCATCTTGTACAAATATGTACACCTTAATTCCAGCTTAATGTGCCATTCAATCCATTACAAATATATGTACACCTTATTTCGAGTCTAATGTGCCATTTCATCTTTTACAAATATGTACACCTTAATTAAAGTCTAATGTGCCATTTCATCCCGTACAAATATGTGCAACCTAACTCGAGTCTAATGTGCCATTTCATCTTGTACAAATATGTACACCCTAATTAGTCTACTGTGCCATTTCATCCAATCCAAATATGTACAACCTAACTCGAGTCAGATTTGCGACTTCATCTTGTAGAAAAATACACCTAATTCGAGTCTAATGTGTCGTTTCATCCAGTACAAATATGTACACCTTAATTCGAGTCTAATGTACCATTTTATCCGGTACAATTGCATACACCTTACAGTCTAATGTGCCATTTCATCCAGTACAAATATGTACACCTTAATTCGGGATTAATGTGCCATTTTATCTTTTACAAATATGTACAACTTAGAGTCTGAGCCATTTCATCTTGTAAAAAATGTACACCTTAATTCGAGTCTAATGTGCCATTTCATCTCCTACAAATGTGTACACCTTAATTCGAGTCTAATATGCAATTTCATCTTTTACAAATATGTACACCTTAATTTGAGTTTAATGTGCCATTTCATCCGATACAAATATGTACACCTTAATTTGAGTCTACTATGCCATTTCATCCAATACAAATATGTATAACCTAATTCGAGTCAAATGTTCGATTTCATCTTGTTCAAATGTACACATTAATTGGAATCTCATGTACAATTTCATCTTATACAGACATGTACACTTTAATTCGAGTCTAAAAGCCATTTCATCCAGTACAAATATGTACAACCTAATTCTAGTCGAATGTGCCATTTCATCCAAAACATATATGTACACCTTAATTTGAGTGTACTATGCCATTTCATCCAATACAAATATGTACAACCTAATTCGAGTCAGATGTGCGATTTCATCTTGTTCAAATGTACACATTAATTCGAATCTTATGTACCATTTCATCTTATACAGACATGTACACCTTAATTCGAGTCTAATGTGCCATTTCATCTTACTCAAATATGTACAACCTAATTCTAGTCGAATGTGCCATTTCATCCTGTACAAATATGTACACCCTAATTAGTCTAATGTGCTATTTCATCCAAATACAAATATATACAAACTAATTCGTATCAAATGTACGATTTCATCTTGTACAAATGTACACCTTAATTCGAATCTAATGTACCATTTCATCTTATACAGACATGTACACTTTAATTCGAGTCTAAAAGCCATTTCGTCCAGTACAAATATGTACAACCTAATTCTAGTCGAATGTGCCATTTCATCCAAAACATATATGTACACCTTAATTTGAGTCTACTATGCCATTTCAGCCAATACAAATATGTACAACCTAATTCGAGTCAAATGTGCGATTTAATCTTTTTCAAATGTACACCTTAATTCGAATCTAATGTTCCATTTCATCTTATACAAACATGTACACCATAATTCGAGTCTAAAGTGCCATTTCATCCAGTACAAATATGTACAACCTAATTCGAGTCGAATGTGCCATTTCATCCAATACAAATATGTACACCCTAATTTGAGTCTACTATGCCATTTCATCCAATACAAATATATACAACCTAATTCGAGTCAAATGTGCGATTTCATCTTGTTCATAGTACACCTTAATTCGAATCTAATGTTCCATTTCATCTTATACATACATGTACACCTTAATTCGAGTCTAATGTGCCAATTCATCTTACACAAATATGTACAACTTAATTCGAGTCGAATGTACCATTTCATCCTGTACAAATATGTACACCCTAATTAGTCTAATGTGCCATTTCATCCAATATAAGTATGTACAACCTAATTCGAGTCTAATGTACCATTTCATCTTGTACAAAAGTACACCTTTTTTCGAGTCTAATATGCCGTTTCATCCAGTACTAATATGTACACGTTAATTCGAGTCAAATGTGCCATTTCATCCAGTACAAATGTATACACCTTAGAGTCTAATGTGCCATTTCATCCAGTACAAGTATGTACACCTTAATTTGAGTCGAATGTGCCTTTTCATCTTGTATAAATATGTACACCTTAGAGTTTAATGTGCCATTTCATCCATTACAAATATGTACACCTTAATTCGGGTTTAATGTGCCATTTCTTGTACAAATATGTACACCTTAGTCTAATGTGCCATTTCATCTTGTACAAATATGTACACCTTAATTCGAATCTAATATGCCATTTCATCTTTTACAAATATGTACACCTTAATTCGAGTCTAATGTGCCATTTCATCTAGTACAAATATTTGCGCCATAACTGTACGTTCCTTAAAAAGGTTTCTGAAAGTGAACAAAAATGCAAGTAGTAAACAGGCAGCTGAAACCCATAAAAACAAAAGGAATACCTAAATAAAAAATACGAAGAAAAAACTAATTATTTTACCAAACAAGAGTTAAATGTTTCTGTCAATAAAAATGCTGTAATGTTTTACATAACATTCTTTGCCGAACAATTGTGTATGTGTTAAAATTTTCCTAGAGTCTGCCTTAGATTTAAATTTACCTAGACTTAACCTTATAATTTTCGTACTTTCCTAAAATTGTAATAGTCACTTTATCTGACAATGTGGAAACCATAATATATACGTCTATTACTATCTATACGCAATATACAATAAAGCATTGAGGTTATGAACTGTACAAAAAATTCTGCATCTTTCAACTGGTGGGATAAAACTTATAAACAAAGCACAAAATGTCCCCAAGTCTGATGAAAAAAATATTAGTAAGACACGTAACAATTTACAAGCAGTACTTTTCAGTTACTCTGCACTCACTTTATAACGAGGACCATGCATATTAAAGTATGTCAGTAAAGCAGAGTGACTGCTAATCATCACTCTTACCTTTTTCTCCCATTATCCATTCATCCATTACATTAACTGTGAATGTAGCTGGACAAATAAATGAAAACTGTAAACTGGGACAATTACAAGGAAAAGTAAAACTTGAGAAGACAGGTGAAACTGCTTATGAAAGATGTCAGTTGTGAGCATAATAAACTTTAAAGTGATTGCCGATATTTTATGCTAAATTTTAGTTGCCGGATATCATTGAGCATGTAAAGTTTAAACGTAAGTGTGGTAGGACAATTATATAGAGATACAATACAGATGATATACATGCTGAAACCGCTTAATCGATTACGTGCCGATTTCAACCTACGAGTAACCGTGTTATAAATATTCATAACATAAATTTTGTATACAGACATGTTAATACTTAGAAATACAAGACTTTGGTTGGCATTAATTTCAAAGATATTGGGACGTGCAAGAAACAAGCTAACAATAAATTAGCTGCTATTTGACAGAGTGGTAATGAAAGTTGCAAGAATTACCAAAGTTACAAACGCGAACGTGATGAACACGAAATTAAGACAGATCCCTGAACCCAAACATTAGCTATAGCATAACCTAGAGATAACGATGAACTGAATTCGAATGAAAGCACGATTAGATTATGAGAGCGGCTAATAATTTAAGTATTGCCAGATTTGAGTGATAACCTCAAATCTACAAAAGATGATAGTCATTGAATTGTTCACACTGAGAGTGAACAAGTCAAAGCATAACAAAGCATAACGACACTCTAGAGTGAATTGAATAAGGAAATGGACATTGCGTTGTGTGTTAGAAAGGATGAATTAAAAATAGAAAATTGACAAAAACAAGTAGTTTGATAAAAAACTGAAACTAAAACCTGGGTGCATATTCTATAATCGTATCCAAAAATTATTTACTTAAAATTATATTATTATATGAAATTCGTGTAGTTTCCATGGATAAAGATGTGCCCCCATTAAGGCTAATTTTGAATATGATGAAATAATAAAAGGGCTGTGTGACATTTCTGAGGATGAATTAACACCTTAACATGTGATTGATATTTACTAATTCAGTATACTCCACCAGCTTTCGTGGAATATAAATAACATGGCAACATTAACTTGCCAATTAATAATTTCATTATGTTCTTTTGTTGAAAAAGTTTCACATAATATATACTTTACAACAATATTTAATTCACCTCAGAAAATGTTAATGTGCAACATTTAGAGTTTAAATTATTCAAGATTTGTCTATAGAACATTATGATGATATATGGCAAAGCACGTAACAAAGTCAACGTGTTAGTAACTCGCTTCTTTTTAAGGGAGACTGTGCCAATATTTAGAGTCAAAGACAAACACCTACAATCTAGTACAATGTTTTGATAATTTAATAAAACAAAAAAAAACTTAGGATAGCATTTAAAATTACATCTGAAATCGATATCAGTTTCTACTTTGCACAATAAAAAACGAGAACACAAATGGCTGAAGGACTAATAGGTAATGTCTCCATTAACGGGAAGCACCTAAGTGCTGATCATATTTCATCCCAAAAGGGTCTGACGAAGACATATTTGGATAAGACTAATATTTAAAGGGTACTATTGATAAGCTGCAGAATTTAAATAAAAACAGACAAAAGACAGTTGACTACACGGATGAAAGATTGAAAAACAAGATTGTGACTCGGCACCTAAACAACCTGGGCAATGTTTTTAGTACATGGGCAATTATTGTCTACTCTTACAGAAAAGTATTTAAAACACCCAACAGTAGATTTCAAGTATCTTTCAGATAATCAAATCACGAATACATTCATTACACTTGTGATGGGTTGTGAATGCACGTTGCATACAAATTTCTTTTGTAGGCATCGACCATTCTACATTAGTTATGATTAAATAATACATGTCCACGCACAGAAAATTCATAACTCCTGACAGCAGGATAAGATACTTCAAGATGTTAAATACTTCGAACCATAGCATATATCAACACCAAAACTAACTCCAAACATAATGATTGGACCAGATAATTTGTTAGTGTTGTGGATATGAAAGTTTAGAAGATAGTGACAATGCAATGATTAAAATTAGTTAAAATTAGTGTTAGTGAAAGATGTCCCCATATGATATAACGGCAAGGTTTTATTTCAAGTGTAATGATTGCAATATGTTCACGTCATAAAACAGTGTGGTTTATATACTTCAGTTAGAATGAACATGATTGAATAGAGAAATTATGGATGATAAATTGAGAAAAATTAGATTTGAGAACCTGTTATTCACACCATATTGAATTTGTATAGATTATGGTGTACACAAAAACTTTATTTTCATATAATATTTTGTTCTCCGTATCTTTACATAGTGATAGACGGTGAAGACGGCGGACATTGGTTAGCATGAACTACGAACCGGAAAATATTAGTTTCTAGGAGAACCTCTAAATTCATCGATATGTTAATTATAATCACATAATTGTAATTGCTTTTGTTTAATCTTTTGACTATGAAGGAATCATCGACATTGCAGCTACTACAACGATAACTAATCTCACACTTAATTCTTCCAGGGTGAGTTTAAAAATTGCTTAAATAGCATGCAAAAAGAAAACAAGTCATCTAGAAAAGTTTTCAACGGAGCGATTCCCATTGTTTTCAATTGATGTAACAGGTTACAGAATCATTAATCAACATTGCATTTGGTTTGATATAAGATACACCCATTACTTTGCACGGTACAAATAAATCAGCTAACGTTCAACAGGGAATCTAAATAACTGTAGATAAAAGGAAACTATAAACTAGATACACAAAATATATATTTTGTTTATCTTGCTCGGGCAAGTATTCTGGACAACCATGTGAAGACTTTGCAGTTTTAAAAGCAAAATTAAAGAAAGGTAGTTCAAATAAATGGATGAGTTTAAATTTGAAGATTGTAAATGCTGGTAACTATGGTGCGTTGGACAGATTTAAAATGAATGGCTGGTTTAAACAAGAATATATAAAAATGTGATGTGGTTTCCAAATAATTACATAAACCAATCGAAGACGAACGCTAAAGGACCAGACACATTTGTTATAAAACTTGATGTTAATCTGTCATTGCAAAAGTAATGAATACTTAAATACGTTACAATTGATTATATTTCACTACCAACCTCAGTGTATCATTATTTACTGTCTTTATCTTGTTGCATTAAAAAAGTACATCAGCCATTCCTTTAATGCGACCAATATGAAGCTATCATAAGTTGGTTCCATTAATTTGATTTTCTTCTTGAAGCCGACTGATACGAGGTCTTTATTTATGATCTTTCCCCCTTGAATATTATATGTTAAATGTTTTTGTCATCCACACATTCCACCTTCGTTATTTTGCGTATATATTCTATATTTTAGCAAAGAGCGAATTATGTATGAGGTTTTCAAAACAGAATGCTTTTCAAAGTTTTTTTGTCTGAGCTTTTAAATTCATTGTGTGATTATAGAACACGATACTTGATTGAATAAAACTACTGTATGTATCTTTGGGTCTTTTTTTACCTAACTAGATATTAAAGTTCAAATTACGAAAGCGGATAACGTATTACTTTTGTTCTTTCATGTGCACTATACTTTAAGTACCAAATCTTTTATACTTTTTCTCCTTTGTAAATTTCTTCATCAATAGTTGTAAATCACATTCATTAAAATTTAAAGTTTTCAGGCGCTAATGTGGAGTTTTTGAACTTGTCGTACTGTTACTTTTAAATTTATTTCTAAAATACAACCAAAACTTTCATCGTCTTCCTGATGACTTTGATTAGTTACTTGATGACCCATTTAAGACACTGACAGGCTTGTCTGACACATGAACCAAAAAATAGCATTTATTATGATTTTCGGTACATAATTAACGAAATTCATCTCAATCATCGTTAACTTATTACTTTACATTTTGACCAACGTGCACTATTAGCTTGACCCGTGCACACTGCAATAACGTGCTGGATCTAGATTGTACTGTATTACTCTATACTACAGATCTTAACTCTGCGTAATGTTGTTGTTATTGTTGGGTTAACGCCATTTTTCAGCACAAGATAGGCTATACATGGCGACCAGTATTAATGGTGGAGAAAGAACCCTGGAAAACCCCGGGAAGAACCACCGACCCACGAGAAGCTACTGGCAGGCTTTCTCATTTACCCACGTTAGCTGAATTTGGAGTCAAACTCAAGCAGACATAGGTGTGATGGCAGTGATCCGTAACGGTCAGCGCTTTAGGCCACTCGGGGCCCCTTCCTTTGCGTAATAATCATACAAGTCACAAAGAGAGTTCAATATTTATTAAAATTCATCCTCAGGGACTGGAACTGTTACGAGTCTATGCTCCTAAAAGAACTAACAGAAAAGAGTAAAAAGCAACAAGATTTATAACATTCAACAAATAACTTATTTCCTTAGAATACAAAATGAAAATTAAAACAAATGATTGCCAATTAAATCCCAAAATCATAGACACAAGTCTTAATAAGTTCTGGGAAAAAAAACTTTTAGCAGAAATCTACATTATATCCAATGCTGAAAGTGTTGATGTGTATGTCGTGCCCTGTACTTTGATGTTGTACCTACTGTCTACGTTAAAACAGTTTTAAGTTCACCATAAAATCTAGTCAATGTCTCTGTCCAAGATTGTAATTTTTATGAACACTAATTCCAGAGAAACCATCACTGAACTTAAGAAATCAATTCCAGCGAAAATGTACATATGGACACAACAATATTACAAATTGATTAGATCTTTAGAGGACGAATGGCTAATTTTCAAATAAACAAGATTTATATTTTAAACTTCGACGTTCAAAGAGACCCTGGATATAGGTCAAAAGTACATTGTTCTAGAAAGATCTTAGTTACAATTAGAAAATCCCTCACAAAAATCACAATAAAACAAGTATATATATATATATATATATATATATATATATATATATATATATATATATATATATATATATATATATATATATATATATATATATATAATCTAGCTATAAAAAGGCAACGTACTCCACTCGGCTGAATGTTTTACAAACATTCCTGTTCAAGAGGGTACATGCTGTACGGATGCTGTTTCACAGGTGTTGAATCTAATTTCAGCGACATGGTAGATTTTATTTGTTCTTGTAGGAACATTTTGAAACAAGTGTTCATATTCAAGTAATAGCTGTTTTATTTTTTTCTTGCGGCAGTAGATATAAACGTTTCTGGCCCAAATTATTCATAATTTCTGAATTTCGAAAATGTGTTACTCCTAAGTCAAAACATGTGATTGTAATTCCATCGCTTAAATCCACACTATGTGGGACATGTACAACTAAACTGACTGCATAATTAACTTGGCTATCTCTATCAAACAACTGGTACTCCTTTAATATATTTACATCCCAAAGGTACGAAAATTGTAATTTAGCTGGCTCATTCTCTTTCCAACTTTTTAAGGACCACAATGCCTAAGGTGAAGAAAAATTCGAAGAATGAGAAGAAGAAAAATTCGAAGAATGAGAAGAAAGATAAAACTTTATCATCAGATTAAAATATTCTCTCCATTGTAGTATTTATCATACCTAAATTTCATTTTTTTTTTTACTCAAATACCTTGATGCCTAATTCATGCATAAGTTACTGGAAAATTCTAGACATAAAATTATAAAATTTGACTTTTACAGGATTGAACGGATTTGGACAGGCCATATTGAGTACCAAAAACGTTGTCAAAAGTTTTACTATGGTTTTAGTTTTAATATTCCTCAAAGGAAGTGCCTCTGAGAATCTGGTAGATGCACGCCTTATGGTCAACAAGTACTTATTGACTACGTCTTGGGTAAGGAACCACACGGACTACCATTATTATCCTAAATAGTTTGACAAATGCAGGAGTAGGCTGTAAATGAGCCTTCTGTTTTGATTTCCCTGCCATTTGACATGTGTGAAAAGATCTACAGTATTTACAAATACTATTTTATTTTTTTGACCTATAAAAGTAATTCAAGATCTTAAAAAACATCTTATTGATCCATAAATGATCAGCCACAGGATTTTCATGCCTCAAACTGAGAATTTCCTATCTATATGACTTTGGAACTTAAGTTTGAAAGTTAATGACCAGTCGTCACCAGCAGATACTTTAGGTGGTCTACATTTTCTCATAGATCCTATTTTATCAAAACAAAAAAACCAGGTATTTCTGTGGATTCGGGTTCACTATTTGCTCTCTGAAACAAACAGGAGATCTCAGGATCTTTTTTCCTGTTCGACGACAAGTTATTGTCGTTTGTCACCATGATTAGAATGAAGAGAATGAGTAGATAAGAGGATCACTATGATCAATACCTTTTGATTAATCCAAACGAGGAGCAAAAGTAAACTCATTAAAAGCGTAACCAATAAATGTGTCAACTTAATGAATACTACCATGAGCAACATTATTTTCAAGAACTTTCTTTGTGATAGCTCTTGTAACTGCACAAGCTGGGTATAAATCAGGGATTTCAATAGGATCGACTTTCTGATCCAAAGAAGGATTGTCAGTTACGAGTAGATTAACTACAACCTTATCTCCAGCTATATCATTGCCTAATAATAAATGATTACCCTCGATGGGTAGAGACAACACTGTTCTGACTGTCACGTTTCTTGAGACTAAGTCTGATTGAAAATTTACACAATGAAGAGGAACATTAACAAAGTCGCAAACTACTCCCATAATAAGAACACTCGTTAGATGACAGATTGTCAAAAAGCAAAGTACTTGATGATAAAAGACTGAGTATATCCTGTGTCTCTTAAACATTAAATAGTTATAGGATTGGCCGAATCACCCATAAGTGATATAGGGCCATGATTAGTGTATAATTCTAAATAATAAAACTAGACCGCTGCTCTTTCAATACATGCTTATCCACATGATCTCAAAGAAATAAGAGCATTTGGAATAGGTCTGTCTTGATTCTTTGCCTTGTTCAATTTGTAAATTTGTAGCAATCAGAAATAACGTATTCTTTCTTCTTGAAATAAGTACACGTTGAAAGAGATAAGGACTTCTGACTAGTCTCATTAGAGACTTTATTTCTAAAATGTTGTTCCATTTTGAGATTTGCAAGTGTTTCTTTTGGTGGGTTTTTTGCTGTTTTTTATTTGTTGGGTTTTGTTTTGTGCTGCTAATTTTGTTTTAACCAGGACACTGCTGAGTGGAATACTTACTGACTAAAGACACTCATGTGCTAAGGAATACTCGTCAGCTGTGAGAGCAGAGCATTTTTGACGTTATGTTAGTCGAAGTATGGCTTAACGTTATATGGACGCAATCCTTGAACTGTTCAGCTAATATGAGGTATGTGAGAGTTTCATAATCAACTTTCTTGGTTAAGAACTACCTACCAAATACGGCTTTTTTTCTCTTACAAACCCCCAAAATACAATATTCTTTACTCCGCTTAGGATAATGGTCCTCGCTCTGAGAAACAGATAAAAGTTGTTTGCCAAAACTGTCACTAATTTTCAACAAGGTCAGTCACTAGATAGTCTTTCTTTGCCCATAACATACAATGAAATAAAACAAATTTAACAACCTAACTTCTAACTATCAAACAATGCGAATTCAATATTCATAACATAATACAATTTCTTGTTTTGGGGTATTTTAGTTTCGTAAAACTTTTCTAAATCATATTCATATGGATAAACCTCTTTACTAAAGTATTTTGGATCGACATTTTTGAAACGTTTCATGGTTTAAATGGATTTGCCATCACTAAGATTTTTTTCAATGTGTTTTATCGTCCCATGAAAACGAACATATCTTTGGGAATCTGATTATCTTATTTATAATACCTCTTTTATATTTCATTTGAAATCTCCCAACTTTCCAATCATTATAAAACAAATTATTTTGGATTGTTTTTATTATTGTCACTTCGTTGTTCTTCATGTTTAAAAATGCCTTAATAAACAGATGAGAATCACCGTCTCAATAATCATCAGTAATAAAGAACGGTATATGATTTGGATATGTAAAATTCAAAGTATGCTCATTTATTTTGAGAACTTCTATAATTACTAATTAAATGGCCATTATTTCTTATTTTGTTGCTTCCATATATATATATATATATATATATATATATATATATATATATATATATATATATATATATATATATATATATATATATATATATATATATATATATATATATATATATATATATATATGTTGGAATTGAAAGTTTTTCATAAAATATTCCTCTATGCGTTGTTGGTTCATTGTCGTTGCATACTGATTTAATGTAAACATAAACTATCTACGACATATACTTTGCTCTTTGGACTGTCAATCATTCAGTAGCAGTTTATTTGCAAGTATTAAATTACTTCATGACACATTCAGAATCCAGTATATAACATACAGAGCTTTCAAGTGAATATGGTAGCTTTCGAATGTTACAACAATACAGTCACCTATCTGGTTATATTTTTTTTTCATGTTCGTGCAATTGTAATTCGGTTTTAAAATGAGTTATGCACCGTTTGCAACACTATCTTATAATTGTCCGTTTAACTTAAATGCCACCAATCTAGATTAAATCTTTTCTCACTATAATGATAGCTGTTTCCATCGAACACAATTACGCACCCACGTGACTGTCTCTTTTATCTCCTTTTTACGAGCCGTATTCTTATGAGCCTGCCGACGTTTTAAAAAGACGTCTAATTCATTTTCAGATTGATCAAAATCGACATCGGTGAAATGATCATACATTTTAATATTATATTTGGAAAGCCTGTACGATTATCTTGTGGAGAGTTCATGGAGTTTAGGATAACAATGGAACACATGATATCTTTATTGCCAAAATTAATACAATCATTTTTTTCTTCATTTATATGTTGGTGATTTTATAAGCACATTGTCTCAGCAAATAGATACATTTTGATGTCTCTTTTTATATATATATATATATATATATATATATATATATATATATATATATATATATATATATATATATATATATATATATATATATATATATATATATATATATGCACACACACTCTCCAAAATGTCATCAAGATGTCATAAAGCATAAACAGTTAACCATCAACATTAAAAAAAATTTTGCTGTTTTTTTTCTTCCCACAGGTGACAGTTTGGTAACAAGTAGATATACCTCAAAATCTCTTCTTTATTAGCCTTTAAAATTAATGTTGCATTGTAAATGAGCTCATTTATAATCAGTTTTAAAGCATATACATACATTCTTGTAGACTTTGTTCTAAAGCAACGATGTCGATACAGTTTTTTCTAGGAAACGCGTATATATCAAGATATCAATTTGTCAGGTATAGGAGAAGAAATCATCTCCCTATCGAGCAATATTACCGAAAATTCAAATTTCATTATTCTGTTGCTTTAGCGTATTTGTATAACTTGCTAAATGTCGTGATGTTTTCATTGTCAGCATTCCAAATAGATATTTACCTATTTTATTAATGAAGGCAAAACTTCTCTCATGATACATTTGAAGAATACAAAACACCTTTCTGAATTAACTAATTCATTAATGAGATTGTTATATTAAACTGCATATTCATTGTAATTCGTATTGACTTTAAGTGTGAAAGAATATCATTTATGTAGCTACTTTTGACATCTCTGTGTCAATATTCGATAAATTTGACTGAATAATTCCTTAAAAGCCTGATTTGAAAGTGCGAATCCACTTATCGGCTGTATCATAAAATAGTGGGAATGGCTAGATATAACCTTTAGCGTAAATTGTTTTTGTTCTGTTACTGCGGATACTGAATTCAGAGTTAAAAAAAGAATACAATCCTACGAACCAAATCCATATTCCATCCATACCTTAAAGAAAAAGAAAGGTTGAGAGGTTTGGATATCCAGAAAGAAGAAAACGAGATAGAAGGTATGAAGAAAGAATGGAATGGAGGATAGGACTATAATCATTTCTCCCATTTACAAACAAATTTTCTTCTGAATTTCGTATTGAATTCAATTACGAAATATTCGACCTAGTCGTGTACGACGTGTTTTCGATTGTTTACGATTTGTAGGTGTGCATAATCTATGTTAATAATAGTCCTGTAAGACAAGTATAAAAAGTTAAGATCAGTTTGTAGTTCTTGGTTTCTTTATTTTTTTAATGTTATTTTACTCTTTTTTTGTTATTTTATCTTTTCTTTTTTTTTCTTGGAGGTAATATTTTCATTAATAGAGAACAGGTGTGCTCCATATCATATAGTGCCAAGTGTGGTATGGTAATGGCGTCTAATGAATACACTACCTTATAAAGAACCTTACCAGGCCATAAGTTACATTGTTGTGTCTTTATCAATATTAGCACTACAGTATCGGACACGTACCCAAAGGGGATCGTGCGGTGTGTCCATTTCCAAATTAACATTGTCATGCAATTAGCGCTGTAACGTTGGACATATACCCGGGGGATCGTTTGGCGGGAGACATTTACTGGCTACGAAACAAGATTTTTATAAATCAAAATCAGCTAAGGATCCGGGTTGAGAATGGAAGGGTCAATCACGTTACTTTTCGGTACGAACAAATCAATTGTTCTACGGTCCCCCGTACTCGAAAAGGTGGTTGCCCTTTCACCAGTGTTGCAACGACTACTAGAATATCGCGAGAAGACATTACATATGTTTACAGCTGATAGCTTGTCACATAGAATATATTATGACTTTGATATTTCTATAGCTAAGCATTCGTTCTTTTCAATTGATAAAGGCACGACATTGTACGACAACCCTAACTCCTTATTTCACATCGTTCGGATTGCGGATTACCTTCGTTTCACTGAAGAAACACTTGCTCAACTATTATCAGGTCGTATACCCTCTTGTGACATGATTCCTCAAATGCTCGGTTTCTTTCATCAACTACACCGTAAAGGTTACCCTGTTCTAGCCGAATTGTATATTTGTAACGCCAAGTTACCGCTTACAATGATAGAAGACCCAAACATTCCTTTTCATAGGTTTAAAAAAATATGCCGAGATGCTCATGATCTCGAGGAATTTTTGGCGAAGCGAGCAAGACCCGGTTGTACTTGTCCTAAGTGCACTCAGCACCGCCAAGAGCGCGATCAGCCTACTGCTTATCGCTCTCAACTTCGCTTCCCAGGTCGAATCCAAATGTTTCCTCAACGGACGGCATTGCCGGACTACTTGGCATTATTAGAGTCTAAAGCTACCTCCACACAGGACACTAGTCAACAATAAAAGGTTGATGTTCCTGGTGGGTAATACATTCTTTACATGCATATGTTTCTAGTTATGACATGTCTATGACGGAAACCGTCTGGACTTCTCTCCAGTCATGACGACAATCGTCTGACGGGACTAGTCATATGGTAGATAATGTAGAATTTTTTTTCCTTCTTCTCTTTGACAGATCTAATATTAATAGAATTTTTTATGGGATTGCATCTCACTTCTCTTTTTCCAATGTCGTGCCGACAATTTTTCTTCATGATAATTTTTCCTCTTGTAATTTTTTTGACATTTATTGCATATTATCAAATGTAATTTCGTTGTAATTTTTTTCCTCTTGAAATTTTGATATTATTGAATATTGTCACATGTAATTTTGTTGTAATTTACACTATTATACCTTTGAAATTCATTAACTATTGTCAGGAGTGTTTTCGTGTACTTCTCACTATTGTACTTGAATTTCATTGAATGTGTCAATTGTGCTTTCGTAAGATTGCCTTGAATAAACTCTTTCTTTACCATACAGATGTCACATTACGTATTATCCTGTCACATTGCATATTTTAATGTTTTCTTAATATATTGTTTTTCTTCATTCCTCATCGAGGTACTACACGGTAAATTGTTTTTTTTTTTCTATTTCTTAACTTTTGTCAGTGCATTTTATTTTGGTCTTTTTAATATTTTTACTTTCTTGTGTAATTGTAATCTCTTTTTTTCATTTTATATTGACTCCTTATTACACATTTTATGGTACATTTTTCTGTGTATCTTTTATCATATCTATTTTGGGTGCATTGTCAACGTACCTTACAGTTTATTAATTATTATACATTTTATTGTATTCTTTTTTGAATTTCACAATATGTACTGCAATGAACATTGTTCTCATTGCCTTTTTGCAATTTATCAACTTACCAATGCATTGTAATTTTTTCATCTACCAAAGCATTGTAATTTTTTATTTTTAATATTTTTTCTTTCTTCTTCCTCGTATACTTATTATTTTTTTTACTAGCCTCGAGGTCTCAGATAATTTAACCAAGAGGTATTATCAAGATATCAATTTTAAAAGAAAGAAACGAAAACATTAATTTGTGTACAACATATTGAAGTCTCTAGTTATTAGAAGACAAAAACATCCAAATTTAAGATAGTGCTTTGATATTGATTTGGATAGTAGGAGAAACGTGGCCCAATCAATAATTCATATCCTGAATATAAAAAGGACATTGAAATGAATTTAGATTAAGCATTATTATTGTTCAGTTTTCACTGGTAATGGAAAAATCCTAATTAATAAGCCAGTTCAATTGTTCACCATCGGATAGAAGCCGAATAATGTTCTATCTCACCATTCAATAATAAAACCTTATTAAATTGCGTTGTGATGTTGGGAACAAATTAATTGATAATCACCCTAGGGAATTAATTAAATTAATTAAGTTCACAATGTGAATGACCACTTACAACTGGAAGGTTATGGACAATGTATGATCCAAAAGGTCGTTGCTTCGGAAAAATACTATCCACACACTCACACTCTATCTTCCCCCTAAAACTTGATATAAAGTTAAAGCTGTCCTTGACTAGCACGCAAGAAGCACGCGTGATTTTTAGACAGACATCTTGTGACCTCGAATGAAGTGCTGTTAATTGCCAGTTCCAGGATATAAAAATAGGCACTGGACTGGTTATTCTCAGTGTAATTCCAGGCTCAAAAGAGTGTCACGTCTATTTCTTACAGAGTGAGATTCCAGGCTTAGAAGAGTGTCATGTCTATTTCTTACAGATTCTTGGTACCTTCTCGTAGCCAAAGCTTCTCCACAAAAAGATGTAACGTATCTACACCATCATAAGTGACACCTTATTCTTATGAATGCTGAACTTTCTACCTTCTCGTAACTAGACACGAGAAGAAGGTTATGATAGAAAACATCTAAACAACTCCAGACTTTTCTTATCATAATATATACACTAACATGGCAGTTTTGAAAACTAATTGGTAAGATAATAAAAACATTAAACTGTCAATTTCTAGCATCAAATAAGATATTCATCTATGTTTAACAAAACCAGGGAATTAGAGACAACTTGAAATGACAATGATATGGAAATCCATAGATCTTTTATTCTGCACAGTGGACAAAGCAGACTTTCAATAATTGCGAGATACAATGTAAGTACAATGTAAGTAATAATTTCATATTCAACACTATTACATTTTTATATTCATTTTCATTTCGTTTTATATTCCAGGTTTTCTTCATAACTAAACACAAACTTAACAGATTTTTCCAAACCTACAGTTTGATATTAAACGAACTCTAAAATGTAAGCTTATCGTTTGCCTCTAATAATTTCATTGTGTATATTGAATCATTTTTTGCATTAAGATGATTAATGATACAGTTGATGGCATTAAATGTCAAAGTTAAACTTTTTTAAAAAGAGTATCCTTCTCTTCTGTTATTTTCCATTCAAGATTTGTCAAATGTAATGTAACCATTTTATTAATTGTTTGCCATATAATAATTTAATTTTCGACATTTCAGCATTTTATGGCCTCTGAATTTTAACTATTGACCTTATGGTCTTAACGTTTGTTCATATTGATAACTTTGGATTATGTTCACTGAAGAAGATGACTGCAAATAATCCTACGCATCGACAAGCACCGAGAGGTGCCGAAATAATTTTATCATTTGTAAACACTTGGACGAAAGTCCAAACTCCGAGCACAGAGAGGTGCCGAAGTAATGTTATCATTTGTACACACTTAAAGAATAGTCCATCCTATTCTTTTTGGTATACTGGATGGAATTTGCAACGGTTATAGCACAGACTTATCGTCATCCTTAACAAATAAAATAAGAGCTTTTAGTTGGTATGTTACGTATCGGCTCGTTCAAAGTAACACAAAGAAAGAGTTGACTAAGACAAGCTTTGTAAATTTTAACAAAAATAATTTATTTCCAAGAAAACATGGAGAAAATGTAAATATATGAATCTAGACTTACAATTTACGAAAGAGGTTCAAAAGTTTGTTTTAAAGATATGAAAACAATTCATGTGAACAGTTCCAATTTGACACAGTCTTAAGTTCAGTTCCGGTCCAAGATGGCGGGTGACGACGTCAGACGAAGGCTAACACAAAAATCCCAGAATTTTCACTTTGCAGCACAATTTGTATTGTTCCGTTCCAATTTAGAATAATTTCAGAAAAGGTCTTTGTCTAAACCAGTAGTCTTGTTCTCCAGGGAAAATAATTATTTAGAAAGTAGATTAATTACAATTATCTCCAGTAATAAAACATGTCGTTCTACGTAGACACACGAATAGCCAACTTCTTCCAGCACAAAACTACCTTTTTAAGGTAATAGAAGCTATGTGACTCTCTAAGATGTTGCAATCGGCTATGACTAATTTTTGTTACAGATAACTAAGCATATAAAAGATTCTAATACATCTTTTCATGTACCATCGCACGGAGGACACATGAAATTTAGCAATACATCTGGACATTAGGAAAGCCTGACCAAGTATCAGCCAATCATTTTACGTAGCTACTTTTGAATGTTTACTTGCGACGAATTTACTATCATACAAAGCTCGTTCTTACATGAGTCACATTTACGAATTATATAAATACAATTTTTCTAACAAAACATTAGACCCATGCTAACAAAATAATAATAATAATAATAATAATAATAATAATAATAATAATAATAATAATAATATATAATAATAATAATAATAATAATAATAATAATAATAATAATAATAATAATAATAATAATAATAATAATAATAATAATAATAATAATAATAATAATAATAATGATAATAATAAAGTAATAATTACATTTAATGATATAAAAATGAAATAAAGATTTATACAGAATCCAATCCTTAACACACATAATTTAACTACAGGATCGTAACTATATATATATATATATATATATATATATATATATATATATATATATATATATATATATATATATATATATATATATATATATATATATATATATATATATATATATATTTATTTAAAAATTATGTAAATATAATTTTCAAAGTCATGGCATGAAAACACAATAAAGCCATTGTTTAAATATAGCATAAAATTGTTTTACTGTTTAATCCACATTAGTGTAAACACTCTACATGATGCTATTTAAAGACACTATCAAACATCCATCGACGAAAAAATAATGAATGATACCAAAAAAAAATGAATGATACGAAAAAAAATAATTGATGACACGAAAATGTGCAGTTAAAAGACTTTTTATGATTATCTCATGCGTGATTGTGTAGCGAAAGAGCTTGATTATCTCCCCTTTACATGCTTGTTGTATCGAGAAAGTTAGATTATTATCTCCCTTTACATGATTGATGTATCTTAGCCAACGGTTTCGCGCGTATATAAACACGGATGTTAAAACTTTCCTCTTGTAATCGTTTTGTAATCGTTTGCTTAATTCCTCTCTGCATTGCAAGTATTCATTTGTATCATTCTCATTTTCTCTTTTTTTATATATATATTCTCTGAGTTTTGTTCCACGTGTCGTTGGTGTTGGTTTGTTTTGCAATGTTTGTCGAACGAGATTTATTTTTTATTCTTTCTGCCATTTTTACATTTAAATCTTTCAACATCACTGATTTCTTGCATTTAAAACTAAGTTATGGAATGTCCATGATCAGTTTTATATTTTGTACACAATTCTGATATCATTGCTAAATTGCTTTCTCCATATCTTCTGTTTCATTATTTTATTGGCAAGTTTTCCATTTACAGTTTCCATTCATTTGCTGTTTTTCATTTTAAAAAGCTGAAATAAGTAACAGTTTAAAACGTATTAAGACGGCTGATGGTTACCACTCGCTTTCTTGCAACTGATATTCTTTTGTCGCTACGTACAGCGTTTATACAAAAACTGAAGTAAAAAATAGCTGGTAGCTAACAGCCATCTTATTACAAAAATTCCGCACATTTAAAAAAGACAACCCTGTAATGTGGTATTCCCAAAATTCATAATAATGTAGACAGGCTTTCTTGTCTCTCATTTGTTCAGGGCGGGTAAGTAGAAGTTTCCGCAATTAACGAATGGAATAAAAGAATATACGTAGGGGGGTGGGAGTTTGCTTAGCAAAAAGAAATCACGCTTTCTAGATGCGTTTTATTGCCGTAAGGACATTGGGTCCAAGGTTCTGTCTAAAGTGTCACTTAGAATTATTAATTTGTACCCATCTGAGTCCATCATGAAGATGTGAATAACAAAAATTATCATAATTTTAGAGGATAAAGGATATGTATGTATGTATGTATGTATGTATGTATGTATGTATGTATGTATGTATGTATGTATGTATGTATGTATGTATGTATGTATGTATGTATGTATGTATGTATGTATGTATGTATGTATGTATGTATGTATGTATGTATGTATGTATGTATTTTAGGGAATGGAGATTAGAAGTCAGGTGGGAGGTAAGAGTCGGGTAGGTAGGTAGATATAATGCAGTCTAGTAGATACATACGTAATTATATTGTTTGGTATAGATACAACAATTTAGACGGGTAGGTGGATACGTAGTTAGGTTGGTAAGTAAATAAGTCGAAAGTAGATATGTAGATAGGTGGGTACGAAGATCCGTAGCTAGTGGGTCTGCATATACGTAGTTAGGTAAATGCCTTGGTAGCTTAATGCCCATTTGCATATAATCCGATTAAAATGGCAACCCCAGAGGGTGAGCTAAATTATTAGAACATTGTGCAATGAATAAAGTCATCACGACCCGAATATTCTTCATAAACATATATTTCTATCCTGCGTGATTGCCATGACGAAGGCAAGTATAACAGTGCTTCACATTTATAAGAGACAATACAAAAGAACGTATCAGGTTGTTGAGACTTAAACTGCGAGCTCGTTATCATCTATGATTAATGTTTTGTAATGCTTGATACGGTCATTAGTACGTCATGCACAGTTAGCATTGTAACGTGCCGTTGATTAGTGGCCGTTCCTCGGGATTTGCATGCAGTTGATGTCGACATCTGTAGCTACGCATCATATTTTCTTGAACAGACTGGTTCTGATTAATTGCTTCTTTAATTAGGCAGTTTTTCATCAAACTTTCTCTTCCACATGATTACCGACGTTTTCACCGTTTAGAGAAAGCGAGATAATAGAGAGTGGAGCTTTATCTTTAATTAAAAAAATAAGAAATTATTGGAAATAAGGGAATAAAGGAGATATTGTTCAATCCTGAAGCTGCTATTAGTGTAGAATAAATATGAATTTTGAATTTCGCTCCAGTAAGAAAATGGTTGTCTTCAATTATAGTATAGGATTCAATATGTTATGGAAAGTAATTAATACACGGTAGAGTCGAGTGCAGACAGGTTGCCAGGCAAACAAGAGTCAACCAAGAATCCAGAATGAGGAATGTGATGACGATGACATTAAAGGCAACCGGATTGTCATTCGTTAATCAATTTTTTTCATTGTGGCAAATTTTATGCCAAGTTAATGGATACTGATCAGAGTAGTATAAAGATTAGATTATTCATGCAGAATGGTGTAAAAGCAACAATATATCTAATAAACTCTATGTTAGTAATTTCCTATACATGAAAAACTGATCCAGTTATTAAACAGCATTAACGTAAAAGCATTTAGCTGAATAAAATATTTGAGGAAAAGGTGCAATTAAGGATCTATGAAGGTTTTTCTACATGTTCACAAAATCAAATTATCCTGTAGACAATGGGAGGTACTGATATCAAAGCGTATGTAAACTCTAACACAGAGATTTTTCAAAATTCTTTGAAATTGGAAACTGTTTTAATTTTAATACCTGAACTTAGACCACAAATATTCACGCTTCATGCAATTTTAAAAAAAGCTCTAAATAAGTCTAAATAGTGAAAAGTTCACAGTAGGTATACAGAACCTGTGAAAACTTAATGAAACTTTGTTTCCTTCTTTTGCATTACCCTGGCATCTGCTGTGGTTCAGAGTTTAGACGATAGACTCGCGACCGAAAGGGTGCGGGTTTGAATCCTACAATCGGATTAACCTGTGTTAGTTACCGTAATGTGTCAGTGGGCAAGGCATTTTATTGCTTCGTACTCAATAACCTACTTGTATTTATGTGCCGTAAGGCACCAATCCGACCAATGATCAGGAAATCTACTACATATGTTTGTCCAAGGGAAACATTGTCGTCATATTTTAAAAAGAGAATTTCTTACTAATACGATGTAAGTGTCGTGTATACAATTTAACATTCTCAACCTAACGTGAAGTCACTTTGGAATGATAAAGACTAGTTCTCAAAGCTAACTCCCTATATATTGTACCCATGTACGGTCTTTTAGTTCATAATTTTCCATTAGTATGGTTAACATTGCATTTCTAATAAATCTTCAGACAACAAAGTGCGACTTTTCTTGAAAGAATCTCATTAAATTTCAAGTCTCGAAATACTTTGTGAAAGGACTATATAGACACTTTCCAAAAAGCAATCTATTTCCGTGCAAGACTTTATTGCCCTTTCTAGAAACCTTTCTCAACAAGATTAATGAATATTTTGTATCAATTTTATTTCAAGAAGACGGAGGGCAAGAGCATGAAGCAATATTCTAGAGAGCACATAACATTACATCTTCCTTTTCGGCATATCTCTTATTGTCCAAGGCCGGATTAAAGGCGGGGCAATGTAGCAGTTGTTACAAGGGCCCTGTTTTGTCAATTTTGGGTGGGGTGGGGTGGGGTGGGTGGGGGTGGGTGGGGTGGGTGGGGGGTGGGGGTGAGTGGGTGAGTGGGTGGGGTGGGGAACGAATGGGGAGAAGGAGAAGAGAATTTCGACAATAATTGATTAGCCTTGTGATGCTTTTAGCTATTAGTTGTTCCTCACATTCAAACTCATTACACTAGTGTTATAAAACTACACTGACTGTTCAGGGTTATAAATCTATCAAAACTGAAAGGGAGTACTAAAAGCGATTTACGGCAATGCGAGGCTTTTAGCTTCTCCTAGTTATTCTATGGTGACCAAACTCTGAGGCACTTTCGACAGCCTTCGTTGTATCACTGGGATCGAATGTGGATTTGTAACACTTAAAGGCCATATAGTACATCAGCTTTTCTCTTTTATTTTTTCTATATACCCCACATACCAGTTATAGTGAGGTGAATTAGAGAGTGAGTCTTGAGTCCTGAAATATTGGTCGAAAGTGGTTGGAAGAGTAAGGTGAGAAACATATAATCTGAATAAAAATCAATTTAATTGACGTGACGTTGATCTGGCAGATACAAATAAAACCTCTTGTCCCGGTGACTTTTAAAATAACTGATCCATTTAATTCAAGTAGTATATCAGAAAAAGTGTCTCATTCATGTTAGTTAGAATTGTCTTTATCAACATTATCCTTCGAATGAGGTTTATCACGTCCAGTATGAAAGCTGTATAATGATTGGTAAATTAAAGGTCATCAGGACATGATACTTTGGTGCCGATGCCTGTAATAACTACTTATTTATATAAAAATATTGATTTTAACAACGATATGAATTCATACAAACGTTATATAAATACACTGAAGGTCTGAATAACACACCAGTATACCCAGACAATCACAGTCTAAAAACCATCACCTTTACGTGCAGACCAATACCCATCTTTACAGACCATCACGCGAGCTCACAGAAACGTTGTGGTTGTTGTTGTTGTTGTAGGGTTTAACGCCATTTTTCAGCACAAGATAGGCTATACATTGTGACCAGTATTAATGGTGGAGGAAGAACAATGGAAAACACCGGAAAGAACCACCAACCCATAAGAAGCTACTGGCAGGCTTTCTCACTTACCTACCTTAGCCGAGTCTGGACTCGAACTCACACAGACAGAGGAGAGATGGCAGTGATCCTTAACGGTCAGCGCTTTAGATCACTCGGCCACTCGGAGCCCCCTCACAGTAACCTACAATGACAATGACAACAAGGTCATAATACTACAGTTACACAACAATATTGCAATGATGTAGAGTCATATTACAAATAAATTTAACACAGCGAGGTTTAGGGAGATAAAGAAAGAAAAAAGGAAAATTGCAGCACAAATTATAGAAATGTATACGAAGATGACAGGAAACTAGCATTACATAACTACGTAGTTGTGATTATCCAGATTGGTAGAAAAAAATAATATAGCTATATGAATATTGTATCTTACTGTGGAATGCTGAAGACATGGATTGTGCAAGTTTAGATATTAAGACACAGTTCTTAAACTTCAATAAAGAAAAGATTTGTTCACATAGGTGTTTTCTTTGCTATAATTTCTGGTATGGATCTGTTTCTAAGATTTGCATAAAAGAGCATTGCAAGTGAAAGTGACGTTCATCTTTTGGTTAGCTTTTATCACATAACATGCATTTAATTTAATTTGGGGATACTAATATGCTGTCTTTCTTCTGTAGCTAAATTAGCGGAAAAACAGAGTTTACTTAATGCTTTTTTAAGATGGTTAATGGTTGCATAAATCGAAACTGAAAATGTAGCATAAAATTTAATATAGTGACATCCCTTATTTAATATAATTACGGCTAAACTCCAATCCTAAATTAAATTATCTTTAAGACGTTGTCTGAAATTGAATAAAAACACTTTTTTCATCTCCTATATCCTGTGCGAACCAGATATAGCAAAATCCACATCTGAATAGTATATCTATCAAAATCTACGTAACTTTACCTGACTCGTCCAGTTTATCAAGCATAAAATAACATTGTCTTGGATATCGGTTATCAACCATTCTAATCAACCTAATCAAATACTTAATACATTTACAAAAATAATTAAAATTATAGAGGTAATCTTCCAAGATCTCTTCGTCCTAAAATGAAGCCTGTTTTTTTCGGAAGGTTTGGAATTATAGTGAAGAACCTATCATGTACATTTTCAATCAAAGGTCAATATTCATAAACACAAACTACATAGGTCAGTATAGGTATGACCATAGTATCTAAAATTATAAAATTACGTTTATAATAACATTTTAGTTACTCCATAGAAATCTACAGTGTCTGAATACAATAACTTTAGTTTTATCTATGTTAAAAAATGTCTCCACAATATTAATTTGCCTTTGTAAAGAAAAGACTGTATCATCAGTTTTCAACGTCATCTTCATACAATAGGCCAATAATGTCAGAGATTTCTTACCTTCATATGGATATGGCGTGATATGGTAGGATTAACAATCGTCGTTACATAGCATCACTCATCCTTCTAACAAATAGCCACCTTTACGAACATGTGACTAGTGAACGTAGAGTATGGTATGACAACCAACACTCATCCTTAAAAGCAAGCACTCATTCTTGCAAATTAACACCATTATAAAGGAACAAACAGTGGTTAAAATAGCAAGCGTATTTGGTTTGTTATACTTGTGATCGAATGACCTGAAACATGTCGTTTGGTTGGGTCTTAAGATGGACTGATTTTTTTTATCAGGGCAGCTATACTTACTAAGCCAGGCTCACGGCACCTACAGCTCTTGGATCACTTATCCTGGGACCATGCCCTGATTAACACAAGAACACTAAAGGAAGGCAAAGAGAACATATGCTGGGGTTTGCACCGAGACAGAGAAATCCATGTCTAGGAGTTACATTATTTGTCCTTCCCCTCCTTCCTCGACAGAATCTCGTAGGAAGACAAAAAAAAAATAATTCCACCACTGAGATATCCTTCTTTTTTTTGTACGAATACCGACACGAATTATTTTTCTCATCAAATATTTTCCAATTAAATTAAAATAACCATACACGTTTGCAAATTAGTTTAAAGATTCAAGACAGTATTATTCAAAACGTGTTATTATTTTTTTGTTTCTCACCTTATATAACGGTCATCAGATCTTGTACTTTTTAAAATAAAATCTGAATAATTATCTAAGTAGACTCTAGCTATGCCATTCTTAGAAAATGTAATGGCAAAAGTTATAATTGTTAGATGTTGGAAGTATTGCGCAACGGGTGAATCGAGCCATGTGTTATTGTTGTTCACAATACAGTATTGCGCATTTATACGAATACGTTAATGTTAATATATTAATGAGGCCATTGTGGTGACATGTGACTTAAGTATGAGCAAATAAAAGCATAAAACCATTTGATATTATTATTGTATTATCACATTTAATCTATGCGTGTCATATGACAATAAGAATAATTAATTAATAGCTTTTATAAGGATAACTTTTAACTTTCATCAGTTCTAATTTGGGAAAAGTTCTGTGATAGGCACTGGTACGATACATTAAAATACTAGATATAGGCTACCATACAGTTCTAAGTGTTTATTTGCTGTCTTGTTCCTCTATTTTGTTATGGAAGCTTCCAGGAATGAAGGACAAGGTGTGGTTTAGTTGTCAGCGATCACTTCACACATTGCTTAATTAAATGGTATTGTCGAATTCCACAAATAATTCTACATTCACCGTTGTGTTGAGTGCTAGCTCAAACGAAATTTCCACACGCACATGTTCCAATTATTGATTGTTTTTATTAATGTGCTATTTTACTTTGAATTCAAACGAAGGAAGGATAATTATATCGTTGTGTTTTCTGTGCTAATATTCACAAAACAGAATATAAATGATGAACCGCTGGCATTATCGCGCGGGATCCAGCAAGAAATCTGCTACTTCAATCTGTTATACATGTTGCTAGATAGGTTTGAAAATAAAAGAAACGAAAATTTGTTTGTTTTTCAATGACTAACGAATATTTTTCATGTCGTGGATGCAACTCTTCGTCACTCTTGAAAAGACTGAGTTATTCACCCACTTGATGAAATATAGACGTGATTAACTCATTTCAAGGAAGTATTCCTTTATTATTGGTTACAGTCACAGTTCTATGAAGTATTTAATTCACAAATGTTGATCCTAGGACTGCTTGCTTCTGTCAAATTTTTCTTCGAACCTAACGTAGATTTAGATTTCCGTAATGTACTGCATATTTATTTTTATGTTTCAGAATGTACAGCAACTTAAATATTTTTAACTTAATTGTTGTTTTATTCCCTCTTCAATGAATTTTCTTTGAAATTCTGATAATTACTTTCGTCCTGAACAAATTTACCTAGGACTGTTATAAATTTGTGTTTAAAATATTTGTGTTTAAATTCCATATAAATTACTAAATCTACTTCTAGCTTGTATTTTACTTTTATTTGGGATTCACAATAGGTTTTTATTTACCCATTAATTTCATTAAATATTTCCCCATATGGATTTTTTTTTACCTACCATACAAATTATTGACTGTTTAAACGATCAGTCACTTAGGTAATACTTTGTGAAACTCACGATCATCTTTAATTGTTCCATCGGCATGGAATTTATTATTGTCCTTAGAATATCTATTGGACGCCGTGCAAATTCACCACAAAACCGTTAGTCTTTTCGGAATCTGTCAGAAGTTCAAGGTGAGTCCACTACAAAAACACGTACCATGAATTATGCGCGTATCTCAAGGTAACTCGCACATATTCTTGCAAGATTTATTAATTATCTTGAGATACATGCATAATTCCTGGAACATTTTTATATCTGTTGAGATCTTATTACATTTTTCTATCTTTACATTTTACTGGACATCTATTCAACTGAGTCGAGTAAATGTTCAAATTGTGTGTGGTTGGCTTTTATTGGTCTTTTGCTGGAACGTTTCACATTCGACTCAATTACATAAAAAAGAATAAAAAAGCAAAGAAGCAAAAAAAAATAAATCATCGGTGGTCAATATTTGTAATTTTAATAGGTTATACTTATCTCCTATTTTGTATAAAGTTCGCTAAATACACTTAGTATAATTAGTTTTTTTATTTTCTGTTAAAACTGAGTTGTTAAGTCATCGAACATTTCCTTTAAAAGATTACTTTTTCAAATGTTTTTGATTATTTCTTCTGAATACATTAAATAGAAAGCAACTGGTTTTCGTTTTCTAAATCTGCTCTAGGAATTATAATTTGTTCTAGTTAGAAACAAAACAATACCTTTCCCGAAATAAATATATTCTGTCTTTGCTTCCAGATTTTCTTTGCGTGAGGCTCTACCTAGTGAAAAAAAAACATATAATGATCTTAGTCATTCCACAACCATCGTTTTATTTATAATTTTTTAATTTATTTTTTCTTTATTCGACTTTGGTTTCCATTTTTGAACACGTGGCCTCTTCTTTTCCTACTTACTTTCATTCTAACTACAAGAAGTTTTGTCACAGAGTCTGAAACTGTTCGAATTTTTCATCTGCACAAAATATCGCCTTCTATCTTGCTCATGTTTTTAAATTTGATACTGCATTTTGCTTACCATTCTATTACTTACACATCATTTTCATGCTGATATTTACGATATTTTTCCAAGTGTGATTTCTAACAATTTGGAAAGTTGATTTTTTCTCTGATCTCAATTGCCTTGCATTTATAAAATGACAAATTCTCTAATTTAGATCTGATACATTTCAGTGATCATTTCATCATATTATTCATCCGTAACCTTAGAAACAATATAAGAAAAACAAATTTTATATATATATATATATATATATATATATATATATATATATATATATATATATATATATGTGTATATATATGTATATATATATATATTTATATATATATGTATATATGTATATATATATGTATATATATATATATCTATATATGTATATATATATATATATATATATATATATATATATATATATATATATATATATATATATATATAAATAACACATTTGTAAACTGTATTATTTTTATAACCTTTTGAATCTATTTTTAATGTTCTTTCTGCTCTTTAATATAAAATTTTGAACATTCCATCCAAGCATTATTTCGTTTTGGAATTTACAAGGAAAAGGAACGTCTATGTCAGAGAACTTTGCCACACTCAAATACTAGCTAACTGTTTTGTCATAATAGATATATAAAACACAAATAGTTGTTAAATGTAAGTAAATATTTCATTTCAACCATTAGGGTTCAAACCATTTCGTAGCCATTGTCCCGTAGCAACAAAAGTAACATTAAGTGAAATTAAGATGCCACTTTGACAATTAGCACACACTACAAAGAATTTCATCCTTAAAAAAGTCATGTTTAAGCAGTGTACCTACTGCCCTCGAACAATTAGCAACATGTGTAAATTAACCAGTCATGTTACAGGCAGGTAGTTAATAATTTAGGAGAATTTTTTGCATTAAGATCTACATTGAGTTTGATAGCAATTAAATCAAAGAACCAACATTTCAACAAAAAAAAAATAAAACATCTTGAGTTAAAATAAATGCTGAAGAAACTTAGCCAAGCAAATAATAAATTTTAATAGAGGACTCGTGCAATTTTTATTTTTAAATAATTGACAATATTACCTAAGAAAATTGACAGCTTCAACATAAACAAAATTGTTGAATTGCAGGAAGCTTTGCTCGATTAGCTGTAGTAAAAGTATACGTAAGAGTGAGCTGGAATATGATATTAAAGAGTTAGAAAATTAATTATACAGTGGAATATAAAAAAAAAACGTTTGAAGATAATAGAGAAAGGTTGAATATCGATGTTGTGGTCAAATTAAGTCATGAAAGTGTACAGCTGAAGAGTCAATGCCAAAACTTCCTGAATACAAGATTAAATGAAACGAAACTCAACCAAAGCTTACAGTTTCAACATTTACTATAATAATCTCTTTTTCTAGATTTGTGTAAAACCGTTTCATTTTTCTCTACAATAAATAAGTGAACTAATGAGCATCGTTAAACACTATCTTCTGCATCCTTCGATGCCGTTTTATACATTATGTCATGTTGTTCAATAAGATTCTAAGAATTCAAGGCTGAATCGACGTTAAGTATTGATGAAATAATTAAATTAATTGTACCAGTAGGTTTCGCGGAGTTAAGAGGACTACCTAGTTATTGGCGACTTGTTATCGGATAAAGCTCCGCTGTGAGTTGTATGCATGGCCATTTTACTATTTAAAGATTTTGTTTTGTCGAAAGAGTGTAGTATAAGATAAAGACAAGTCATCACACTTAGGAATATTTCGTACTAATCTTCAATTTTTAAATATGAACTCCAAACCTTCGAGGAAGACCTAGCTTGTATAGTACTTATGTGTTCCTTATGTTCTTACAAGCAGGATATGAAAGCTCTTGGAATAGAGGTCAACACCTGGGAAGAGCTTGCCCTCGACAAGTCCAGCTGGCGACATGCTCTGTACACAGGTCTGAAAGCCAGCGAGGAAAAGTTACGACAGCTCGCTGATGAGAACAGATCTCAGAGGAAGAGGATGCAGTTCCAACCAAGACCTGATTCATACTTCAAGTGTAGCAACTGCAGCAAGGATTGCCACTCCCGTGTGGGACTTTATAGTCACAGAAGACGCTGCACAACTACAAACTGGGACACCTTTCATGGGCACATTTCAATCGTCTCTTGAGACTAACGGAAGCCAAGCGAATGTTCTTACATTTCATTTTCTTCTTTTGTAGTAATATAAAAGTGGTCAGTTCTAGAGAAGTTATCATTATATTTGTCATTTTCTTACTTAATCCTAAGTAGTTTTCTAGTTATGGATAATTTAATGTATGATCTTGTAGTAAGGTCCCACTGGATAGTTTCGTATTTTTTCACACACACACACACACACACACACACACACACACACACACACACACACACACACACACCTAATTTTTAAGGTAGAAGGCATGAGCCTAATTATCACGACCCTATCATTTATAAATTCACACACAATCTAAATCTGTAATGTGGTTTACATTTACTTTGAGTTAGGCTTGAAAATGGGTTTGTCTGTTGGTGTCTACCTGTCACAGTTAGATTAGCATTGGAGATCAAATGCGTAACTTGGGCTCCAAATGAGCAGCAGACTTGGCTTGCATATTTACATGAGTCTGCTACAGAGGTAAATATCTAAATATCTACATGGTTGAGGGTTGATGAAATGTATGTTAATTTGTTGTAGTACTAGTTAACTTTAAAGATTAATAATGTACATACTGATTCTTGTCTCAGGAAAATGTTCAAAATAGCTCTTTTCTGTCAAAAATGAATGCACGAAAGAGGGGTTGGTGGCAGTATCGGTTCAGCATAAAAGCCACCAGTTGCATAAGGAATTAACCGTAATACCTCAGTCGGAATCCTACTAGCATGCTTTCAACAAAAATCATTAGTTTTTATTTGTATATTTAATGTAATATTATAATCATTTTTCTGGTCATCGATGGATGAAAATTTGCCCCCCAAAAAAACCTGTCCAGTGAGACCTACAGATGCTGCTCCAGCATCTTTTCAAACTTGGTGTTGTTGTTTTCTAGCAGAAATTAAAAATTAAAACCCCAACTTGAGGAAGAAAATTGTAGATATTTATTGAAATTTGTGCCTTCTTTAGTCATATAAAATTCATACAACTCATTCATTATGATTTCTTTGAACATTAAATCTGATTATCGAAAACACAAGACAAGTTCTTTCTCATTCCAATTGAATATAATCCATCTTACGTTTAAACACCTTAAAGACACTTTCTCCATAAAACATGATTCACAACAAAGTTAAATTATAGTGCAATTATTCCCTTTTCTATTTAATTGTATTTCATTTTATATTTAGGAATATTTCTTGAAGTATCTTTATCTTTGATCGATTGCAATTGTTCATAACGTTACTTACAACTATGATTGGCAACTTTAAATTGATGTGACGAGATGCCCACGAGAACACGTTTTATTAGACTATTATATTTATTAGTTTCTTCGGAAAATGAATATGTCATATTCATAAGATATCGACTCAAGCAAGTAAGACGAGTTTTATTTATATCAAAGGGTTACTGAGTCCGCGTGGAATAAGCCTCACGTGATACCCTTTACAGATATCCTTTTCCTCCTTTCTGATTGATCAAGTATCCAATAAAATATTCTTACCCCCCGGTCGTGAATGCATCTTGCAAGAGTTGTGTGGACAGCGGACCAGTTCAGGTACAGTAGGAGCTGATTACCGCCTGAACCATCCAGACATCTTAACATTATCGTGTCACTGGATTCAGACAGGCCTTTACGAGGGAATGACGGTGATTACGCAGCTTTCCCTCACTTAAATCTAACTCACGTGCAAGTCACGTCTTTATTTATATCCCCTCACCAGGTCCTTTTAAGTCCTGTGGCGATGGGAAAGCGGCAAATCAGGCAAGTGGGGATAAACTGGAAGCTGTTACTGAGAACAGACGGCTGAAGGCATGGAGACACTTTTCACTGGAAAGAAGCAGCATTGAACCTGAGTGATCCCTTCGATGACAGAGCATTTTAGGATGACACTGTTCACATCTTTAGCTCAAGGAAGGGGATAGAAAAGGTGACCTAAACATTGCCTGCTTCACATAAATCCTGGTAAGCATTCTACAGCTGACACGGATTCCACCTGAGCTGTCGAAAACTCCCCAATGGATAGTACATCAGGCCACAGAGAAAACAGCTTTAGTTGAGAAAGAACTGACCAGATTCAACATCACGATATCAGCTCTCAGTGAAACCCGCCCAGCTAAGGAACGACAACTCACTGAATTAGAATCCGGCTACCCTTGCGTCTGAAGCAGTGGAATGAAAGAAAAGCGATGTAAAGCTGGTGTTTTGTTATTAATCAAAACAAGATAATCAATAAGCTCACGAATTTCACAAAGGATAGGAATAACAGACTAATAAAAATGAAACTCCCACTGTATGGAAAAAGACATGCAATTATCGTCAGTACCTATTCATTTAATATAACCAACCCAGATGAGATAAAGACCCGGAGTCTCTTATCACAGAAGTAACAAATTTCAGAGAATCTCAGACATGGATAGATGTCATTTACAAAAATGGTTTTGGCAAATGCAGCAACGGAAACCTTTGTACTGAACACGACCTCCTAATAGCCAACATTCTCCCGCCTACCAAACCACAACATCTTAGGTGCATCCACACACTAAGCACTGACTATGTTATCGTCAGGCGACATAATTGGTAGCATGTTCAAATGACGAAGGCCATGAGAAGTGCAGAATACTGGACTGACCACAGGTGGACAGTCTCAAGGCTCAAGGCTCTCAGCCTAGCAGATGATCACAATGTAAAACAGTGCATAAAACGCTTCAAAAGGGAAAAAGTGAAACAGGGCATTTGTCAAGGAACTGTACAACCAACTAAACATCGGTATGAACTTCGAGAATGTCGTGCCCAATCTGGGCATCCTTTAGAGATTTTGTGTACTCAAGTGCATATGTAACCTTTGGTCCTAGCAAATGTAAGCATCAATATTGGTTTGATATGAACGATGCTGTCATACAGAGACTTCTAAATGTGAAATATCAGCTACAAAAGTCCTGTTTAGAAGACAATGCAAAATCAGAAAGTTGCTAGACTCATGGGTGAGCAAAAGGGCAGATGAGATTTAGTCCTGCGTAGACTGGAATGACATAAAAACATTGTATGATGTTTTGTAGACAATCGTTGGGCCATTATGAACATTTCCAATAAAGAGTGCTGAAAGCATCACACAGCTCACAAACAAAGAAAAAATACTTCAAAGATGGGCATAACACTTCAACACCATCCTCATTCATATATCGCAGAGAGGATAATTGTTTGACTTCCTCAATCGGAAATAAACATATTACTTGCTCCTCCAACGCAAACTCAAACCACGAAAATGGTTGACCTGTTGTCAAATGACGCAGCACGTAAAGATTATGCAATACCAGCAGACATCTACAAAATCTGAGGCTAGAAAAAGGCACCGACAAGGATTTAACTCATACTGTCATTGTGGACTTAAGAAACTATGCCATTGTAGCTCAGGGATGTATTCATCAACCGCAGCAACTATTGGGGCTTTTCCTTGATATCAATAGCTGACAAAATCCTGACAGAATTCTGCTGAGTCCCCTTAATCAACTGTTCCTTCCTGGGAGTCCATTTGATTTTAGTAAAGGAAGAGAGACTGCGTTCATAAATGTGAAGCTCATCGACTGCAGGATAAATGTCAAGCACGTAACTCTTACCAATGTACATTTATCGATCTGACAAAACATATTATCACAGTCAGCCATATAGGCCTTTTGAAGAAAATTCGTTACCCAGAGAAATTCATCATGATGGTTCGGCAATTTTATGATTGCTAACTCCAATCACCACTAGAGTCAAACTATGTGGTGTAATGACACCAACCATCTTCAGTGATGTCCTCTGTGCTTGTTGATGCCCTCCGTGACCATAATACTCGGTTTGTTATCAGATACCGGACTGAAATCAAGCTCTTCAATGTGAAGACGAAGTTATAGGAAGTGACTTTTCTTGCTCTGCTACTAGCTGTCGACTGTATCATGTATGTAAAATCTGTTTCTGACATATCAGAACAGAGGAACAGAGGATGATCTATTCTCTTCTGTTTGTGACAATCTCGGTCCAAAATCCAGTATCAAGAAAGAAGAACTTGGGCATCAACCTACTTCATGAAAGCGTAAAGTCTATCATAGTAGGAAATGGCCAAATCCTCCTGGCATTGGACAAGTTCACCTATATCGGCAGCACGCTGTCACGTGCAGTCCACATCGATTATAAAACCAACATCAGAATTTGCCGAAGCCAATGTGGCCTTTGGCACACCATGCCCAAATGAGTGGGAACGCAGTTGCATCAATCTACCAACAAAACTGGAGGTCTGTAAAGCCCATGTGTTGTCATTTCTACATTTATGCTTACCAAACCTGGACAATATATGGATGCAATGGGAAGAAGCTGACCCTTTCTAACATGGGCTGTTAAGGAAACTGATGAAGAAAAGAAGGCAGAAAAGGATCCCAGACACTGATCTTCTTACACGTGTAGTTATTCCAAGCATCCACGTTCTACTGATGAAATGACGGCTGAGATGGAAAGGATACGTCATCGGCATTTCAGAAGAGCAATTGCCAAAGAAGATCTACAGCGAGCTGAAGGAGTGAAAGCTATCTCTTGGTGGTCAGAAGAAATTCTTCAACGATTACCCGAAGTCATCCTTGAAACATCTCAACGTAACCGTGAGTCTTGGGAAGATCTCACACAGGATCGTTCCACCTAGCTTAGTCTCAGCCTTACTGAAGCTACATACTTTGAACTGATGAGAATTGTAGATGCAGTACAGAAGTGTGAGTAAAGTAATTCTCTGAATTGCAACACGTCCTCTTCTAAACCAAGAAATTATAAGCTCCTGTTATGTGTACCACAGAGTTCAGAAAAACAAGTTGGCCTAATCAGCCTCTTACGTACTCACACAAACCAAAACCAGTTAGTCATGTCATTTTCTTCTCACAAAACCGGTATTTATATGCGGAAATGCTGCAAACCGGGAATGATAGTGCTGTGTTTATAAACCTCTGTGCAGTAGTGGGGCAAAGTTGACACATTAGATTATTGACACGAGGTTTGCATTATGCAGTTTTAAACTAAACTTACTGCGCAGAAATTATTTTCTTCTAAATGGACTTACCATAGTCTTCCTGTTTGCTTCTGTATCTATGAATCTAAAGATTTCTGTACTAAACTAAATCCAAGCCATAACAAAGTTTGATCAAGAAACATAGTCTAGACCGAAAGTTTTGGTTCAGAAGACAATTTTTCTTGAGTCACCACTTACCTTGACATTTGACCTTTTTCCTTCCTAAAAATAGCATGCTTCTTCCATAAGAAATCATCAGTTTATTCTAGGTCTAATATGCAGGATGATTTAATCTTTGACCTCTTGGCTCCGCAATAGACAGGCTTATTTCTCACTCCAAGCGTGATCTGTCCATGAAAATTGGTACACATCTGGCATGTGGAACTAATGCTGTTATGCGGAAAATATTTTTCTTCTTCTAGTCTCAGTGACTTTGATCCTTGACCACTTGACACCAAAATTAGTGGGCTTCTTCTTTGACCTAAACGAAAGCCACGCCATCCACCAACAATGATTATTCGGTGTGTGCCAAAAAGACCTGTATTACAAGTGCGGTAATCAATTTTCTTCTTTTAGTCACATTGATATTAGCCTTTAACCTCTTGACCCTGAATCGGATAGACTTGATCCTTAGCAGAAATGCAAACCATCCGCAAAGATAGCACAACATCTATGATGTTGAACTAATATCATTGCGCAATAACTTTTGTTTTCCTGTTAGTCGGAGTGATTTATTGACGTGACATATTAACGCCAAATATATAGGCTTCTTCCTTACCCCAAGTTCAAGACATCTTCAACGTTTACTCCAGGTCTGTGATGAAGACTTTAATGTTACTGCGTGAAAACAATTTCTCTCCATTGTCACAATGACCTTGACCTTTAACCTTGAAACCAATGCACAGAGATTGGTTACAGTACATGATGGAGAATTAGTTATTGTCCGAAAACAATATTGGTAACGTACATATGGACATGACAACACATAACGCTTTCCCTTATGGCAGGCGTATAAAATTAGCTTCTTGATTTTAAAAAGATACATTTCTACAACTGTGTAACACATCTTTCATTTATTTTAACTACGCAACTTGCTGATTTAAAAACTATGAACCATGCTATCATTTTTACTCTGAAAAAAAAAATGTCGGCAAAATGCCTGTGGAAATTCTTAGACACCAGTTGCTAAATAATTGAAAAATATGCTTACCTTGCAAGGTTTAAATGGTCAGCAAGTAAAATAGAAACATTAAAACAAAAGAATTAAATGCATCTTTAACTGATAAGATAAGGATTGGCGGGTTTAGTACTATTTCGTCTGTTTTCCTTGGAATAAACTGCCAAAAGACTGATAACTTAATTTCCGCCACCTTTTCTCTCTAACAAAAGTAGATTAAGTCGAAGACGATTGACTCTTAGGAATCCTGTTATCCTGTTTCTCTGGCGGCTAGCAATGAATGCTGATTAACCGTCCTATCCAGGAGGCAAGATAAATCCCTCTTCTATGTTGGAAAAAGTTATATACAAAGTATAAAGCAATATTCAGATGAATAGTAGAAAATTGGATTGAGACTAGTGTCAGATAATTTGAACATAATACTTTGTGATTGAGAATAGAGCTTGTTTATATAAAATTTATTTCTACAGACTTCTGTCTTATGTTTGTCCTCAAGTTTATTTGATAAAAATAGTCATTCCTGTTCTGATAAAGTGGTTTCAGATTGTAATTCTTCCTTGTCAAAAATTCATGCATTCCAATTCGTATCAGAAAGATTTAGGATACATTTCAAATCCTATCAGAATGATTTAGGATACATTCCAATTCGTATCAGAATGATTTAGGATACATTTCAAATTGTACCGGGAATGATTTAGGATACATTTCAAATATTACCAGGATGATTTAGGATACATTTCAAATCGTACCAGGATGATTTAAGATACATTACGATACGTTACAAATCGTACCAAAGTGATTTAGGAACATATTATTTCTTCCAATCTACTTTAAAACTACCTGAAGCATGAGATAATATATTTAAGACTATGTCAAAAACGTGCTGTTTATTATTTCTTTTATGGTGATATATTAAATATATTAGTGGGAGAACATTACTGTTTGACAATAACGATACAACTTTAATCGCCACAGTGGCAATTTTGTATATATATATATATATATATATATATATATATATATATATATATATATATATATATATATATATATATATATATATATATATATATATATAAGCCCTTATGTATATTATTCAAACCTCTATTTCCATATTTATCCCTATTCATGCCCCAACAAAACCCCGATTTCACCTCTAAACATGTATTGGCCTACATCCGTAAAGCTTGTCAGCTGACCACTATTAATCTGTTTCCACCCACCCACCCCAAAAAAATTAATACTAACTCCAAACTTCAAAAAAGTAGACTTAAAAGTGATACCTTTTTATAATTACATTCCTACATGAACAATGGAAATTGGCAATGACTAAACTTACATGATTATTAATAGTGTAAACCGAAATTTTGCTGCCAATAGAAAATCTTCCACTGAAAAATACTACACGCTTGCCAAGGTTTCTTAAAATATTCGTTTCAACATAGAAATAAACAAATTAAATAACGTAAATGTGTACAAATAATCCCACGATAATTGAAACCTATCCTTTACGCTCTCAAGTCTTTAGACAAAGCCGCTCGATTTTGAAAATGCGCAGGTTATGCATGCTATGTAAAGACTTATTTAATAAAACGTTGTTGTTAAAAAAAAAATTATTGTAAAACTGAGGAGCTTTTAATGTATGCAGAAATTTAGAAACTCCATATGCATTTGCTTTAAAAAATATTTATGATTGAAATAAATCAACGTTTATTTTTGGTAGATACACAAATATTTCACGAGTAAAGTGGATTTATTCTCCTTTCGTGACAATGTAATGTTTCCACCTAACTCCTTAAATATTTCCACGTATCTACTCAATATAGTTCTGCAGTAATGTTTAACTAATATCTTTTATATAAAAAAGAATCTACCAACAATAATTCCATATTAATCAGATATAAATTATTTGCATTCTCCCTACGCTAAAAGCAACATTCAGGTTTTGTACTATGTACTATGAAAGGCAGAACGAAAATTTTATTTTCATATAATATTGTACTTGTAGTTATGGTCGGTAAAGGATAAGATTCCATACTTGTTGAACAGTGAGTAGGTCATCATCTGTAAATAAATCTGAAGACAAAATGAAATCTATAAGACTCCTCCATTTGCAAATTATATGAAATTACCCTGTCAATCGCCATCTACACTACGGTCTAGAAAATAAATATGCCTTCACTTGGGTATCTCTATAATTTTCTGGGCTTATCAAAGTTGTCGGTCTTATGGTATGCACAATCAAGTCATGGAACTACGTGTATCACGCCGTCGTCCATAAAAGTAGTCCATGAATTGAAATTACCGGTCAGTAGCCAGTATATTTGATTTTCAATACCTCTAAAACATTAATCGTATTCATTTCTGATATGTCAGCGACATTAGAGAACATGTCATCATATACAGGCGAACCTAACAGACGTATATAGATAAAAATTGGCATAGCGTCACACGGAACCTCGCCTAATTGCTTGCTCCGTGTGATACAAATATGGTCTAAACATGCTTCACGTGATTGTTGATTATAGTAATTCGTAGCAATTCGTGCAATTTCCGATACACACCGCTCCGGTGGCCTAGTGGTTAGAGCGTCCGCCTCGGATGCGGGAGGTCATGGATTCGATCCTCGGTCGAGTCATACCAAAGACTTAAAAAAAATGGTACTAACAGCTGCCTCGCTTGGCGCTCAGCATTAAGAGGTTAGTGTTATGGCTGGTCGACCTGGTGTCAGGATAATGTGACTGGGTGGGACATCATGCTATATGTCTGCGGCATGATGCCCCAGTGCTAGACATCACTATAAACTGCCACACTGCAGACATCGTAGCGATATGACAGAAAAATTATTAAAGCTACGTTAAAAATTATAATCGCATCACATCAATTTTAGATACAAATGATATAGTGATACTCAGCCAATAATAATTGCCATTATTGTTTCAAAATCAATTTCGTAAGCTTATTTTATTGGAGTATGTAGGGTATACAAAAATGTTATACATCATTGATTTAAATTTCTTTGTAAAATGCCATGAAATAGCGTTTTTAACTGAATTATGTGAATGTGATTTAATTGTAATCACTATTTTTTCTGATTATACATGTGTACTGAACCAGAGACATCAAGGACAGCAGTGAGGTAGCAGCAATCGTGAACAATGCATTTTTCATCCCTCTTCTATCGATCCACCGATTTTCTAGCGATCAAACTCCGAATCGATCACCTACCAATCCACGTGCTAATGAAGTCCTATGCGAACTGCTGACGATTGTGAGCAGACTATTGAATTTGCTGCTATATAGATGTTCTCCGTCATTAGGGTCAGATTAAGGTCGTTGTAGGCCCTATGCACTTTTTTAATACGATGAATGACAATGACATAACTCTGCCTCTTTATGTATACACTTTTCAATAGCATTGTGTTTTTTGTAGTGCCAACTGTGCCTGATGGTTAATACGGCCCTGCACGAAGTTATAATAGAAAATCACAAATTTGTCTGAGAATGACTTATGTTGTCTGCCTATAGTGTTCCACTACAATGTGATGATTCTAGTCAGTCTTTATTAAATAGTCTAGACATATAACTTGTCGTAACTTTTCTTATGCTTCATATGCTTGAGTTAAAGAAAGAAAAAAGAAAAAACTACCATCGAGCCCACTCCACAACAAGACAAAATCAAGCCAACAAGCAAAACAAATTTTTCTAGTTTTCTCTTTCCAGCTTCCCTCGTGATATAGACCATATTTTAGCATGTGACTGTTACGTATCTAGACTCATACGAAAGTAACAAAAACATAGTGAAATTTATAAAATTTAACAAATAATTTATTTCTCTAGAAAAACAAGGTTAAGATGAGAAAAAAGGAATTATGGTTTACGAATCAAATTCAAAATTAATCCAAGAATTAAAAAATAGAAGTCATATCAATGAAAATTCCTAAATGTTCGAGTTCCAATGAAATCAAAATGGAGGGCGATGACATATGTTGTGACCTTCAAAATGTTGCGGTGTCAACAGTTCCTTGTTGAATCACAGAAAATAATATTCAAATTTGGAATTTCGAAACAAATGCCGATAAATTTCCTTGTCCATGAGTGTCCTTATGAGCACTAGTATTTTCCAATGAAAGAATCAATAATTTCATTTTTAGAAAATTAAACTCAAACTGGTCACAACAAGGCACCTTTAAGTGTTCGAAAATTTTAGCCCAACTGGCTTGTTCTTCTCAAGAAAACGGTTATACAGTAAGTTAAGACGCAGAACAGACTCCCGTATGAGGGTCACGTGGTCACCTTGTAGAATATTTTTACATGATAATTTTCCGTATACTCTAGGCATGGCCTTGTTTCCACTAAATTAATCTTACTATTAGAATGAATAAAAAAGGTAAAATGTTGTTTACTAGAACTCGTTCTGATTTCTGAATCAATGTCAGAAACTAAATACAATGTTTCAACTACTAGTTGTTTATCAGATGATACGTATATATAATTTAATTACTTGTGTGTTACTTTCAATTTTTTTTTATTTTTTATTACATTACATGTTATTATAATGATAATTTTATTCACTGGATTTAACATTTTTTGGAAAATTCAGTTCAGTTCTGTTATAATCTGGTAAATAACCAACATTGCTACATTGTATTTTAGCTGATCTAGTTCCTAACCTTGATTCAGAACTGGTAAGCATCTTTTTTATTTCTTTCCTAGAGTGAAAATCATTGGTCTTAACCAAGATCATTACAAATATAGAAAAATAAACAAATGCAGTTACAATTTGAAGAGACAGACAGACAGACAGACAGACAGAAGCAAACAGAGATAAGGATGAAAGGGAATTTCAAATTAAGTTATAAGAAATAGAATTGGCAAGTGAAACACACATTTTCACTTCACATACAAATTCAAGTTTTGATAATACAAATAATATTAGGTTAGTGCCCCTTTTCATGGATTAAGAAGTAGACAAATTTTTCTTTTTGAAAATGTTACTGAAAATTTGAAATGACCAATGGAGCATTGGACTCAATTATTACAATGTGTCTTATTGGTAAAGCTAGTGATATTTACCATTCACGGTCAGTCAGCAAAGTGCTGACTATGGTGTGGCTAAGGAATGCATCTCAAAGGGTTATGAGATAGTCTCTGAGGCTTATAGTAAAAAACTTAGTAACTTTAAAAAAGAAGCTGGACAAACTCATGTCGAATTTGCAAGAAAAACAAGTAGTTATTTAAGAGATGGTGCTTAGCCAAAAACTGTTTCCATAGTGTTACGACTCTGGAGTTCAAGTGCGTTAAAGAATCAATTTTGTATAAATCTTTTTATTTCATTGTATCGTCTAACATGTTTTTGATAAGTTTACTGAGTCGTAGATTTAATTCATGTTGGCACGTGCTATGTATGATGACAAAAATTCATTGTTTAGAAGTATTGGGAAATTACATGCTTCCTCGTGCGAGTGCAGTTCAGGCTACGCATGCTTCCTCGTGCGAGTGCAGTTCAGGCTACGCATTAGCCTTCCCATATATGCTTTGAGTTTTTGTGATTCATGACAGTCACATACAAACTGTCCTGTTCGATAGTCAATAGTCACGGACAGACTATCGTAGTCGAGTCGAGTCGAGTCATACAACTTTTAATTTGTTGTGCTAGAAGAAGAAATTGTTATATCTACGTAAAATAACATGCCGTGTTAGAGGAACTATTCTTCACTTCTTTATAACTTTCCTAGTGAGCATTGCCTTTTTTGGATATTTTCTTGCTAATTTTGAAACGGGACAACACAAACATTTTTTTGTGAAAAATTCTGGAAATTGCTGTTAGCCGTCGTTTGACGTGGTCAACCACCATTTTGGACCGGGACATCATACTTTAGACTGTGTTTAGAACTCTTTTCAGGACTATTTTTGTAACATTATTGAACAAAATTTGGATCATTCCTGTAAACCGTAAGTCTTTTAAATTTATATTCTTTTGTGTTTAGTAAAATAAATTGTATCACTTAAAATTTATAAAGCTTGTTGTGTGCACTTTTTCTTTTTGTTATATAGAACGAACCATCACGTAACAATAGTTAAATTATGGCTTGTCTTGACGAGCATACGATTGAAACCTTGAAAAATGCTGTTCGTGCCGTTGATGAGTACTCCTTAAACTCATAAGGTTCGTTTTGTAGGCAAGTCTTTCACTAGTCTTTTGGCAAAAATTTATTTCAGCCTAATACGCCTACTTCTAAACCTGTCTTGCACAACGTTTAAAAATCAAGCTCCTGATAATTTTGATTAAAAATCCTTGTCTCTACCAACGTGTAAATATTACAAGATGGAAAGACGCGTTCTTTTTCATTGCTTCAAATTGAAATATAAGCATCAGAATCAAGATAGACCTATCCCAAACGATCTCATTTCTAAGAGGTCAATGTCAAAGTCATATATTGAAAACAATACATTTTTGGGGTCAATGTCAAGGTGGAAAACAATACATTTTTGGGGTCTTTAAAACATTAATCTGATTTTATTATGGAGAATTATTAATCACTCGTGTCGAAGTGATCTATATCACTCTTGGGTGATAATGGCCAATCTATCCCATTAAAATTAAGGGATACGAGAGCTTCTCAGTCTTTTATTATCCGGTACTTTGCCTTTTTCTGAAGTCTTCTTCTAATGAGTATTCTCATTCAGGGAGTCGAGTGCTGTTTTAATGTTTCTCTCCATTGTGTAAATTTTTATCAAACGTAGTTTCACGACTTGTGTCAGTCGGAATAGAGTATTCTTTACCCGTTAAGGGCATTCATTTGTTGCTAACCAACGACCTAGCTGGAAACAAGTTTGTTGTTAATTCACTTGTAACTGGCAAGCCTTCTTTGGATCAGAAAGTTGATCCGATTGAAATAGTTTCCTGATTTATACCCAGCCTGTGCAGTTGATTTATGTCAAAGGAAGCTGATGAGAAAGATGTTGATAAGGAAAGTATTCCTTTGGCTGACACCTGCATTGGTCGACTTTTGATGAGGTCACTTTTCCTCTTTTAACTACTCAATTCTTTTCTAATCAAGGACAATCCCTTGTCGTCGAACAGGAAAAAAATACTGAGATCTCCTGTTTGTTTCAGTGTGCCATTAGTGAAACTGAACCCACTGAAGTACATGTCTGTTATTTCATTACACAATTCTTACAAGTAAATGGAGACATTCCGATGTACCTGCTGGTGATAAATGGTCGCTATTTATCACCATCAAATTGTAGTTCCAAAATCTTAGACAGGAAATACTTAGGCCCATGAAGCTCCTCTAGCTTGTCATTTGGGGGTTAATAAGATTTAACACAAGATCTTTGCTCACTTTTATTGACCAAAAGTCAAAAGGGGTTTGTAAGTATTGCAAATCTGTCTTGTCAAATGGCAGAAAAACCCGATCAGAAGATACCTAAGGCTCATTTGCAACCTATTCCTGCATTTGACGAACCATTTTGCAGGATAATGGGAGATTGTGTTGGTCCCTTACCTAAAATCAAGTCAGGCAATCAATCTGTTGACCATAATATGTACGTCAACAAGATTCCCAGAGGCATTTTCTTTTAGGAATATAAAACTATAGTAAAAGATTTGATCAAGTTTTTATTCAATTTGGTCTTCCTGAATATGTACAATTGAATCAAGGGTCAAATTTTATGCCTGGAATTTACAAGCCAGTCGTGCTTGAATTTGGCACTGAGCAAATCAAAAGTGAAATTGTGGTTTGACACAACTTCAATGGAAAGAACTTGAGTCATGTAATATAGTTCATTCATTCTATCTTGATCATTTTTCAAAATTTTCAAATTAGGTATTACGGCCGTTACAAAGTAAAGAAAATGAAAAAGTTAAAAATTGAAAATTTTAAACCTGTGAAACATCCATACTTCGTGAATCCTCTCAAACAGGAATACTTAAAAAAATTCAGGATTTGTTGGGGAATGATTTAAAAGAAAAAAGACGATTGGAGTTCATGTACACTTGTTCCGAAACCAGATAAAACTTTCCGTATGTGCACTTATTATAGGAAGGTAAATAGTGCGTATTCATTTCCATTACCAAGAAACGATGACTGCATTTATAAAATTTGAAATGCCAAGTATGTCGCCAAATTTGATCTTTGAAAAGATTTTAGCAAATTCAACTCCAGATGGACTTTATCAATACAAAGTGATGCCGTTTGGGTTGAGAGGGTTCAAAGTAACTTTCAACGTTTAATGAATATGATTACCTCGGGTCTAGATTATTGTGATGCTTACATTGATGATATCATCATCTACAACGACACCTGGAAAGAACATCTAGCAACAATTCGGAAATTCTTTGACCGACTCGCTGATGAAAATTGAATCTATTTATCCAAATGTGAGTTCTGCTGTGCTGTATAACATTTCCAGGACATATTGTGGAACATGGACAAATTAAATCTATAGATACTAAGATTAAATCTATAGATACTAAGGTTAAGCTATCTTTAAATTCCGTGTCTGTCAGTAAAATGCAACTGATTCAATTTTTAGGTATAGGATGAATACTATCGGAAATTGTTCCAATTCTTTTAATATTTTTGAACACCTGACAAATTTTTTGAGCAGGAAAATAATTTCTTTGGACTAAAAAAAAATTAGGCTTTTGACTAGGAGGCTTTTGACAAGTTAAAGGCCATGCTTAAAAGTGCCCCAGTTCTTAAACTCCAAATTTCAGTCAGTCATTGATGCAAGTGATGTTGGGGTTGGAGTAGCATAGATTGAAGATATAAATGTTGATCATCCAGTGTGCTATTTCTCTAAGAAAGTAAATGAGCACCAGAGAAACTACTCAACATTTGAGAAGGAATGGTTGGCTTTAATTTTGGCATTACAACGTTTTGAAGTTTACGTTAATTCCGTTTCTCAGATTGTTGTTTAGTGATCACAACCCCATTACTTTGATCAACAAGATGAAAAACAAAAATCAAAGATTATTAAGGTGGTTTGTTGTTACAGAAATATAATCTTAATATCAGGCACATCAAGAGAAAAGACAATTTAATAGCAGATGCACATTCCCGTGTATTGAAATATTATTTCATGTACACTTTGTATAATTTGAGTTTTTTCTTATGTAATTTTACCTCGTGTGTAATTTAGATATGCCAAAAGGAAAGCATTATTATATAAATCTTTTTCTCTATGGGGACTGTGTTACAAACATATATAATTAATTACTGGTGTTTTAGTATTAATTTATTTTATTTCATTACATGTTATTGTAATAACTTTATTCACTGTATTTTACATTTTTCGGAACGTTCAGTTCAGTTCTGTTTTAACCTGGTAAAATAACCAATATTGCTACATTGTATTTTTAGCTGGCCTAGTTCCTGACCTTGATTCAGAACTGGTAAACAACTTTTTCTTATTTCTTTCTTAGAGTGAAAATAATTCGTCGTAATGTCATACTTGGCTTGCTATGTCAGTTCTATGTAAACTTTTTAAATTTTTACTCAATCTTATAGATTTGTTCAGTAGAATCAGATTCGTCCACGGCGTATGTGTCAGCCGGCCTAAGGTGCTACTACGCCATTCGAACTGTGACCACGTCCCCCCATCACTTGATCTAAAATTGCGTTTAAAACTAACGTTTTATATTGATCTCTAATTCAGTCGTAATTCATACCTTCGGAGCTCAAAGGTATTGCTGTGTTGTCAAACAGAACTTGACTGAATTTCTAAAACAAATGTGAGGGACAAATTGTCTTCTTTCGGTCACAGTGGCCTTGACCTTTAGCCTTTAGACTCCCATCATCGATATACTTTCTTTCCCCAAGAGTAAACCATGGTGGAGAAATTGAGTTAATATGCGTAATCGAAATAGGAAACACGCTAACAGATGGGCAACATAGCATAATATGGCGGGCGTATAAAAAAGTAATTCATCCAACTCTGTATCATAGAAAGATTCATGACGTCACGATGACAACAGCGTTTCTGACACAACATCGTGGTTTTAACTGCAACATATTTTGATGCACGAACAAAATCAAATATATGGGTTATATTCACAAATATCCTAAAATATTGGTTATATTTAGTTATATCCTAGAAATGGGTTATAGTCGCCAATATCCTAAAAAATGGTTATATTCACAAATATTCTTAAAAATGGATTATATTCACAAATATTCTCAAAAATGGATTATATTCACAAATATCCTATAAAATGGATTATATTCGCAAATATCCTTCAAAATGGTTTATATTCACTATTATCCCCAAAATGGGTTATACTCACTAATGGGTTATTTTCACTAATATCCTAAAAAATGGGTTATCTTTACTAATATCCTAAAATATTATATTTATTAATATCCTCAAAACAATGGGTTATATTCACTAATAACCTAAAAATGGGTTATATTCACAAATATTTGAACATATTTATTATATTCACAAATATCCTAAAATTGTTTGTTCAAAAATATACTAAACGTTGATTCCAATCACAATATCTTCAAAATTTATTATTTCGCTAATATTATAAAATATTGGTTATAATCACTAATATCCTAACAATGGATTATATTCATAAATATCCTTAAAAATGGGTTATATTCACTCATATTCTTTAAAAAAATATGGTTATATTTACAAATATCTATATCCTAAAATGGGTTATATTACAAATATCCTAAAAATGTGGTATATTTACAAATATCCTAAACTAATTAATTATATATACAAATATCATTTAGAAAGGTTGTGTTGAGAGATATCCTTTTATAAAAAAGCACAAGTACCAGGTGGACGACAAAACGTAGAGATTCCCAGGAAAGAATTGTTATATTATCAAAACGTTCAAACACGTTAAAACGCACGAATGAATATCGAAAACACTTTTACTATTGGCTGTTTATATTAATATCATAAAGGTAACTTTGATAACTTTGCAATGTCGAAATATTTTGCGCAAGCAATCGATGAGCCGTATTAGAACAGAGGCATACATCTATTATACAATGACATATTGAATGACTAAAACTGACAGTTAATCCAAGAAGAGTTCATCGCCATCTTGCCAATAAAAGAACAAACTGTTAGAGGGAAGAAAATAACAACAAAAACTATATGATTAATGAATAATACGTGGCGTGTTATAATATACAGATACAAATTATTTTGTATGGATTTTTATAATTTAAAACATTAAGGACAAAATGTGGATGAATAGATGCCTGCTATTTTAGAAACTTTCATACTGTGCGGTCTTTTGATGTCGAATAATCCTACAATGAAACTAATATGTCGCACTGTTAATGCTTCAAAACCGATTATGCACAGGCGTTTGAGGCGTCCGTGCCTACTAAATTACGTCGATATGGAGTCTTTTTCTCTTTGAATGATGCATTTCTTTTGTTAATATAAAACACCTACTCACGTAACAACAAAAACCACCTACTTTTCCCAAACCTTGATTTCTCATGAACTTTGCAAAATGTATTACTGTAGTAAAATTTTGTTCGTAGCCTACAGTTTATGTGGCTCTTCATTAAAGAAAGAAAGAAACAAGCAAGCAAGCAAAATGTTCAAACAAAACAAATAAAGAAAAGGAAAAAAACATCCTGGGTCTTTCAATTTTGTGGTTTTCTCTGTACAAGTTTGCATATTTACAGGTAATTTATTTTTTGAATTCACCTCCGCATACACAAAAAAGAGTTAAATGTAAAACCTGTGCCAACAATAGTGGTCGCATCAGTGGTTAAAACAATACTACCACCTGTATGAACACAAATCAAACACCAGTGAAGATCAGGGTGGGAAGTGATACTTTCACAAAGGGTGGAAGTCGACACTCAACCGGAATAAACTTAATATAGTTATAATTTTTGGTCGCAATGAGTCGCACTGCTTCCGGCATTTGCATGGTTTAGTAACTAGATTCCGACGGAGAAAATGTGCTTACTTTGTCATTTATTGCCCGAAACTGCATACGATTCTAACAATATTTTCTTTGGATTCGGGTTCCTATCTGTATTTCTTTATAAGATATAATGTATATTTATGTACTAAACATTTGGAATCTGATTTTTCTTATACTCATATCAAACTAATCTAACCATGGTTCAAAACAATTTGAAGGTCTGTGTAAAGGACCAAATTTTTAAGTCGATCTTTGTTAGAATTAATTATGATAGAACACACTTAGTTGCAAACCCGTACCATTAACGAGATTTATGGGGAAAGTCCATCTTGTACAAGCCATAAAGCACAGATTAGTTCAATCAATTCCATAAGTTATTAGTTTTAAATAAGAGCTTAGTTTGTTTAAACTTACCGAACGGGGTTCATGTTTTATTCTGCTTAGAAATGATTGTAGGAGAAAGCACCATCGTATCCATTTGTTGATTGAAATAACGCAGTGTTTAGTGCCAGAAAGGCAGGGATTATTGTAAATCTGATTGGTCACGAAGTGGAAGGGAGCGAAGTTTAAAACGAAAGCCTTAAGATTAAATGTACTGAAGGGATTTTGAAACTTTAGTCTGCATTTCTCTGCAAGAGAGAAAGAATAAATACCGGTAGACTCCGGGGATTTTAACGAGTAAAGTTCTCGTCAGTCAAAATTCTATCCAAGAGAAAGACGTTTGTCTGAAGGATTCGACAGACACCAAAAGCAGGAAAAACGAGGTGAGATAGTCTGGAAAGGCGTTACAACCCAAACAGTGTGGGAAGGAAAAGGACAGTTTAGAACAAAAGGAAAGACATCTAGAATTGATGGAACGAAAGGAAGTGGACCGGAAGACGTACTGAAACAACGGAATATAAGCGCACCTGTGGGACGGAATCAGTCGACAGGTTATGCATTGATTCGATATACTCGGACTTGTAAATGATGAATTTTGGATACTATCTTAAACAGAACCGTCTAATCGTATAATGTCGTTGTATCTTTGAAATTCCTTAATTTATAATACGTAAAGAAAGAAGTGTATCTTTCGAACTGTAACTTTCATATTTACTCGTGGAAATTTTTATTGTTTGAAATTTTATTAAATTTTGTCTTTACTTGTAACGGGGGCTCGACTTATTTGTTCTATGTATTAGCTCAGATTACTTCTATATTCCATTCATGAAATCCCACTTGTAGTAGCTTTATTCGATACCGAGCAATTTTCATCGCTGGAGGTCATTCCTAGATACGAAGCCAAAACCAGTTAACTCGCAACAAATAAGTTGAGGGGGGGGGGACACAACCACGGTCTGTTCTAAAAGAGCTCAGCCAAAGCTAGATTAAGTTCAGGCAGTACACATTTCTTGCATTTAATTATACAGCTTCGTTCTTTTCAAATGTTAATCATGCTTTCTGCGGAATTCTTATTCAGCAATATCATAGTGTTTTGAATTAACTTGAAGGTTGTTATCCAAATCTGTACACCTGGGGCAAAATTAATTACTAATATAATTATGGCAAAAATCGTTCAATCTTCCATTACGCCAACAAAACTTTGTCGACCGATAGATTTATAACTATATAAGGTTGTAAACAAGAGGTTGAAAATTTTGAACAAATTTTTGATAGCTCAATTATTTTTAGATATTCAGATATTCTTTATTGCATGGGTTAAGAATTATATACCAAAATATTACGATTTCCAAAATTTGTCACGCTGTGATTCAAAAGACCGATATTGTATAAGTTACATAAAGGAAACATGCTTAGCAAAACTGAATAATAAAACAATTACGTTCGAAAAAAAAAATAAACTTTTTTAACAAATTTTAATAGCAGAAAAAATATTACAGCTTGTAACGAAATGAATTTTGAAAGACTTGCTGTACCATAACTGAAGGTGATCGCAGTCATCGTGACATGTGACAATTAACTTTCACGTTTGGGCTAAGCCCACAATAAATCGCTAGACTGTTATGGACGTGATGCTTTTGTTTGGAGGCATGATTGATTTTTAATCAGAATCCACAGGAATAAAAGTCTTACAAGTTAGAGAGGCGATGCTAAGTGGGGGGTTAAGGAGCGAGGTAAACTGTATAGATGAATCCATATACAATTTTTGACCATTCAAAAATATGTGGCATAATATGAGGGTTTGTTCAGAAATTATTAATAAGAGCAGAATAGAGAGAATTATTCTAATGTCGATGGGATGAAAGTTAATTTTCACTGGCTAAGCTAAATTAGGCGTGTGTCTCTCAGAAAAATGTTTTAAAGCAATTTCCCTTACGAAATTAGTTTCTGCTGGGAGGCAAGAAGTTGGCTTTAAAGAATAACAATTATTTCTCGTGAAACTGCCCAAGAGAGATGGTGTAAAGAAGTTGTGGAAATCTTGAAACACAAAAAATATAGCTACATATGTGCACTACGGAGTGGGAAAAGAGAGCAGACAACCAAGTTACGGTTGATGACCCAGTAAAAAGGCTGTTGAGATAGAGAGAAGAGGAAAAGGATTCCGGCCAGTCTGACCTGTCACCAACTTTGAATTTGGAAGGACCAGAAGCAATTATCGGGTTATGCAGATTTGCTGAGCAAATAGGTTTGATCATTTATTTGATTGGTGATTGTTTTTATTTCTATCGCAGAACAGCTAATAGCATTTTTTATAAACTTGGTAATTTTATCACTATGAGAAAATTTATCATTCAAATGTCATGTTCAATTTCATTGTGTATGTAATTTATTACATTATATATCAACATACTGGGACTAGATTTATTACTGTTTATATTATTTACTCAGTCCAGGCAATAATACCGTTCTCCTGAGTCGGTGGTTCTTCCCGGTGTTTTCCAGGGTTCTTCCTCCACCATTAATACTGGCGGCAATGTATAGCCTATCTTTTGCTGAAAAATGGCGTTAAACCCTATAACAAAAACAACAACAATACCGTGATCGATTAACTAACGGTGCCCAAGCCAAAGACTACGTAAGTTTTGAGTACTCTAACACAACTCGACATATATCTATTTAATGGTGCACTTTTATGTATCATTTTCAAGTCCGAGTAAAACCCTTGTATGGTTCTTGATTTGTGTTAGGTTTCGTGCATATTCGCGCTGTGTGTGTGTGTGTGTGTGTGTGTGTGTGTGTGTGTGTGTGAGAGAGAGAGAGAGAGAGAGAGAGCTAATTTTGCAATTGCTACTTTGCGCTATTTTTATCAACACGATTTTGTATAGCGATATCTTTAATATTAGAGCTGGGTGCCACAAAAAAATTATGTACCATATATCAAGGTATTTCAGATGATACTACGATACGTACTACGGTATACGACAGTTATATTAGAGACCAATATGTTCTTGGGCATCGGCCTGACACTTTATTTAAAAACATTTGTCTGTCACTGGTAGGAAAATATCTTGCACTGATTTATAGCAAAATAAAAGCGTATTGTATTCCATTATATTATTTTTAAAAAAGAAAATGTTCTCTTGAGATAAAAGAAATGAAAATTATGAGCTCAAAAGAAAATTGAATTCTCCTTCCTTAAATTACCTAATAGTGTATGAATTTGCTAAGTGTATGTTAATAGATGTGTAAGATGTAATAAACTAAAGTGTGCTAATTAAGCTTACACTATAGCTGACATCCCGTAAAAGTATTGTGCTAGATATCCTGTTGATAAAAATAGCCGCCATTGACACTGAACCTACAATTTACTAGCTACACTATTGACATAACTTTGAGTGGGATACCAACACCCGGGCAAAATATTTGTCAGGGAAAACCAGTAAACACCCAGTAATATATAACATACTTAATAAAGGATACAATAGTCAATGGACTACAGATAATGCTTAAAATTCAAACTGAAAATTTTAGGATAATTCAGTCTTACGAACGAAAAACATACTTGACACATTAGCATACCCAAGCCAACAACTAAAACAAGACTTCTAAGCCAGAATTTTGTTCCTTGGCCCGAATATCTTACACGTCACATTTTGCCACATTACCATACGTGACCCGTGTGAATCATGCGATTAAAGGATCATAGATATATAATTATATTTGTAAAAAATTGTAAAATTAATCCGTGACACATGCAACTGTCTTTTTTTTTATTGTTTATTCATTATTTTGTCATAAAGCATGAAAACATGTAGTTAACATCATTATGTTCGTAAGAAGCTTACTCGTGAATTTCGATACATTCCTTACTGACTGGAAAAATGAATCGCGGTAAGCCGGTATACCCGTAATACCGCGCACATCTATTAAACATCGCCTTCTGTTAGTGTCCATCAAGAACAGATTCCTTAACCGTACGTTTGGAAAGCATCTAAGCTATTTCGAAATCTCCAATTTCGTATGCTCGTGTTTTAACTGAGGCCGTACAGCTAGTTACTCGCCTTCCCAAATCATGCTCGGAAAGGAAATATACTTGTAAAGATCTCAATTTTCGATTTGAACACACAATAAACCGGAAACGAGTTGTTTTAATTATTCCAATTTCCGTTGCATATGAGAACATGCAAGATTTTGCAACGTCTTAATTTTAATGTTAGCTCTGCATCAAGATGTCAATGGACGGCATTATACTGTAAAGGTACTGTTATATCAACTTGATAAAAGTAACGGCAATCTCTTTTGAACACAAAGGTGCCAAGATCTCCCAAGATATTATGCGAATGTTCGGTTTGAGGGTTCCTTGTTCGTCCGTTTTAATTACTTCGTCCGTTCTAATTACTTATCTTCAAATCAAAGACTTCATATCACAAACTACCAGCCTAAATGGTAACGCAAATTCTCAGCACATAATAGGCCATACATAAAGGCCAGTATAATTTTGTGGAGGAAGAACCCGGGAAGAATCACCGTCAACAACTACTGGCAATCTTTTTCGCATACCTACATTCGTCGAGAGAAGATTCGAACTCACGTTGGCAGTTGTGAGAGGGGTCTGTAAAGGCTAGCGACTTGGACTGCAGCGATATTGATCGAAGGAAAAACTAGTTGATAGAAGGAAAAATGAGTTAATCGAAGGAAAAAACTAGTTGATAGAAGGAAAAATGAGTTAATCGAAGGAAAAAACTAGTTGATATAAGGAAAAACGAGTTAATCGAAGGAAAACGAATGGGTGGAATAAAACTTAAATGCCAGCTTCCTTCACATCATCCGAAAAGGAACGCTTCCAAAGGGTCAAGAGTTTTGAGTTTCATTAACGAAAGATATCTCACAGGGAGAGACCAATATACTGTTTTAATAGTCAGAATCCACCTCTAAATGGTGAATAGCAAAATATCAGAGGTACCTTCCAGAGAGAGGGAAAAAACAGCCTAGTCACGATGCTTTTGTGATTCAGCTAACTCTCAAGTGCCATGAAACAGCCTTTTCCAATACTTCCGGGTTCTCTCAGGGATTTTCAATGTCACAGCGACATCTTGCAGACCCAAAAGACTAATTTCTCGTTCTTTTAAAAGCAACTTGGAATTTTGCATTATATTTGTTCGTTGTCTAAATTTCCTTATAAACTTTTGAGTGTTTCCTTTTGAGAAACAAACCCTTAAAACGGCCATCCTTCACTTCCTTACGTTAGCGATATGGGAAGGAATGAAAATCATGCCTTGTCAGTAGAAAGGGTTGTTCAGGGTTCAGTAGCTGATATCATTCAGTCTCTTTCTTTCACAACCTGGTGTTGTAGCCAAGAATCAGCTACAATTTAGCGCCAGTTCCACTTAAAACCTCCAGCCTGTTTTTTTTTTTTATACTAGGGATGATCAATTAGAGCTTTATGCTCCTTTTTGCGTAAACAAAAAGAAAGAAATGTTCGTGACTTTTTTCCTAATTCTGTCAGTTTACATATGAGAGGGTTTCTCAGCCAATATCGAGTCATGCCATCCAAATGCAAGAAATAGTCATCTCACACGAGTAAACCAGAGTTTCAATCGCAATCTCGTTCCGAGACCGATTTCATTAAGAACGACTCCACCACTAATGTATGGCAGGAAATCATGGAGCAATCCAATATTATGTTACAGCTATTAAAATTAATATATAGAGTTATAGCTTCTATGATCTACTCTAACAGAAAATATTTTATTAAGAACTACCCCAAATCAACGTCTAGAAGTTTTAAAGACAAATACAATTCTAACCATGATAAAATATTTGGGTATATAAGTTATGATTAATACAAAACTGAACATGTTGTATGCTCCAAATATATATTTTCACTTATTATTTATAACTTTACTTGCTAAACAAATTCCTATAGTTTGTACTGGAAACAAAATACAGCATGTACTTCCCATTCCATTTTAAATAAATTTGTAAATACCTATTTTATTTAAATATCCAAACAATCGTAACACACGTCACATACAATTATTTTTCTGTCATATGCCATTTATGGCCAGAGCTGGAATCACTCTAATAAAGATCGAACATCCCTAATGAATAAGGTCGAATTGATGTAATGTGATTATGATTTTTAACGTTGCTTTAACAATTTTTCAAATATCGCTACGATGTCTGCAGTGTGGCAGTTTATAGTGATGTGTAGCACTAGGCAGCTGTTAGTGCCATTTTTGTAAGTTTTTGGTATGACTCGACCGGGGTTTGAACCCACGACCTCCCGCATCCGAGGCGGACGCTCTAACCACTAGGCCACCAGAGCGGTTAGGTCGAATTGACACTCCTAGGCCAATCTTGACTATTAAATGGCAAGTCTGTGTTAATGTTTGTGTGTATGCACAGTCATGCATTCCATAAACAAGACCAATTATGATTGTACCATTAGCAAATAAAGGACTTTCTGAAAAACGTCACCCATGTGCAAAGTTCTATTATTACCGTCTTCTCTAGACTTGTTTAGTTGATCAGGTCAGCAATAAATTATGCAAGTAACATTGGCATTTTCAGCATTGTATACACTGAATCAGTTGCTGAGAATTAGACTATGGCACGATTTCCTTGTCCACTAAAATAGCTATATAAAGTTTCATTCATAAAAGGAGAGATGGTCTGGAACTGGCAGAGATTAATGTTACTATATTAAGTATCTTCAAGGGAATTAATGCCAATTCTTGCTGAACAGTCAACTGACCTATAAGCAGTTGTTTCTCTTCTGCAAATCTTAAGTCGTTAATTATTATCAACAATTAGTATCTCAGTCGTCTGGGACTCGAAAAAAGTACTAATTGCCTGGAAGGCCACCAATTGTTCTTTTAACAACAGCGCCCTTTAATATTTGACTCAAAACCAACATACTTCTACCTAAAATGTAAAATATCAACGAACATCGTGGATATAAAAATCAACAAGCTACTCCAATAACCCCCCAAGTGGTTAGAGTGTTTTCCTCTGATGCGGGAGGTCACATGTTTAAACTCTGCCGTCATACCAAAGACTTATAAAAATGGTACTAGCAGCTGCCTTGATTGGCCTTCAGCATGAGGTTAGTGTTAGGAATGGTCTACGTGGTGAGGTCAACATACCTGGGAGGGACATAATGCTACATGTCTGTGGCATGATGCCCCAGTGCTAGACATCACCATAAAATGCCACAATGCACACATTGTAGTGATACAACTGAAAAATTGTTAAAGCTACATTACAAATTAATGTTGTCAAGTCCCAGATCCAATTTCCATTTGTCTTATGGCAATGATTGTGGAAAACTTGTTTCAGTTTTAAACGAAATTAAAACCTTTTTACTTTCACTGTGACATAGACTTTTTGACTTTCAAATTTATAGACGAATTTAAAACCTAACAACCCATCTTTTGCTTGTTACTATGTGAAACTGAACTTGACTTATCAGAGTTGATTTTTATTTGGCATGTCACAATTATCTTGACCTTTATACCCAGTCTGCAAAGTTGCGTGAGGTTTGCAAAGCAGACGTTGTGATCACACATTTAAAAAATTGGTGGGAGGAGAACGCAAGGAATGGATAGACATTAACCATAGAATATACTCTACCTTCTGTCAGGGACACAAATATGGGACTTGGTACAGTAAAACCAATAAATAATATATAGCTGTTCATCTACTAAACAGTATTAAGTTACAATAGAAAGGTATGTTGGGTAAAAGAATTGAGATGAAATAGTGATTATTATGAGGATCACGTATCTCAATGTAGGACATTATCAAGTTAAGAAGAGAGAAAATACATGTACATGTTCATATTTTAATGATAATAGCAAAGGGATAACATATAGACATGCACGAGACAAATAAAATACGCCCAACTGGCCGATTGTACTGACTTTTCAAAACGAAATTCAAGAACTTTTTAAGACAATAAAGCTCCGAAAAGCTTCAGAATGCCAAGTACTTTAAATGGTCAAAATGTATTCACATTAAATCTAATAGTATTTCAACAAATTAATAAATAACTCAATTATGTGAACATTAAAATATTTTATTGTAACTGAACAAGTTTTCAACCAATCTAAAATGATGCCCTCAGATTGCAAAATGTTGGAGGTAAACTAATTCATTAATGGGCCGCCTCTAATCACCATTGACTTTTTTTGATGGTATGCAATTTAAACTGCTAAAACATAACTAAAACAAACACGACCAGCCTGGCTCAACTTACCGACCAATCAGTGTGCACAAAAAATGGGGGGGGGTTGCTTCTTAAATCCTTTCTTTTTCAGGGATAGAAAGAAACCAGATTAGGAATGATATACCCATAAATCTGTTTTGCAAGATCACGATGACAAACATCTATCTTGAGAAACCAATTGCCTTGTGATAATATTTTCTTGGCACACTGGGTGTTCTCTTGAAGTCTTCAAACCCATTCAACTGTAATCGTGACTTGTGAAATTACTTTTCAAACAAACTGAATGTGAATGTTGTATATATTGGAACTAATTTTGCATGGACTGAAAGGAAACTAGCTGTTCAAAACAAAGACAGGTTTGCTAGTGACATTAAAGCAAATTGATGTTACCCAGTAGTATGGAAATCCAAGAAACAAGAATATCACTCAATCAGCTTATGTACACATCACGTGTATGTATCTACATTAGACACATATGTGATATTGAATGGGTCTAATTTTATATAAGCTGAATTGTAACATTTACAATTATTTTAAATAACATATAACCTTTGGTCCTAAAACTGATTATCAATGGCAGAAACAAGTGCTCATCAACAGAAATGATGTCAATAGACCTTCCATTTTATGAACTATATTGACCACAGAAGGGATCACGAAGAAAATGTGGATGCATTTCGTTCAGTATAACATTTTTATCTCTTAACAGGTGAGTAGCCAGTGCATTCAATCTTGATAATCTTTTGAAAGGAGACAATAAATGGAATGGGATGACCGAATCAATCATATAATGTAATATTAATAGTTTGAAACAAATTATAACTGCCAACTGAAATAAAACATGCATACCCATGATGGCATTAAAAAAAGTGATCTGGCATGGCAAACTGAACAAGAGGTTCATATTCATGACAGCATCAGCACAAAAATTGAACACTGGCGCAAAATGCCGAAAATGAACAAACATACTAAAAATGTCTCAATTTCTTAGAAAGTATGTAAGGATTCAAATCATAAGATCATGCAAAAGTGTTCTTACCTCAAACCACAAAGGTTTTAGAAAATCAAAACTTTAAATCTGAATACAAATTCAATTTTTTGCTCTGTTTGGCACTATGGATCCATGTATGATTTTGCCAGGTTTTAATCACTCATTACAGATTTATATAAACACTGTTAACTCTGTGAAAGTGCATCATGCATGTGCAGCAGAAGCAATACTAGCAGCAAGCAATCTAAGCCTGGCCTCATGTTGTGGTAATTCTCATGTAGAATAAGGATCATTCTTGTTATATAAAGTTAGGCATAACTCTTGAAAATGAGATTTTCGTTCTTTTGTCTAGCTTTGCTCTACCACAATATGTTACTGTTACTAGTTTTATTTCTTGCTTCTTGTCCATAAATACATGTTAACAGTAGACGAATTCAATGCCCAAATTCGAAGTGAAACTATCTTAAGTCTTTGTAAACTGACTGAGCAAAATTCAAAACTAAACAGGAAAAGTTTTTGTTTACTGTGAAACATGTTAAAAATTGAAAAAAAAACACAGTTGATCATCTCTTTAATGATTTGTACCAACTGAAGATGAATGTTCAAAGGCACTGATAATGACTCCCTAAACAGTACTCTGTTATGAGGCAATGCTCGATTGCTTCTGCTGCTACAAAAAATGTCTGTGCAAGGTTAATTCCACATGCCATAAATTTGCAGACATTTCAAGATGAAATAACAGAAAGGACAAGGACCAACACTTGCAACAATGGAATAATTACCACTTTTATCAAAGTAATTCAAGTGAATATTTATAGTGTAATTTACATATAATATAGTATAGTCCCACCAATGAACAATGGAGTTTATCCTGAATTGACTTGATTCCTACAATAAAGGAATATAAGAAAGACCATTTCTCACATATATCAACCAATTCAACAATTTTATTTTTCTTTTTAAAAAAACCAAACATATATTATGTAGATGGAATACCTGTGGAAACTTCAACTGTGAAACAATATACAGAACTCTTTATGATATATGATGACAATAAATGCATTCTACTACTCCTTTTCTACAATAAGAGTACAATTACTCAGATCTAGACATACTGAAAGTCATAAAGGCATATATTGTAATTTACTCTTTAAGTTCCTTTTTTTTTCACTGTTTATTTAACAATAACTTTACAGAACCAAAATGACAGGGACATTATGCAATTTAATCTGATACCAAAATACTGTCCTTTTCCCTTGATTTCTGTTTTTAGCAACTGTATACACACAAATATGAACACACAAACTTGCGCACAGGCCCAAACAAGCAAGCAGTCTCATAAACAGATAGACAAACCCAAGAGTACCTGTTTGAGCACATCTAATTCAGACTTCTTCAATTTGGCATCTCCAATTGTGGTAAAAGAATTTTTTAATATTCTTATAAAACCCAAAATATTTACAAATCTTAAACTGATACATTTCAATCTCTACACAAATGTCAAATATTTCTGATCATGTTTGTAAGGCTTGTTTGCTATGCAATTTCAATTCTTCTGATATGCTGGTCAAAATTATACCATCAAGAGTTTTTTGTAAAGTTCAATACAACAATGTAGTGAGAAAAAAAGCATGTAGTTATTACTTACATACCACACACTAAAATCAAATTCCACATAATACATTCTTCTGTAGAGCTGAAATCATTGTCAGGAAATCAATACACTGTATTACTGTTTAACCTTTTCTGCTAATCAAAATTCAGAATTTTTTTAATGAAAGAAATAATTGTAAATTAATAATATTGATAAATATTAAACTAATAATTCCAAAGGTGATACAAATTTTGAAAAATTTATGCGTTTTAGAACAATTTGCAAAATTTAATCATGTAAATCCAAAATTTGCCAGGCAAATTAGGACCTTTTCGAACTTACACATATATACATAAATTGAGGAAAATTCAAACAGCAGAAATTACATTCTTTAATAAAAGTTTATGCAAGTATAATGTGCCTATCTGTGAAATGAAATCTTATTTCTCTGTTCTAGTCAGAGTTCATCTTTAGTGAAACTAGGACTGTAAAAAAAACAACTGTTTTCATGTCAAACTGATGACATTATTTCAATAACTAAAGAATGGATAACATTTGTTCCTTCCTGTCATACCTAAACTCAGTACAACAGAATTTACTATTAATGATCCTTGAGAACAAATTTGCATGCATATAAATCCATAGATTTCTTTTGTTGACATACAAGAGATTTCCATAACAAACAAGCAGCTAGGCTTTTAATTTTCGGAATTCATTTTTAAAAAAAAACAACAATTTTTAAACAATTTTATCAGTGAACAGGTGAATTCTTGACCAATATCACATGTTTCACATGCAGTCCTACTTACACTTTACATCTCCTTAACACAATGATACATAATAAATCTACTCCACCCACCCCGATTATAGTCAGGGCATATTTACAGAACATACTTTTAACATACTGTGTATATTGTAAATAAGTGGGGCACATGCTACTTGAAAAAAAAAGTTTTAAAGACTAGTTTAAATTAATACTTATGCAATCTGGAATCCATGTCAATGTTTGAAACAAATAAGCAGTTTTTGTTTCTTTTTGCTGTGGTGATTGCCAATGAAACATAAATGAACAATATAAGTTTAGAGGGAAATGTCCACTAGTTGCCACAGAAGCTGGAATCCATGTCTATGTTTGAAACAAACAAGCAGTTTTTGTTTCTTTTTGCTGTGGTGATTGCCAATTGAAACAAATGAACAATATAAGTTTATAGGAAAATGTCCACTAGTTGCCACAGAAGTTCAGATTTCAAGAAAAATCCATATTAATTTTTTTAATACAAATATATTGTATCACAGACTGCAAATCTCATCTCATAAAAAATGTAGAATAACTGCCTTGCAAGGTACTACTTACTCAGAAATCTTCAGCATCAATTTTGTTTTCATTGATACAAGTAAATTATTGTTTAACAGATCCTTGCATCACCAGTTTGTATTTGCAAAGTTACATGCATTTATATTTTCAAAAACCTTCCATTTCTTTTAGCCTGCACAAAAAGGGCTTAAACAAGTGATAAGAATCAGCACTATTGATAGAAAATGTAATATGGCATATACAATGAAAAACACTTCTCCCTTGTCAAAATAAAATGTATTTCTTGCTAAACACTATAAAAAGATCCAAATTTGCTATAGTTTTGTGACAGGTGTTTCTTTGTTAAAGGACAAGAGATAGTATATTCCAAAGTTACCAGAAATATACAATTTCTCACATGCAGTCTCAACAATTATAATAACTTGCATATTTCAAACTCAACAAAAATAAGAAAGGACAAATTCACAAGCATAGTATATGTTGTTTAAAAGATTAGGTGGAAACATGCAGCTATAAAATGGCAAGGAATGCTAACAAATTTCAGAACCAATAAAGAGATGATAATGAATAAATGTTCAGCCTGAAGGAAGAAAGTCATGCAGTTTATTTATGGCTGTTATCTGTGAGATAAGAAATTCTCTCATAATGTTACAAATAAAGCAGGACTTGAATGCAATGGTATAATGAGGCAAAACTTTTAAGTCACCAAAACCAACAGAACACAAACTAGTCGTAGGACAAACAAAATGGATAACTAAAGTGAAATCAATCAATTCATTTTGCCATCTAAATAATAGTATCTAGATCATAAAATTCACAGATTTCACTCTTACCACACATGACATATATGCAAAGAAAATTTTCTTGCATCTAACAAAGGAATTCATATTGAATGAGCTTCCATGATTCATCTAACTCATTTTGAAAGATTTCAATAATTCTTTATATGGCACAATGCTAACAGACAATGTGAAATGAATGACTATTCAATGTCACTGTGATGTGCTTTATGGTTTCAATGTCCACTGTACGTAAACAGGAAAATGCTATCTAAAATCACCAACATTAAAAACGTTTTCTTAAGCTGTTGAAAAACTTTTTATTAAGACTTTTTGCAGTAAACAGGTGCATGTTTTCACCTGCAATGAACGTGTGGCATCGCAACTGAAAATCTCTGAGTGAAGTGGTGTACAATGCAATTTTTTCTTCTAATGAGCAGGGTGTGGGTAAGAAACAGCAGAAAGCAAATGTATGATATCACATTCTTGCATGGAAACTGTACAAGGCCATTCAGCCCATTTGTCCGAAATTAAAGTTTGATGGGATCTGTACATTGGTGAAATTGTATCCTCCTCTCTCCTCAATTTTCTTGGATTCTAAATTTAGAAGAAAAAAAAATAAGAAATGTGATTTAATGCAGTACTAATGCCTGTTACAAGTATATGATATTGAAATAAGTAATTGAAAAGAGTGAAAAAAAGCTTTGTAAAATGTAACAAAAAATTTATTGCCTATGAAGTGAAAAATTATTAAAAAAAATAACTACGGTTTTACATATTAAATCCAAAAATAATCCAAACATTTAAAAATATAAGTCCAAGTATTAAAAAATCCTAAATGAAACTGAGTTTGAGTCCTGATGAAATCCAAAACTCTGGGTGTGGATATTTAGATGGATGGGTTTGCACGAGGATGTCAAAAGTACAAACGAAAAATCCCAAGCGCAAAAAGTTAAAGAAATGTGTACAATAAATATATTTTTTAAAAAAGAAATATTGTTTTCCTGACAAAAAAATAGTCCATCCAATTAACATCAATATGCTCTTTCCCCCACCCACTCATTCCACACAAACCCAATGTTGCATATAGTCTATTAAAAACTTTTTAAAAAAAGCATAGTATTACTCAACTGAAAACAGTGAAAGTAAAGTGACTGGTCAACATGGAGACCCTTCACTGTGGAGTGAAAAACAAATATGAAAAAAGTTTTTGAAAAAATACACCTAGTTTGCATTTTTTTTACAAAGGGATTGATTTTCAATAATACCATGAATTATTTCCTTTGCTTTTTTCAGTATGTTATATAAAGAGAAAAATTCTTTATAGTATTCAAATTGACAACTATATGTGTACTGAATTTCATTAATATGCAAAAATCTTGCTTATAATAAATCATATGAGACAGTCATTCAAGTGTTGATAAGTTCGGTCAATCAGATGCAAGATCACCTCATCAATATGCACCAAACTTACTCCTAATTGTATCTATACAAGATTTAAGCCAGCAAATTTTTTTCAAAACTGTATTAGAAATAAGGTCCCTGGAGTAATAACAGTTCAGCAAGTCAGATGCAAGATGACCTAACATACTTACTTCTTGCTCATTAAGTAACTTGTCCAAGATTTTGATGATAGAAACATATATTCAATGTTTCATCAAAGTTAAATCAGATATATGATCTTAAAGCAGTAACCAAAAATTGATGGATTGATGACAGCTCAGCTCAGGTGGACACTGGGTGGCTTTAAAAGCTTAGCTGCCAAGACAGTAATCACATTATGCAAGGTTCAGGCAAAGGTTGAGCAAAGAAATGTCCAGGTTTACCTGCTACTGCTTTTCTCTGCTCTGCCAATTTGAATACTTCTTCCAACTCCTTAGTTTGTTCTTGTGTGATATTACTGAAAAGTGCTGCATACCATGAGGGATCGGTGTTTTGCACATCTGAAATAACAAGAATATATGCAATTTTGTTTCAAAATGTAAACCTTGTTGCTGATATTAGACAAATAAGCCAGTTTCATTGACAAATTTCCATAATGACAATGAATATCTGCAATGGAAATTCTTGAAATTTCAAAAAAAATCAACAGTTCTAAACTGCTAAATAAAACAAAAATATAATGTGAAATTCTGTTTCTCATAACATTATCCCATACATTTTTAGCATAATAAAGTTCTTTGCGTTCAAGCTATTTATTAAAGACCAAAAAAAACTTTTGTAAATTGCTTTATAATATGAAATATATTACTGATCATACCTGCTTATAGTCACAAGATATATCCAAATTAAATGTAGTGTTTGGTGGGGAGTAGGTTAAACTAATTTAATTATGCAATACTTAATATTACTATTACTTTGTAGCCAAATATTTTCATGGCATTAGTCTTTAGCTCCATTGGATTATGCCTTCCTCCAATTTGTTGTTGGAGGTCTAAATAAAAAACTATCCAAGTCTGATATCTTGCTCAACTTTTGATAAAATATCCTTCTACGACTTGGACTGAGACAGAAAAGACATGAATGTGAGGAAGGAAAGACTGGAGAATGAACCTGGACCAACTCACTCCCTAAGCTCCATAGGGGTTGAACAGAAAAATTGTAAAGGGATACCTCACTCTAAACCCTTTGTAAAACCTCAGTACCTGATCTGAAGACTGATATTCATTGTGCATGTTAATCAGCATTCAGTGCCTGGTTCTCCATGTTCAGCAACCAGTGTGTGGAAGTATGTTATTGGGGACGAGAGACCAAGAAAGGATGAAAGCCACACCTGGTGCCATATGCCAGACCTTCCAAAAGTGTGACCGGGCAACAACTCATCAGATGACAGACCTTACTGGAGAATTTCTGTTTAGAGAACTCGACTCGGTTAAATGAAATCTAGTTTGAAATGACAGATCATACATGTGAGACAAGCACAAGGGTTGCCTCACAACACAGAAGTACCAAGGATCTCTCTCTCAACTCTCATCGACCCCCACCCTTCTTTCTGGCCCTATAAACCCAGCAACTGAGACACCGCTGATTAAACAGAACTTGGGAAAAATAAAAAAAAATATAAAAAAGGATGCAACAGAAATACCACAAGAGACATAAATTGACAAAGCATCAAGTGCCCAAGGGATACATGTTTAAATGCACATAGCCAAAGGAAAAGATACAGCAATACCATCTCTTAACTAATTACTGCCATTAAATAAAATTTACAAAAATTTGAAAAGCACTTTATAGACACATGGATGTACATACCATTATGCTTATGACATGATAATTTGATCTGATTGACTCAATCAAAAACAGGATTATTATACACTGCATTAAGCTACAAGTCAAAAAGGGTAGTAACTCGAATAAAACTTGTGAGATTGAAGTGATTTATTGAGATGCACATCTTTAGGGATGACCATAACAGACAAATGTCATGGCTATTCATCAAAAACAGGAATAGTTGGGCTGATGATTTTGTGTCCAATGAAAGGGTGGACTGAAAGCTATAAATACTATATAACCCTGCCTATTGGGGAATAAATAGACAGCTGCTGATGTCTTCTGCAGTAAAGATAAAATCTACTTGCACATTTCATTATATTTATCCTTTATAAATTCCAACAGTGATGCAGGATATATTTATTCATCTTCCACCAGCTCCAACCACTCTCCCTGATTCCAAAGGATAGACACAAAGAAAATTAACTCAGTGCATGATGGGTCAGACAAATACCTTTGTTCTACATATTGCAATGCTTACAAGAAATTGATGTCATGTTGTCATAGCATATTGTTCTTGGAGGTGGAAAGAAACTCCTAGCACATACCAGAGACATGAAGAAATATCCAAAGTTTCAATTAATTTCAGCCAATGATGCAACAGATGTGTGAATTTCAAAAACTTTAAGATAGCATCTTAACACTGCTCACAAGAAATCCATGTGAATTTCTCACATATCAGGATACGAATATAAGGCATATAGTAAACATATCTCAGCCACTGATGCTGAAGGTATATACTTTCAAATGTGGAAACACAGCACCTTAATATTGGTGAAAATATTACCCTTAGCTTTCTGCTCTCAGTGTTTAGATGAGAACCCTTAGCATATACGAACAAAAGTTCAAGTCATAGAACATGGTTATCCCCAAAAGTTTACTTGAATAAAGCACTAATGTTGAGGGTATGTGATTAACCAAAAACTCTTACACTGTTAACACTGAAGATACACTGTGACACATAAACTAATATATCAGTGTATGGATTTGAGACATGCAGTCTTCTTTTTTTTTTTGTCTGTCTTTCATTCTCAAAGATGATCGTGACTTCACATCTGGGCTGGTCTATGAGTGTGCAGATGGGTTGTGAGGCCAATCCGTGCTCTTATGAGTCATGGGCAATGAGGGCAGGGACTTCAGAGCCTGGCGTGGATGCTTGTCATCTCATATATTATGTAATATTACACTAGATCACTGCTGTTCAGGTGCAAGATATGCAAAGAAAATGAAGGTAAACCCATAGCTACCAACCTAAGTACAAACATATTGACTGCTTAAAATTTAAATACTGATTTTTAGGAATAAATTGCTGATTTTTAGAATATTAATTGATATGTAACTATTTACATCTACAACTATCTGTAAAATATGACAGATGCATGCGTTGCATTCTTGCACCATCTGAATGGGAACCCTGTTCTATCTGAGCACCCATTTATAAGGTGCAAGAGTGCAACACTCAGACAGTCTGTTTATAGAAGCCTTATCTGCACCATGTTTTCTTCTTCAATCATTATTTATTCCAATTTATAATCTTTCACGGATGATCTCTGTGATTTTCTTATTTAACTGTTTCCTTTCTATCATGAGTAATCCTTCGCGATTTTAATGTCTGGAAAATGTGTGTAAAATAAATCACCAGCAACACTGGTAACTGAAAGAGGAAGGTTCATTTCTCAAAGAAATGTAATAAACCCAATTGTGATTGAATTACCTCAAGGTTCTCTTTGGTATTTATATAAGTCATAAGCTGAGTTGCTGATGAAGCAGCAAGCTGATGTTTATTGGCTTTTTCATACTCCTGTATGCAATGGGTGTTTCCATGCCCAACAGCAAAATCGTATTACACAATTTACATAAAGTTTTCTTCTTTACTAGATGGTTTCACAAATCTAAACAAGATAATACTATTGTTCTTTAAATTCTGTTTTCTTGCCTTTTCTGGAGAAAATTCTGAATATTCTGCTTTCTAACATGATTAAAAGCTGAACAATACAAAGCGCTGACCATTACAGATCACTGCCATCTCACTTCTGTCTACATGAGTTCAAGTCCCGACTCAGCATAACATGGGTAAGTGAGAAAATCTGCCAGTAGCTTCTCGTGGGTTGGTGGTTCTTCCCGGGGATTTTCCAGGGTTCTTCCTCCACCATTAATACTGGCCGCCATGTATAGCCCATCTTGTGCTGAAAAATGGTGTTAAACCCTATAACAACAACAACAAAGATGAGATAGAGTGATTGCTGGCAACTGTCTGCACACTCCATAATGGTGGTTAAAGCCAGACATGATAGCCTTGATTTTGAATGAATCAATCATATTCTTTAGAAATCTATTCCTATATACATTTCTATCAGAATGGAACCAAGTGCCTGTTCTAAACAGAAAATTGCAAGGAAATTTCTTTCAAATGTTTTTACATTAACAATTTTTTTGTAAGTAAAAATAAAATACCCACATTCAGGTCCAAAATAAGGGAAAAACATGACACTTGGCAGTTATGTAAACCAGTGGTTCTAACCCTTGATCATGAAAATCTTCAATCACCAGCCATAAAACAGGGACATAATTCTGTAATTTTCAATGAGAATTTAATTATTTGATTCAAAGAAAAAGGACACTTCACACTGCAATCATGTCCAATTTATTTTTTGCAAATCTGATACTGATCTTGTTCTGAATATTTTAGTGCATATTTCCGATGGCCCAGTGGTAAGAGCATGAGCATCATCAGATGCAGTAGGTTGAAAGGTTCAAATCCCAGCCAAGTCATACCAATGACTTATAAATATGGTACTAGCAGCTGCTTCATTTGGTACTCAGCATCAAGAGGGCAGTGTTAGGACTGGTCAGCCTGGTGTCAGGATAATGTGACTGTGGGACATCATGCTACCTGTCTTAGACATGAAGCCCCAGTGCTAGACATCACTATAAACTGCCACGCAGTACACACTGTAGCGATATGAATGAAAAAATGTTAATGCTTCTTTAAAAATCCAAAACACATACACATTTCCATACAAAAGCTTAAAGAAACCAACAGAATATTATGCACCAGAGATAGTTACAAGACACTTGGCCATTGTAACAGTATCAATGTCTTGCCCCTAAAACACTTGTCAATGTCAGTGAAGAATGTTTTTTCTAAGTGTGCTCTGAAGATCTGATGTGTGTATGCACATCATATTTTCCAATGTGCATGACATACCTTGCATTAAGAATGAAAAACCACTCTGTGATGATATAATATCATTCATGGATATCACCGGTTCTGAACTTTTGAAGGTTTTTGTTTTTGCCAGTTTGGACCACTCATATTCCATTGTCAAAACTTTGGAACTTTTTAATTTTGCTTACACCATTTGTGTCAGAGTCTGCCATTTTTGCTCCAGTAAGAATAATTTTAAAAAAAGAGTAACGCTGCACACAGTTCAGCCAATCCAATGAAGCATTATGAAGGTGGCTAAAGAGCAGGACTAGTTCAGGATGCATCTGATCATATGGCTCTAAGTGTTCTCACAGGTCTCAAGTACAATGAATTCAATATTGGTATGGAACATCTGAAAAAATGAGCCTACAACATTGTTTATATTGACTGATCAAGCCATTATACAACATAGTTCTTACAGCAGGAGCAACAAACCAACTTTAGTCAACTTCTCTGTAAACTACACAAATACAATACTTATTGAGAGGTCCATATGTCATCTACCCAAAGCTAGCTTAAGCATTTCTCAAAATTCTCAATGTTGACTCAATTTGTACTGTGCTTGTAAAATTTATTTTTTTTTTAAATTAACAAGGGTTGGCATTTCTGCTTATCTATTGTTATCACCAGATTTCTGATACACAATATAAAAAACTAAAAATATAGTATAATTGAAAGAGTTTCATACATTTATAAAGAAATAGTAACAAGTTTACTGTATATACATAAAAAACATCATGAAGGTCTACTACTGCCAAAATCCATGGCTAAATGGTCATTATTTTGCAGATAGCAACTGGCTTTCTAATTTTTTTCTACTTCATAAAAACAAAGTGCTGAAAACTTACTTGTCAGAATTTGTTTAAACGCAACATATTCGTCTACAGGACAATTCTCTTCATCCAATGGAGTTTGGTAACTCTCTAATGCAGTTTCTTCAGCTTCATCGTCAAGAGAATCATCATCGGAGTCATCATCTTCACCTTTAGCCTGAAGAAAAAAGAACAAAAATCTTTTTTTTAAGTGGGCAATACTTGGCAGGCATATGAAAGATTTTTCAAGTTCATTCATCCAATTAAATACAGACAATGCCTAATTTGCAAATTCCATTCATATTATTTCTTTTCCTCCACCCACCCATTTCTGTACCAGATGTAAGAGACCAGAAAGGAGATATGCATGTATTATTGTCAATAACAGGTAATGGAATCATTTGTTTCACCTCTCACCCAAGCCCTGTGCATCCCTTCCTAAGCCCTTACCATTATCATTTCCTTATTGGGGATATGCAGGAGAGAGAGGGAATAGACACTGGAGTGAGCTTTATGGGAGGTACAAAACTATATATAAATTTAACAGCAATAATACATTATCCAATATTTTTGAATTATGAAAGCCTGGTGGTAGAATGATGGCCCCAAAAAAAGATCTCACGAGAAGTTACCTGTATTGTTAGTAGGATATTGTCCTGCTGACCGGAGGACAACATTGTGGGATGACAACTGGATTCAATGCATAAATACTATCACTCTGGTTCACCAGTCTTAAGAAAAAGGATAAAAGTGAGTAGTGTGCATGCCAGATGCTGTTCACATCAATCCAAAGAGAATGATTTACCTAGGCTTTAGAAGCATGAACTAGGCCAAAAAAAAAAAGCAAATTTGAAAGATCCCCCATCCTAGAGAAAACTGCTGAAATTATGGTCTGGGAAGATGAGAATATGAAGATAACCATCCAGAGATCTAAGAAAATCAAACAGTCATTGGGTCTGATGTAATTCCTAATCAAGGAAACTCTCTCACTCTTCAACAGCTATTCCAGAAAGAATTCTTTCAATGAGGAAAAGATCAATGATGTGATGGCACTTTCCCACCTCTCTTTGAAACAAAGAAAATCCATTAATAAAGTCCCAAGCTGCCCTTTCTTACAAGGGTGTACACGTCTTCCCTCAAAGACCAGTTTGAACTGGTAGAACAAAATGGGCATCTTTGAAAGAAAGGTGGCAGACATCAGAAATGAAACTGGTAACTAACCTTTTTTTGTATGGTAGGGTCTACTGCACTGTTTGGGAGGTATGACTAAACCTTTGCAAACAGGCCTAATTTTACAACTACTGTAATGAAAATATGCTGAATGGGGTTTTAACCGAGACTGATATATATCCCATTTTCATGCCTAAAATGCTGAGCAGGAGGTTTAATGGACCTTCTAGGACATGGGTGTTTCTTCACAGGGTTAGCTGGGCCTCATACCATGGCTGGTACTGCCATGCTTCAATTACTGTGATGCCACTGAAGGAATTAACACAATAAAAAGCCCACAATGCTTTTGGTATGACCCATCAAAACCTCTTACGTCTCCATGACTGTACCTATATGGAGGTGAAGGAACTCATTTGACACCTGGAGACACTGAGAGTGCTTATCTCAATGTCTTGGCCATTACCTCTTAACAGTCTCTGCATGGCAGCTTGAAACTGAATCCTCCATCAACATTAAAAGAGGTTTTGGGAAAATGGTTTGGCATGTATGGTTATGGTAATAAGTGTCTGCACTTACAGTTAGTTCCTGAGCTTTGTAAGCCTTGATGGGGAGAATGGCCTCCATCCATACTTAAATGAACTAGGTGGCACTGGAATCTAAGGATTGAAGGATCAAACAAACAACTGGACCCTGCAGCTACTAGCTGATATTGGGGACTGAATCGCAGCTGAGGGTACAGAGCAATCCTTCTGCTGTCTGACCATCACTTGGCATTTTTTTCTAAGCCCCATCACCACTGCTGAGGCAGGCAGTCACTTGGGCTGTGCCCCAGAGAGCATATCCTAGGTTACAATTATTCAGAATGTTTCAGACACATATTTGGTAGAAGTAAGCAGTAAACCTCATGTACCATCTAACCTACCCCTCCTATCGTATCAACTATTGGGTTGAACAAAGGTTGTTGATCCAGAGATCAAAAGCACCAGGTATTAACTGTTCCATCTGGGAATTTGCATCCATAAAAGAGTCTGTCTTACCTCATTGGGCCACAGACAATAAATGGGGCAAAGATCTGTGCAAATATATGTCATGCACACAAGAGAGTGGCATGCGAGTCCCTTGCAGCCTTTTTTATGTTTACATTTCCCATTTTCTTGAGGAATTATCTATCAAGATACAGATTACTAGAAGGATGAAATAGAAAAAGCACTACTTTATTAACAATGTATTCAAACTTCAAAATCAAACAAATTGGATACAGATACATGAAACTAAAACAAGTAATTGAGGGCAGAGGATATAAATGACAGTAAAATGTCAAACGATGACTCAATTTATAAGGAGAGTCGAATGCCATAGAGACACATACATAAATACACCAAGTTCAAAGAAAATAAGGATGAAACTCCAACTGCTTGAAGTAGACTGGGATCATGGTATATTCTATACCTCCAATTACTAACCAGACAATATGAAGCAATCCAATACTAGCACATAATGTATGTTATTATTGAACTATTTTGTTACTGTCATAACTTTGTAAACTCCTACACTTACTGATGTAATCCTCCAGATCTTTTGTATTCTTATCTACAGATATCTGACAGCTTACAACGTAGCAGGAAACACTTATAGCTTATGTTCACATAAACATAATTCACTGATAAATCATCGTCTCCAAGATTTGAAATCTAAGTAAGGACAGTGTATCTTCTAATTACCAACATTCTCACATTTAATTTAGCATGAAAATATTTATCTTAAAACTCGGCAATGGCAAAATAATAAAGTGACCATAAAATAAAAAGTTATTGTGCAAAAAACAACTGCCTCATATCTGTATCTGTACAAGGATGTATCCCTTCCAATCTGACCTGCCAGCTTTAAACATCAATTCTGCCCATGCTTAAGCACCACAATAAAATTTTGACAGTGAAGTTGGCAACTCCAGATGTTCTTGAACTAAGTCATATATATATATATATATATATATATATATATATATATATATATATATATATATATATATATATATACACCACTCCCCGCAAACCTGCTTATAGCAAACATGCTTATAACGCAGTGTCCGGCATGGCTCCTGATTCTTTTCCAAGGAAAATATATTTTAAAATGTGTTAAACATGAAAAAGTCGGAATAAGAAATTGTAAATTGGCCAATTTAACCTTGATACATAGTTCGTTTTTTTTTTCTTAACAATGATGTGTGCGACTTATATGCAAGAGCGACTTATACTATAAATATTTTTTTAACGACTGTGACTGATGTGCAGTGATGCTGTGCTATAGCGAAATGCATCTGCCAGTATACGGGCAAGCCAATTGCTGGAAACCTACATACGGTACACATATTAGACTATAAGATTATCCAATTAAATAGTCAAATAATATTCAGTTATATATGTGTTAAAATTTGTTGTTAATAAAAAAAAAATATTGAAATAACGATTGCCATTGTATTTCCTTTATTATTCAGCATGTACATCTTAGAATCTTTCTGTCTCTAAATTCAGACGTAAATTTTAGCATTTTCCCACCCTAGCTGCTATTCAAAGTTCTTTGAACTTGCTGACCAGCTATTGCGTCATGTTCTTTTGATATACTCAAATACAGAATGCAGAACTGGGATTATTTTGTTATTTTAAACAACGAATTATGTCACTGAAAAGCGTTTCCGAGACCTCTGTTAGCGCTTCATAATTTACTTTAATAGTAGTTTATAAAAACACATTTTTTCAGTTGGTTTCGCAATGGCTTGTTATAAAAAAAAAAAACATAGCAGGAATATTTCTCAGATGATTGCTCTAGTTTTAAACTCTGGATTAAGCCAAGACTGGCTTCATAGAGAGAACTTCAAAGTACCGGTAATTAATATAAAAAAAAAAATAACTGGAAGGCTGGTGAACAGTTTCAATTGTTAGGTGAATTTGCAATGTCTTTCTTAATGTATTAAAATCACTGTAGCGTATAAAGTGCCTTTGAAGTTCGCTTGGTTTGTGGAAATGACCGATATATAAATATGTACCGTTCATACAATGGAGCATTAATAAAATATAGTTTCACAATAACGTTATATAATTTAAAATTGTTATATTAGCGTTAAATCAATAAGTTTTGTTTTAAATTAAATTTGTGCCATTTATCATGGCACCAACTAGAAAAAATATGATGCAGAATTTAAGTTAAACGTCGTAGCATTTGCGAAAGGAAACGGAAATCGTGCAGCAGAAGAAAATTCAACGTAAACGAGAAGATTGTGCATGACTGGCGTAAAAAAGAAGCTGAGTTAAGGTCAACAAAAAAAACCAAGAAGGGAAATCGTAGTGACAAAAGCAAGTTGGCCAGTTCTCGAGGAGAATCTACGAAAATGGATTGTGAAACAGCGTGCTGCAGGTCATGGACTTTCAACAATTCAAATACGACTCAAGGCAAAGTCAAAGTCTATTGTAATACTGACTTTTATATAACTCTTAAACAATTGTATAATATTTCTTACACGAAGTTGGAAATTACCAAGTCGCATGCAATGGCCGGCGGTATCAAAGACGTTTTTATGGTAAGTGCGGAGAAGCGACTTATACGCAGGAGCGACTTGTAAGCTATGCAGGAGCGACTTATAGGGCGGAAAATACGGTATTGCCTGTAAAGATAGAATCTATATTGAGAAATTTGCATTCTTTCAAAATGTGAAGTGATATTTCTCAAACGTGTCACATACCGCAAGTGTTAACGTGTTCTAATTTATATCTTTTTAATTTTTAGACCCATTAAATTCATATTAGTAATGGTTAAACCTTGTGAATTTTTTTCTTTCATTTTACTTCTACCGCAATAAAAATCAATCCATTTCGATCAACATTGTTTTTTTTCAAAGTGGGTCAATCTTTTGTATTTAAAAAAAACATCTACTTTGGATCAAACAATAAAATTAGAATGTATACCATTCACCACAAAAAAAGTGATGTAATACACGTGTAAAGTATATGTGCTAAGCAAATGGAAACCAGGAGGAATAATGTTTAGATGATTTCCTCAATATACTGCAAGTTATCCTGAAATTAATGTTAACTCTGTGAGGAAAAACTAAATAAAGTACACCGATATGAAAAGATATTTATCCGCTATTAATCTTAGTGCGATTATTAATTGAGTATTCAACATGCCAAGCCACCCCATCCCCCTTTTCTCTATGCAGCGATCCCATTGATATATTTGTTGTTTGCTATAGGTCCCTCGATAACTCGCGCCCTCGCTTATATCGCGGTCGATGTTTTTGGACCCCAATGTCAGAGAGTTATCGAGGGAGTGGTGTATGTATGTATGTATGTATGTATGTATGTATGTATGTATGTATGTATGTATGTATGTATGTATGTATGTATGTATGTATGTATGTATGTATGTATGTATGTATGTATGTATGTATGTATGTATGTATGTATGTATGTATGTATGTATGTATGTATGTATGTATGTATGTATGTATGTATGTATGTATGTATGTATGTATGTATGTATGTATGTATGTATGTATGTATGTATGTATGTATGTATGTATGTATGTATGTATGTATGTATGTATGTATGTATGTATGTATGTATGTATGTATGTATGTATGTATGTATGTATGTATGTATGTATGTATGTATGTATGTATGTATGTATGTATGTATGTATGTATGTATGTATGTATGTATGTATGTATGTATGTATGTATGTATGTATGTATGTATGTATGTATGTATGTATGTATGTATGTATGTATGTATGTATGTATGTATGTATGTATGTATGTATGTATGTATGTATGTATGTATGTATGTATGAATGAGGGGATGAAAACAATGACAATGAAAGGTTACTATCTATTCATTTAATATGATTAATTACCAAATTGGGGGATTTATTTTAATAAAAAATGCTCACCTGAAAACCAATCCCTATCAGGATTTACCTGACCATCTTCTGTAAAGCTTAACTCCTATGGTAATGTTGGTTGTGTAGTTAGAAATCTAAACATGTGACAAATTTATACATTTCTTTCATTATTGTACCTGATCACTAGCTAGATTACTTACTGCTTTTTCTAACTTTTCTATATACTGCTGACCTTCCTCATCAATTTCATCTTCATCACTGGCCAAAGCATCTGTGTAAAAATTATTCTCTCATTAGGCAGGAGATTGCACAGTAATTCTGTTTATCTTATTAAACATTTTAAAAGGAAAAATTCTGAAATAACAATGAAATCAATTCTTGGCAATAAAATCTGTAAAATACTAAAACAGAGCACATTCCATTAAGGGTCACACCTATGATGATGTATTGTGTACAAATTTTAACACGTATAGACACCAATGTTAACACTCTTGAAATGTAAATGAAAATAATTCCTCACGGAGGCTATTGTCTCCCTCTTCAACAGTTCTTCTGAGATGGGTCGAAGAATACAAAACCTGATCTTCCATTGTATAATGCACCAGAAGTTCAGGGTCAATTATGTTTGTTCTTCATACTATTCCTAACAAACTGCAAAAGACCCAGAGTCGTCAGTATATTATGCAATGGCACATCTGGGACCAGCAGGTGAGTAGATATGATAGTTGTGATTTGCTTGATGCCAGAATTCCAGAAAATCATACCTTGTTGCAAATTAATGATAATGCCAATCCAAATATCTAGTTCCAAGTTATCTGATCTCCCTTTAGTAATGAGATCATTCTATTTAGTTTGCAAGGAAACAAGTAATTATGAAAGAATAACACTAAAGTAACAAATGAAAACCAAAACACCTTTTTTGAACATTTAATAATTATGAACATTGCTCTTATCTTTTTGTCATGACTTGTTAAAACTTTGAATGCTTTTTAATTTCAGATATATGTCTGCCAATGTAATTTTAGGATCCCTGAAAAAATGTGTGCATGCATGTTTATATATAAGCACATTCCTTCGTACAAGGGTCTCGCAGAAAACTATTCTTCCAGCTGATTGCGTGATCCACTCTAAATAGTCTTTATAATTAACATTCTTACTTAGTACTTGTCATATTAAGGACATTTTAAAATTAAAAAGAAACTATATTTCAATGCTTATGAATTAATAATACATGACAAAATGTTATTTGTAAATTTTGCAAAAAGTGGTGAAAAAATTTATTAAAAGGCTATAAAGGTTGTAAAAAAAATATATCAAGTGAATGCTTCTAGCTGGCTTCCTTACTGGTAGATGAAGTTACATTATTTACTTTAAAATATGTTTGAAATTCATGTGTGGAAATAGTTTCTCTTCTGCTGAAATAATGAGCTCTTTGTTATTTCAAATACCATTGTCTTCATCTTCATCATCGTCATCATCATCATCATCATCACTATCACTGTCACTGTTTTCAGCCTCTGCTCTAACTACAAGAAAAAAAATTAAACTTAGTTTATGTGGTTATAAAACACATTCACATATTCATGCTTCCCCATTTTGACCTCCATCCTGTAATTTGAACCTTTTGGTAGGTTCCTGACTGTAAAGTCATCCCTTGTGCCAAATGTCTACTGGGCATGTGTATTAATTTTCTTTCCCCCTTCCTAGGCAATACACATGAAGCTACACCAATTCTAAGCCAATGTGTTTGTCCATGTTATTTACTGCAGGTTTTTACTAGTAGATATATGTATACGGCTTAGTTTTTGTTCAAATGCACATGCTGCTCACCTTCCGACACCTTTTCTGTTAATGCCCAAACACTGCAGATATGTTGTTACGAGTCTATGTTCTTAAAATAAGTAACAGAAAAGAGTGAAGACAACAAGGTTTGTAGAATTTAACAAACAAATTATTATTCTAGAATGCAAAGTGAAAAATGAAGAAAAAAAACTTTCAGCACCATGAATTAGATCCAAAAATATTCTAAGAATTAAAGTCCTAGTAATAAAAAGTCATGAATAAAACTCAGTTCAGTTCAAGTCCCCCAGAGATTTAAAATTGAAGGTGATGATGTCTATTATGGCCTGTGATGTACTGTTGTGTAAAGTCTCTTGTCAAATCAAAGAAATATTATTCCAGTTCTAAATTCAGTATAAATTCCAATGAATGTCTTTATCAAGACAAATCACTTTTGTATTTCCAGAGAAAATAATCACTAAAATTCAAAAATTGGAAGAAAATAATATTCAGCCTGAACTGGTCACAACATAATACAATAAAGTGCTAGATGTCAAAGCACAACTGGTAAAATCCTCAGTTACAAGATGAAAACAGTTTTCAGCTTAATTTCATGTCATAGTTAGCATTTTCTAAAAACGACCATTAGCTAATGGAAAAAATAACCTTCTAAAATGATCTAATGAGCCTTGTTTATTTACAACATAATAGCCTATAAAATTCACTTAAGAATCTTCAAAACCCTGACACTGATCAACATATTTACTCTTTTGTTTAACTGAATAATAATCCTGATAATAAGCTCATACACAAAGAAAATAATGAAGCTATTAGTTGTTTACATAAATAAAATAAATTTTAAAAATACAATCAGGTCAAGCAGAAATGAACTCAATTTTGGACAAGGTCAAGTTCAGCAAAAAATGTTATGTTACAATAAAAAAAATTAAAACAAGTGATTAAATATGCATAACAATGTCCTGATATCAAAGGGTCACATAATGAAATAATGAGGACATATTGTCCCATTAAAGTAAGCTCCAAGTCAACATACTACTTTTTCCACATTGTAGCAATCTTAAAAGCTGAAGCAATTAGGTCTTCAGAGTGTACACAGTGTTTTCTCTAGATGTCCAAGAAAATGAGCCCTTAGGTATCCTTGGATGACTTTAGAACGCCTTTCTCACTTTCAAGGAGCCCTGCCCATTATTGTTTGGTTCTTACAGTGTGAAAATTAGGAGATCTACATTAAATTCTTTCAAATTATCACGATCACAGCATTTATCACTGAAACTAATTTATTCTTCAGCTATTTTCACACATTCTTATTTAATATGCATTACTCCATACACTTAACTCCATAATGGATATTTCTTTTGAACAGTGGCATGGCTGTACAACAAAATAAAGTATTTCATGTTTGTCATATAAAAGCCAACCTTTTTCATTTTGGATCATTAGCAATTTTACTCTTTTTCTCCTTTTATTTGGTCTATTTTTTTACACATAAGAATCAAAAAGCCAACATAATGACGTGCATATGGATCCCCTAAACTGATATGACATCAGACAGAGGCAATGTCCTAATGTCACTGCCATCATTTTTAATTTCAACTGTTTCCTTACAGCCTCTAAATACAAAGGGTATTTGAAAAGTTCTAATATTTTGTTCCATTTTTTTTTTCTAGGAACATGCAATATATTTAACACCAATCAATAAATAAAATAATGTTCAATAAATAATATGCAGCTGCATATACTAAACAATTCTGCAAATGTGCAAAAAATATATTTTGAAATCGGGGTTATCTTTGGATATTCTCTGACTGATATCATGGTTGACTTGGATCAAGTTAATGGATACAAGTCTCTGTGACAGCCTACAATTTTCAGGTGCTTTTGATCCTTTTCAAAAATCGTTTTGAATATATTGATAAAGACAAATATTCTAAAAGACTGCAGCTGGATGCAATGAGAGTGGCTGCTGTTAAGTCTTTTAAAAAAACAGTAGAAAATATTTCTATCATTTAAAATAGGTTTTGTGCAAGATGGCTAATCAAAAAGATAGTTGAGTTCAAAATGCCAAACAGCTACATGCTAAATATGCAAATAGTAACCAGAGACATTACAAGAGATCATCAAAGGTTATTAAACATGGATTTTTACTGTTTTGAACGCAACTTCAGAGGTGAAAATAGTCTGGATTGGAGAAAATGAGTTGAAATCACATCAGATTATCAACATTTTTATATTAGTTTCAATGAAAAAAGCATGGTCATAGTACCATTAATCATTGCTATTACTCGAAAGTGCTGCCAAATGATGTAAAACACTACTGAACCAGATGTCTACATACATATACCCGGGTTATCCATAACAATGCAGCAGTACATAAACCTGCTTTCCTAACAGACTTTCCTGAAGGTGCACAGTATTCAGACTTGGCCACATCCTCCATACAGCCCTAATGTAGCTCGATGGGATTTCTGGCTGAATCCAGTTATCAAAGATTGGCTGAGGTGTTGATCATTTAAAAGTGACCATTTGTAGGAAGTATATTTTTCCAGCATATGAACATATCAAAAAGTGAATAAAGATTTTCATTTAATAACTGGATAACCAGGCTGAGAAAGTGTGTAGAGGTGCATAGAGTACTTTATGTGGATGCCCTGTAGTGTTAGTGGTACTCACTAATAAAGAAATCTTTGGGGCAACACACTAATATTCAGAATCTTTTACTGTATGGAGTTTTAGTACTTGCATTTTTATTGGACCATCACTTGTGAACACATTCACTGATGCAAGCATTCAGCTTGAAAAAGTCAAAGAATTTATTTCCTTACAATTTCCTTCCTTTGAAGTATTTTAAAGCACAAAGTAATTTTAATCAATAAGGAGCCTGACCAATGGCCCATGCGATAAAATCAAACAACTTCATAGTTCTGTGGATCTGCCCAATAGTTAAAACACAGAACACAAACCTGCAAATAATATAGGTATTTATTCTGTGCTTTTACCAAAGAGTTACCAATATTTACATGTGCACTCTTGAACTTGTTTTGCGAATGGCACTGGGGTGCATTTGGGAGAAACCACTTAATAAATATACAAGATATATGAAATCTATGGAGGTTTTTTTTTATAAAAAAAAATGACAAATAAAGTTACTTTCATAAGCCCGTTTCAATCCCTCAAACAGGATTAAAGATGCTGGCACAATCTGAGAAGCTACTTCTACAATATCTGCTGGTCTATTGGCACTGTCAATCCCAAGTATTGAGCACAGTCCTAATATACTGACCTTTCTGTCATGTAAGCTGAAATGCAAGAATAGACACAAGCTGAACATTTTCCAAAACAGGATTGTAATCTTGCACCCATTTCAGAATTACAATAGTATAGGAATAGATCAATAGTATCATGAATGGCTTACCAAATGACAGTCTCTCATCTATGAACTATTAGCATGTTGAGTAATGACCGACAGGTCTCAACCTTGAACTTCTGTCAGGATCATTCAGGATAGAACATTGTAAAAATGAAAATATTTAAAAATTATAATCTTCTACTTCTCTACAATAGGCCTTTGTATAGTTCACAGGCACTCAAACCATCATGAACCTAAGATTTGGTGTGAATTAAATGGGTCAAAAGTTCCTTTCCTGAATGTTTGAAGAGTGCAGAGGATGAAAAAACTCAATGCAGATTGACAGAAGAAAGAACTAGATGATTTATACATGTCCACAGCATGAAATTACAACAACACAAAAAGCATGCATGTACTTGTAATTAAAATCGAAATACAAAATATCAGGGGGCCACTGACCCATATTCCCAGACACCTAGAATCAATTTTACATAATGTACGTAGATTTTTCAGAACTTTTCATACATTTGTCAAGTAAAGCTCTGAACATTTTTGCTGTATTTTCTTAACATGCTCTAATTATAATGCAAATATTCAACATGAAAACAGGTTTGGAGACTGACTATTATTTTTGCCATATAAATATATAAGAAGAGATCGTAAAGATCTAGAACATATTATCAACCATTACACAAAGATAAGGATCATTAAATAGAATAATGTTGAAAAACAAAAATTCATAGCTGAACTATTTTGAGGTACACCATGGAAATGAGTGGGACAACATTTACCTCAAATATATTTACCCCCAAACTGAATTTTCTAATCTCACTAGGTTGAATAAGTATATAAAAGTTGCTCACAAGATTTACTCACCCAACAAAACAGTCAATATCATGAAACCACTGTTTCAAGAATTGCTGTGTTATAGAACCTGATACATTAGGTATTTCTAGTGTTGATAGTATATTCAACAACATTGGAGTGTTGTAATACATTGCTGCTATAACAACTTGAAGACACATGGTTCTCAACTCTGAAGTTAGGACTTCTCTTGTAAGCCTTGTCAAGGCAAGTTCTACGAAAGGTTTAACAATCTGAAGGAGAAAAAAAAAGCAAAGCTATAATCAGTATTTAAGATGAAATACCAAAAATAGACTAAAGCACCCCAAAGATATTAAAATATAAGCAAGAAAGGTATAATGCAGAAAAGTAACTTGAGGGTATCTTAGAAGAGTTCTTGACAATAAAATAACAAAAATAAAAAGACGACCCCCCCTGAGAGAGAGAGAGAGAGAGAGAGAGAGAGAGAGAGAGAGAGAGAGAGAGAGAGAGGAGAGAGAGAGAGAGAGAGAGAGAGAGAGAGAGAGAGAGAGAGAGAGAGAGAGAGAGAGAGGGAGAGAGAGAGAGAGAGAGAGAGAGAGAGAGAGAGAGAGAGAGAGAGAGAGAGAGAGAGAGAGAGAGAGAGATTGTTGGTCACCCAGTGCTGATGTCAGACTATTCTTTGGGAATTTCATAGTGTTGTCTGTGATAGAAGCAATTAACCAATTTCAGATGTGATGCAATTCTACTTTACCTTTACAAATGGTATATGATTAAAGTTGTTATTTCACTACATTCCATCTACCTCTTCACAGAAGTGTGCATTTAACTGTGTGTGATGTCATTAATTTACATTTACTCTTTTAAAAAGAAGGAAATAATGGTAGGATGTAAACAAATGTGATTTTATAGTGTGACAGCAAGAGTTAAAACAAGAGTGTTAAACTTTGATCTAAACATCATTTTAACGAATGAGTGACAAGATTTTTCTGAGGTCACATCAGCATCAATTTTGTTTAGACCAACCATATATGATAACTAGTCTTCTGGGTTTATTCCCACCAGCCATGTATCATAATTAGTGGGTTATTACTACCAACCAGGTATCATAATTAGTGGGATATTAGTACCAACCATTTATCATAATTTGTGGGTTATTAGTACCAACCAGGTAGCATACTTATTGGGTTATTAGTACCAACCAGGTATCATAATTAGTGGGTTATTAGTACTAACCAGGTATCATAATTAGTGAGTTATTAGAACCAACCAGGTATCATAATTAGTGGGTTATTAGTACCAACCAGGTGTCATAATTAGTGGGTTATTAGTACCAACCAGGTAACATAATTAGTAGGTTATTAGTACCAACCAAATACCATAAATTAGTATTCTGAGGAAAACCCAATGTCAATATATATCTTCATTTAGGAACAGTAGTTATAACTGATGGTTGCCATGGTGACCATTCTGAATGCCAGATTGGCACCATTATTTTTTTGTATCAACTAGACATCACAAGAAGTGAAAATCCAATATGACTTTCTATTCAGGAAGTAGTAATAATAAAACTTTCAGAATGACTACTATGGTGACCACAAAGGATGTCAGATTGGCAGCAATTTCATATGGGGCCAACTAGACACGTATTTTAGTTGATATGAACATCAAGATAAGTAGCAATAACAAGAATTTCAAGATTGCTACTTTGGCAGCCACATGGAAGGTTTAAACACCACTATTTCCTTTATGACCAACTAGATCTTGGGAAGAATATAAAGTTTTATGGCAATACTCAAAGTAGTTTAGAAGTAGCATTAACAAAGGTGCTAACTGACAGATATTAGATGCAAGACTACATACAACAGGCCATCTTGCTGTCTGTGGCTAGTAAAGCTAAAAACTGCTACAAGATTGTGTGCTGGCATGAAGGATAGAGAAACATGAGGACTGGTGGTGGTACAAAAAGCACAAGGTAATTTGTAACAGTATACCTCGAATTGTCTGTCAGAACTGAAGCATTCACCATCCATTTCAAACTCAAGCTGGCCATTAAAATTCACATCAGGAATTCTTGAAACTATTATCTACATATTGCCTGGCCTCAAATTCACTGACAAAGGATCTTAACCTTCATTTTCTTCTTCCTTATCGATATCGGCATAATCACATTTCCACAAAAGTACTTTCACTATGGACTATATTTTCTATATATTTATAGATTCACATTTTCCTAGATCAATACAATAAGCTGCGGCTGATGGCACAAATTATACATTAGACTGGTCACTTATAGGTTGCAAGACAGTATATCAAATGCAAGGGTGGAGACAATGAAAGAACCAAGTCTTTGAATCAAAAGGATTATGTGCTGAATAAATCTGCATCTGCTGAAATGCTTGAGAAACAAATGTGGTGTATACATGTACTTATATTGGTGTCTTTCTTCACTGGATGTATTGCCATTCTAAAGATCATCAAAGTGCGTCCAGTTGTCAATTTCACTCAGCAATTTAAATTTCAAGTCATAAATGTGATTTTAATCACAACTTGTCAACCCCTGCCAAATCCATCTTAGGCATAAAAATTTTAAGACTCATATAAAGAACAAAATTCATTTGTTGTGACCACTTACCGAGTCTACATGGCCAGGACACTGTAACAATATCACCTCTAACAATTTGGCCGCATGGCATTCTGCATCTTCACCTACATCTGTAGATAGCACCTACAAAATTATATATTTAATTATAGAGACACTATATGCATTATTTTTGTTATCTATTTAAATGAGGATCTATCATGCAACAAAATTATAAAATTTTAATTCGGATGACTATAGAGTTTGACTGTGAGCAAAATTTTCTGTAAACACGACAGCATCCGACGATTATGAAAAAGACAGAAACAGCTGAAGTCACATGAACTGTGTGACTTTACTGATTCTGGAATGGGCATCTTGTACATTATGGTAAAAATATATATTTTTATTCAATAAATACTGAATAAACAACCTTGTAGTATGTACTTCTCTAAATTATGACCTTCAAACTCCACTCCAGTCAGTCTGTTTCATGGTAAAGATGCCTTCCATTTTAACTGGTTCCAGACCTGCTTATTTGGAAATATTTTGTGACTACAGGTCCAAGGATTAAGGTCAATTTCAGTGAACATGACACTATGTTTTCAGATTTTATATGTTAATTTTCTTTTTATGTAGAATACTTTCTGCCAACTGTAAGCTTATTTCATAATTCACTGCATCAAATGGTTTTCACAAATATATTAAAAGTCAAATAGCTCATATATACGCATTGATCACTATGGACCTTTACAGTAGTAGCCAGGTAACAAAACAGGTCGAGAAAAGAGCCAAATCCAAATCACTACAATACAGGTTAGTATGAATTTGCTTATCAGCATGTAGCTTTCATTGTGACATCACAGCACATGATTTTCAATCCAGATTGTACTGGATAAAACATGAAGGTTGGTATCATCCAAAAATATCCACATAATTTATCATTGATTTTTTTCCATAGATACGTCTAAGGGCATATACATAATGACCTCCCCAAAGAATATGGATGTATGAGGATCCAAATAAAGTGAATAAATGTATGTAGGTATAACGGTGTAAATTTAAAGGTTATATAGAATCAAATTCAAAAGTATTAAATCCACTACTGAAATAATTGATGTCAACAGCATACATAATCTATATGACTTGTGCTATAGATGCAAATATCCACAACCTGCAATCATGAACTAGACTTTCCTTTACACCTTTTGGATATGGCAAGTTGCATCAAGATAGCTACCAAATTTTCACAAACTCCTGTGTTATAGTGAGTTGTGTCAAGACAACAGCTTGCCTGCCAGAACAACGTTCATGTGTGGGTGAATGAAAACACTACGACAAGAAAACCTGCAGAGTGAGAAATACTTCTTATGTTCATGCTACATCACAACCTGGAAAATCAGCACAAATGTGTGATGGTGCCATGAACAGAATCATTAGTCAGGTACCGGACACATGCAAATAAAATCCTATTCAAATATGTGTTCATTATTTTGTACCTGCCATTAAAACATTGCTCAGCAATCATATGCTAAAATGTGGCAGTCACATGCTATCTTGTCACCCAAAGTGGAATCGTACTACACGGAGGCATTCTCATGTGTCTATGCCAATGTAAAGTACAAGGGTAATTTTAACCATACAGTTTACTTTTTGGTTGGACGGCAACAACAGATAATGATGCAACAATAATTAATAGCTATTAAAGAAAGTGTCAATGCAATAGCAAGCTTAAAATGAAAGTAAACTAAGAATAAACCGATGAAAGAAGTGAGGTCAAATATTTGTGCTTGCTATAGTCATGCAGTGGTTTGTCAGTCATTTCATCTGATGTGGATTAAGAATGAACTGTTGTTCTAAATGCTCAATGATGCTGATGATGATAATGACAACAATGATGCATAACATCTTCAACTGTTTTAACTGCCCTTCAAAGACAAATAAATGTTTATGATAATAGCCATAATGACATCTATCAATATAGTAACAATGGATGGCACAATATTTTGCAAATTTGGAAAAAGTGGGCCAAAATCTGTCACAAGCATTAGTGATATTAGTAAATTCTGGGATGAGGGCATGAACTGTACCTGACAAGATGAAATATCTCAAAGTTCCTGGGCTCTGCAATATGAAGAAAAAAAATACTGCCCACACTGAATCCCAAAATGTGGAATAAATTATGGGAATAAAACAGGAACTTCAGACCTTCTCAAGAACTAATTTATTCCCCTGCAAATAAGTTGTCTGTTCACAAGAGGTAGATGCCTCCTGGTATCAGATGCCTTGACATAAAGATTGCCAATGGAATCATCAAAACAAGCTTGATATGATACATCACAAGTGATGCATGAAGTACATGTATACCTAATAAAAAGGGTCAAATTCTCTACACACTACCATATAAAAAGAATGCCCCACCCAACCCTTCAGTGTACAATGACAAAGAAAGTAATGAATAGCCCAAGCATATTTTACCAATTTATAATGACTTAATTTGAGAATTTTTTATCAGATGTAAAAAGACATACTTGTTTTAACTTAAATAAACGGATGAAAAAATCTGAAAACATATCATTTTAAAATAGACACCTTGAAACCTGCAATTTATCTAATGAACCAAAATGACTGGTTTGCTTTTATGGACTTGGAAGATGCCTATTCCTCAATAAAGCAACTTGCTCATCTAAAATATTTTTGACATTTTGGGGGATAGGAGAAAGGATACATATGTTTACTGAACTGCTTTCCCATCCATTTGAAAAATAGTGTGCAACAATGATGGCTGCCTTGATGAAAATTTATAAATGGGAAATAGTCATCAGGCACTATTCCAAATTGGGAAGGCTTGACAATGATGGGTAATTTGAGACTAAACATATATCAAAAGTTTTGTTAAGATGACAATTTGGTTTACTCCAGGGAATGCTCCCATTCATTTTTGAATTATGTTCACAAATTCCAAGGAAAACATTTGTTAGTCCTAATGAATTTTTGAATCTCATAGAGAAATTAAGAGGAAATGGAAATGATGCAGTCATCAAACTTCCTTAATCTACAACAAAACTTGGAATGGTAGATTGAAAATGTCCATGCAAGTTTTAAAATCATTTTAATTGCACAGCTGTAGTTCACACTGATTGGTGTAGAGGGGCAGGCTCAAATGATTCCACAGAAACATTCATGAGGATATTGTGATAGTAAGGCTACAAAATATCATACAGGTTATTTAAAACATGAAGCAGAGTTTCTAATTTTTTCCACATTTAGCAGCTAGCTCACTGTTCAGCTCACATGTTCAGCTAAGAATATAATTTCAACAGAACTGAAATTACTCTACTGTCCAAAACGAAATTCCACAAATTTGAGGCGAGACCATTTCTTTCTTTTTAACTGCTGAATGTTAAAACCAGGTGTTAGTTTAAGCAATAACCAGATTTTCATATTTTCAGCTCTTGCAGCCACATCAGTTGTCAGATTGGCACATTAATTCAGGACCTAGTAGAAATCATACCAGGTCTTCTCACCAAAGCCCAATGTTGATATGTACTAATAGTGATTTTCAAAATGATCATTGTGGTGGTGTTATGACCCTGTAATTAAATTATATGTGTGTTAAAATTTAAATTCTTTCTAATTCTTGTTTTCATTTTTATTTTATTTTTTATATTATTTGTCATGACCCTGTAGTTGAATTACATGAGTGTTAGGATTTGGCCACACTGGACATCAGATCAGGACCATTTTTATTTAAGATTAACTATACATCATAATAAATCTCTTAGCGAAAAACCCATGCTGATATGACCATCTATTCAGGACAAGTAACAGTATGATTTAGAAGATGACTAATACAATGGCTATATTTGATGTCTTGAGTAGCAACACTTTCACTTTGGAAAAACAAGACCTTGTGAAAAAATTTGAATAAAGTTTCATGCAAATCTTCCAAATAGTTCAGAGGAGTAGCAATAAAAAATTTGTGCAAATGGATGTTCAACAATAGCTTTTCAAGTTCATTACTAATAGAGCAAAGAATGGATTGGACAAAACAAAGTATTTTAAATGATCAATGTAAGGAGATTTGATTTTCTATTGGTCAGTCTATGAATATGTAATGTTGAAGTCAACAAACTATTATATAAGCTTAGTTTGGATACATTATGACTAGTTGGCATGCTTTTCTGCAACAACTGTGAAGTGGAGGATACTCTACATATTAACCTTTTCTGCATCATTGCATGATGCCACAACATAACAATATAGGATGTATTTGCACAAGTGGCTGTCTTTCAGTGTCAATATTGTAATTCACTTGAAGAATGGGCTGTAATAAAGTGCTTGAAATAAAGTTTGCTCTACCTTCTCTACATTTGGGACTTGTAAAAATGGATCTCCAGTTAGTTCATGCCCTCTTAAAAAGTATTTTATGTAAATATTTTTTTCATTCAAGGTATCAACTTCCTAGATACAGTTTCAATTTAGTTAATGTTTTGACACCTCTGGAATTTTCATCCCCAGAGAGTTCTCTGTCTCTTAAGTATCATAATTAGTGTGATTTGTAATTTTGATTTTAATGTACCTTCAACAATTTTTCAGCCATATCACTATGATGTCTGCAGTGTGGCAGTTTACAGTGATGTCTAGCATTGAGATATCATGCTGCAGACATGCAGCATGATGTCCCACTCAGTTACATTATCTGGACACCAGGCCGACCAGTCCTCATGCAAACCTCTTAATGCTGAGCGCCAAGCAAGACAGCTGTTAGTACCATTTGTATAAGCCTTTGGTTTGACTTGACTGAGGATTGAACCCATGACCTCCCACATCCGAGGCAGATGCTCAAACCACTAGGCTACTAGAGCAGTCTCTTAAGAATGTAAATCTCAAATTAGTAATATTGTGATTGCTTACCAGACAATTTCAAACATTACATTTGATACATATTGGAATTGTTATTGATGCTACTGGTAACATTAAACTTAGATGGATTACTCAAACTGACAAGACCAGGTAGACACTTTCACAAAATTGTTCCAAGTATGTACACATCAGATACCAGACTTTGTTTTGTGTTAGCTCTGAAGAACCAGTCACATAGGATGAGCTTCCTCATACCTCGCAATGATCACAAACTGTTTATAAGCTGTCAACCACTTCATAATGGCATTTCTAAGGATTCCTTTGCTTGCTGAATTAAGTTAGTAATGAAACATTCTGGACAGAGTTTTTCACCCCATCCCATCTGATTTGATTCACTTCAGCTGCTACAAGCTAGGTGCCATTGTAGACAATATGATAACTGTCAGCTGTGGTTTTTGGAAATGTATACTATCGTGAAGGACATTTTAACTTCCAATGCTCTGAGAGCTAGTGTGACGAATACCACATGTACTACTTTCATGTGTTTAAATCACTATATTTTTGGCAACTGTTATGCTGAGTTTATATGGCAATAATCTTGTTAATCCAAAGTTGAAAATAATTTACAATGAAACTGCTCACACCTAAACAAAACAAACATGTCAACTGTCAAATTTTTAAACAGAAATCAATTTCGTCTGAATATATGATCATCTTTAGTAATCCCTACCTCCAACACCACTGGCTACACAATGACAATATAAGGAAACATTGTACTGTATAACTTCTACAGATGGTACTAAAACTAAAGTTACAATAACTGTGAAAGTTTATCATTCCATATTGATTAGATATTCTATATCGTGCATAGCATGAATGTTGGCTTGGCGTAAGATGTGCTACACATGATCAGTGGAAAATAAAGAGCACTAGAACCACAAGATAAGGAAATTCAACATAATTAATGCTAATAAATTACTCAAGAAATAAAGCTAAATATTTGTTTGCATCCACAAGACAGCATTATAACTGAAGTTAAGTCCTTGCCACCACTGGATATTCTACCCAAGATAGTTCAGGACAAGTTAAGTCATCCATGCCACTGGACAAGAATTTAAATGTCTATGTCATATTGAACCTTTTCCTCCTCAAAAATTCTGGATAGATGTTAAACTCATTGTAAAGGCCATTTTTTAAAAAAAGACCGCCTGTGTTTGAAAGCACAAAGTTTGATTCTATACTTGATGTTGCAAAAAACTGTATTAAAAGATACAAAGATACACTAAACGTAATTGTATACAGATCACATGCATACATACACACATACACTCACACACATCCATGCATACATACATACATACATACATACATACATACATACATACATACATACATACATACATACATACATACATACATACATACATACATACATACATACATACATACATACATACATACATACATACATACATACATACATACATACATACATACATACATACATACATACATACATACATACATACATACATACATACATACATACATACATACATACATACATACATACATACATACATACATACATACATACATACATACATACATACATACATGCATGCAATGCAATGCAATGCATGCATTTCTTGCTTAGGATACGATAGTGAAGCACACCTTTATCATACAATAGATGCCAAAAAGGAAAGATAGTCTTACCGTTTTGCACATATTGTAAATCATTTCTATATTATTCGGATCAGATAAAATAGTTGGAGTGTCAACTGTTATGTAGTTGTGAAGAGCTGGCATCATGTCTGGAAAAGACAAAAATATACAACAAATACTTTAAAAAAAACCAGCAAGCAAGTCAAAAAAAGTGTCACATGAAGGGCTAATGCCTTACTAAGAAATTAATGAATTTAATGTTTATGAAGATACATTCCAGCAGAAGAATTCAATCTACAGTGGAACAAATGAATACAACAGCAGTAACATGGCCACAAAGTAAGTTAGCTGCCAAGAAAGTTTGGCAAGACCTTGGATGCAACATTACCATTTACTATAAAGAAAAAAGAACAAGATGTCCAAAACTGCAAAACCAGCCTCACCTTACAATCACGAAGTACTGTATTAAAATACCTCTGCACAGTATATGTATTGTGGATTTTGGATTGTCCAATCAAAGCTACAAACATGGTCACAGAAGGCAAGTAATTCAAAAGATTTGAGAGGTTCACTACAGCAGGTGAGTGACCACTGTATACTGTGGGGTTCCATCACCAATTTTGTCACAGCTGTAATGAGTTTTACAATAATAATAATAATAATAATAATAATAATAATAATAATAATAATAATAATCATCATCATCACTTTAAATTATTTAGAAACAGTAACTCTTAGCTTCAAAACTTGTATATCTTAATGCCTTTGGTTTTTGTACATTACATATAGTAGAATGTGACAACAATTTGGCTTACCACTAAATTTATTCTGAAATTCAAACCGTTTCAAACTTGTAATACACAAGCATCAGCGTGTGTGTGTGTGTGTGTGTGCATGTGTGTGCGCGTGTGTATTCAAAAAGGCATCTATCAAATAGAAAATGTATACACAGAGAAAAACAGGAAGTGTACGTATAATACTTAGAATGATAATGATATGCGTGTCTTAAGAATTCATCCATTGAAAACAGCAATCTTTTAAAGAAATGGTAGGAACCTGCCTTATGTCACTGTGAAAAATGTTCCATACCAGTGGAGTAGTAATTCTAAGCTTTTTTTTTAAATAATTCCTTATTTGGCATTGGTATAATGTAACATTTACTTCCAAGGGAACTTAAATTTGGAGTAAAATCTTTGGTGAGATATTGCATATATAAATATGACTAGCCTTTTTGTATGTATTTACAGCACCATCATGACAGTCAACACAGATGCTAGACATCCTAAATTCTGTAAATGTAATGGCATACATCAATTTACTTCCTGTATGACAATAGAAACAATGCTTGTGGTATTTATATTCTACCTACAAGCATGCACATGTCAAAAACTACTTTCTGTACTACATTAAGTGGTACACCACTCCTTCAATAATTTGTGAACACACTTATAATGCGGAGTCCAGCATGGACAAGAATTTCTTTTTAAAATTAGAAAAAATTTTAAAAAGACCCTATTTGATGAATGAGAAGGAAATCGTGATCAAAACTGGTAAATGAAACCTTTACATACTGTTCATTTTATCACTGAAAACAGTGGTCAATGCCCAGAAATTCAAATCAACTTCATGAAATTCTCAACTTGCAACAAGTCAGGCATTTTTTAAATTTTCTTTCCATTCTCACTACTCTGTAAATAACAATATTCAACAAAATTTCAATCAATGAAAATATCACAACACCAAATTTGTGTTTTACATATATGCCAATCTTGTGAGAGATAGTGTATTATTACTGATGTAGGAGGCAAAAGTGCAACATAAGCACAAAAAGTGTTATTTATAATTTACATTCACATTATATTTACATTCACATTCCATATATAATAAAGGAACCTATCTGTCATGCAGTTTCCTAAAATTTTAAGTTAAACTTTTGTCACTGTCAATAATTCAATATCCAAAGCAAAACTTTAAATAATAATAATTGTTGTTGTTGTTGTAGGGCGTAACACCATTTTTAAGCACATGATAGGCTATACATGGCGGCCAGTATTAATGGTGGAGGAAGAAACCGGGAAATCCGCGTAAAGAACCACCGACCCAGAAGCAGCTACTGGCAAGCTTTCTCATATCCACATTCGCCAAATCTTAGACTCAAGTCCACGCAGACAGAGGTAAGATGGTAGTGATCCATAATGAAAAGTGCTTTAGACCACTCGGCCACGCGGGCCCCAATCAATATGCATTGGAGGTGCAAGCTGTATTTTTAAACTCATCAGTTTCAATTTACAAAATTCAAATTTTATCAAGTTTTGAGATTTTGATGGACACAGTTTGTCACTTCATGTCCAACATATCTTGTCACATTCTGTCACAAGATGTCATGTAAATACTGAAAGGTAATACTGACATAAATGTGAACAAAATTCTTTTTCTTTCATGGATGGCAAATCTTAAAAACTTTGCCTCCAGATAACCAAAACCAATGCTGCAATAGCTTGTACCATAATTCCAATAAATGGCCAACTTACCTGTGAAATAATCGATACCATCTTTCTGGAACATTTCATACAGCATAGCAAAGACCTGCCACATAGGCTGGGAAATTTGTGTGCTTGTCAGACTATAGATCAGAGACAGAACCTCTTCATAGAAGTCTGGTGGGAAGATAAAAAGAGTAAAATGATAATAGATTCTTAGAATAGCATGCTTTCTCAAATAAGTGACTAAATTTCATCCATTAATTGCTGTAATCTTGTAAAAAAAAAAATCAGCATAATTTGGCAAAAAAATCATAGCACTCTCACTTGTATGCATAGTACTTGTAAATAAGTACTGCTGAATGACTATGCTCAGTCTTATCATGACAAACAAAAACCTCAACAACTAAGAGCTGTTGGGTTTCTAATGGTGATAAAATGATGATCTTAGCATTGGCCAGAATTTACAGTTCTAGAGTTTTTATTCCACTATTTAGAACCTTTACATGTGACTAATTTATAACCTGAATATTACTTTCATTCTGTGCCTGTGAGTCAATGATATTGCAGATTAGTGCCAAAACAAATACCAAAATTTACAGTTTGAATATTTTTGTTTTTCATTTTTGTACAGAAATAAATGATTGACATATGAAATGCTTACCATCATCACAACCAACCTGGATTGAAGCAGAATGCATGAAACCAGAACATTAAATAAATCATGAGAATTATTTGCAATCCATCCGATTCAAATATATACTTGTCTCACTTTCCCATTTGCAGAACTAAGCTATGTAACCCTTCCAAGATAAAAACCGTGTAAATATGAAGAGCTCAAAATGGGAGCAATGATCTGCTTTTGCGAGAACAATTTCCAGGAAGTCAAGGTAAGACCATTTCTTCCTTTTAACTGTAGAGTAGTGAAACTGTTGCTGATATTCTGCTGTGATAACAAGAGTTTCAAAATACTTGCTGTTATGCATATAATGGATATCAAACCAGCATCCTTTTAATTTACGACTATGTAGATATTTTAAGTCTTTTGGTAAAAACTCATCAAATCAAGAGTTGTTCAGCCATATTAGATGTCATTAAATCTTGCAAACTGGTATTGAGTGAAATGTACTAATGCCCAGAACAAAGTTGATTACTGTAAACATAAATATCTGTATTAGTGCAATGTATTGCAGGTAACTCACATTTATGTGTACTTGGGTGTGGAGTGGGAGTGTTAGTGAATGATGGCTTGTTATTTCAGATCTATACAATATTGCCAATCTATATGAATATATGCTGACAATCTCGTTTTCACACTAAATCTAATGATACATGTTGATGATGATAAGTGACAACATTAATAAAATAGACAAGCATTAGTTTGGAAAGTAAACCTCAAGATCAGATGCATTAAAATTAGATAAATGGAGCATTTTGATGATCAAATGTCTCACTTTATACAATCAGGTCATGTGAGATCCAATATCCTTCTGCTATCAAACTCAGCATGATACATGCACTGTGATCTGTAATGTTAACCCATATATACTGCATCTCTATTCACTTAATCTTAAAGCCAAGTTTATGCAATAATCTTAAGGGTAACCAAATCATCATATAAGTAGAAGACCATGTTCTGAGGTACTAACCTGGCCAGAAAATAAAACAAAATGTGCCAACTTAACAGCTTTACTGTCTTGGTTTTAGCTGTGACATCTCAGGTTTGGGGCACTGGACTACCTTTTTGTTTCCTTTCAGAAAGGCATGTAGCTCCCATTTCCTCAGTATTATACAGCCAATAATGTGTTAAAATTCACACACACACACACACACACACACACACTGAACTTATTTTATTATACATACCAACAATATTCTGTTGCAAAATGATTCCTATGACAGTCAGCACAATGCCCTCAAGTTGAAGCATAATCTGAATAAAAGAGGAAAAAAAGTTATCAACCTTTTTGGCAGTAGATTTAGAACAAGAAAAACTTAAATGAAAGACTAGTTTATGTATTATCTCTACCCCACCAACCCTGCTATCACAAATGAATAGAGTGGCATAACATTTAAACTGATGACGCAAAATTCAGCAATTTTTTAAAAGCATATTACCACCATTATTACCATAATCAAATCAGGTCTGGGAGCTAGTGATTTTTACAAATTGCACAATGAAATAATACATGCAGCTGTACCCTTTGAAAAATAGTTTTCAAATTTGAATTCCTCTCATGAATGATGGAAAAGCTTTGAGAACATACATTCCATTAACCCAATTACCTCTTTATGTTCTTCCATCACAGTTAAGATAGTTTCCATGGTGTTTAAGATGCCAAGTGCAGTTATTGCCTTCTCTTCCGAGCCATCAGAGTCTGATTCCAGTACTGCAGCAAACGTCTGAGCCTAAAAAAAAAAACAGCACACAAAATGGAGGAAAATAACATTTGTGAACTTGATGTCTCACTGTTTCTATACATTATTGTATCCTCCATCTTCTATATGGCATGCAAAAATTGCAACTCTATACCTTTCTGATGTTGCAGCTGCCACTCCTGCTAGTGGCAGAAAAGTGACATCTAATTTTTACTATGGTAGCACATAAAAAATTGACTTATTTTCATGTACACAAATTCCTTTTACTAACTGAATAGCATTTTACATAACTCAGACCTTTATCAGTATATAATCACCTGACAATTTTTGTTTTAAAAAAATCTAGAAAATTTTACCTACTCATAAACACCAATTAAATCGCTTAAAAATTTCCTTCCTAACCTCCTTCTTTGTTTTGGACACTGAACAAGATGCAACCTTGTTTTTCTTAACAACCATTTACTTCCTTACAAGATTTGTGGTACTTAATTGTTTTCTCATGATACAACCAGTCCTGCTTGCCAATTGGATTCTTCAGAATTACATAAACACAAACTCTCTCTCCCATACATACACACACATATGCATGCAAAGTAACAAACAGTAACCAAATCTATACCTTTAAGATAGAACAAAATTTGAAAAAAAAATCCTGTAAACTTAAAAAGAACAAGGTTAAGTGATCATTACAATATATACTCCCAAATGTACAAAGCTAAGAATCCAGAGTTGTATGAAGTGAAAACAAAGCCAAATATGACCATACCAGATGGGTCATCATTTCCACAGCTATGGGAATCACATCGTCTACATAGATACAAACTAGGCGCTGCATGACACCCGTCAAATCATCATTTTCAGTTTCACGAATGACTTTTAGCAACTCTGGAAGAAAAAAAAAGAAAATCTATTTTTGTAAAGTATGCAAACTTCCACTGCAGACCAAAAAATGTCTAAAAACCACAACAGGGTTCCCCTACTTTTTAAAACAAAATTACAAATTGTTTTCTTGGATGAAGCTGACTTTTTCAAGATTCACTTATGACCCTTACTTGTTAAACTTAACCCTTTTCCTCATAGTGTATATGGCTTTTTAGCTCTTCAATGCGCATGTAGCAAAGTTACCTAGTGCAGTCAGCTATGCATAGGCCTGTTACGTTTAACAGTAATTTTAACCATTTTACATTTTTGGTACACATTATGTACGGAAAGATTTAAGAGTAAAATACGGTCATTATAGCTGTATAATTATTTTTAACAAAAGAATTTTGTATGTGCTTCAAAATCTTGAGAGAACTCATTCACTATCAAATCAGTGAATCCGCATGATCAACCGTAGCGCCAATTTTCATACTCAAAACTTACAAGCTCTTTGTGTCTACATCACAAAATCAGTATAATTTGATAATTTATAAACCTAATGGCTTCCTACGTCAGTCTCAGAGCCTTTACCTTAAGTTATTGAAGCTTTCATAGCTGGGATTCTACTGGTTCAAGTACTGATCGATATCAGAGACCGCCATTTTGTCAAATGGAGAATATGACCCAGTTACGACCTACTTACTTTAAATAGCAGATTGCAACCAGAGCATCAACAGTGACCATGTGATCTGAAGTAATGATCATTCTTACCAATGAATGTAGTATCTAACGCGGTTTTCCCCGACGGTTGCACTATGAAAACCCACTAAAAATGGCTGCTGTTTACAGAGTTGCCAAAAGGCGCCTATAGAGACATCAGGTAAATTGCCAAAAGGCGCCTGAATGGTAGGTCAGCAGAGGGCCAAAAGGTGCTTATATTAGGTAAAGGGTTAATATCATTTTGGCATAGAAAACATGTAGTTTTTAAATCAAAAGCTATATTTTTTTTCTATACTCTCACAAACATTAGAATTAGAACAATGACCATGTACAAAACCACAGGTTGTATCCCTAGGAACAAGTGTAAATATTGGAACTTGTATAAACATTTAACTTGTTCTGAATTGCAAGAGAAACATATCAACTTTACTCTTGTTTAAATACGCAAATTGTCATGAAAATAGGATTAAAGTGGGAAAAGGGTCATTTATTAATTTTAACAAGCCCTCCTCCCCTTCTCATTATTGTTAAATTAAGGAAAGAGTGGATTTTGTTATTCTTTAATCCACTTAAGAAGATCTGACATTTTGTGCAAGTACTTGTCTTCTGAAGTGAGCTGCAACAGATACATGTCTATGTCATAATTTTACTTTAGAAAATGCACACATATTCTCAAGGTGTAAGTCTATATTACTAAGCCCTGGGATGAGTAAGCACAAAGTTTCCTTGGTACAATTATCTGGTATAAATACAAGAACATGTAGTCTTATTGAGCAGATTAAGGACTTCATATACAATTAGTGTCGAGGACACCCAGAGCAGTGATTCAGCATTAAAAATTTGTAGTTGTATTGTTTTTGTGGTAGGTATTTTTCAAGCACAATATAGGCTGTATATGGTGGCCAGTATTAATGATGGAGGAACAACCTGGGAAAACCCCAGAAAGAACCACTGACTCCTGCGAAGCTACTATCACGCTTTTTCATATACCCCATTGACCAAAAACAAGACTCAAACCCACGCAGGCAAAGGAGAGATGGCACTTTAGACCACTCAAGACCTCTTGAAAACTTGCAATTTCTATGTATTTAGCAAAGTCTAACAGTAAAATTCAGAGAATATAAGCTGGAGGAGTTTGATTACTATTGACAATAATGCTGAACACTTCCCAGTAATAAAAAAAAAACAACTAAATATTAGGCAAAGATTTAAAACAATTCATTTTCTTTGACTGTACATATCAAAAGAAGAACCGAGCAAGATAAACATTTTATTTTTGTCTAACATTTACCACGATTACACATCACAAATATATTGACATTTTGTGATCTAGATTAATATCGATTATGAACATAAAATTCTAAAATCATCCAGGGGTAACCAGTCTACCTGACCAATCTGATTGCCTGCATTGTTGGACTGACCATACAATTATCTTCTGAGCAAGAAGGGAAACAAACCTGTTCTTTTCCCCAACATTTTTCCAATTTCCTCATGGTGTGGAAACCCATTATGCAACTATAGTACCATACATTTTCCTATCTCAAATGTTTTTTTTTCTTCAATTGTGCAAACCATATCATTTACTTTTTGATGCAAATTCCTCAATGGAATAGCATTCTGCAAACTTACCCAGTATAACTGGCTTCACTTGAGGCTGCATATAGATTTTGGCTGCAAAAAAGGAAAGAAATGAGTCATGATTATTTATTCATTCAAAAAAAATTCTGTCCAAGTTATCCTCTTTTAACACAATGCTTACAGTGTTGAAAACAAATTCCATACAACGGCCAGTGCAAAATTTTGGAGGCCCTACAAATCAATTTATCCATTTAGTTACAAAAATGTAGACAATTGTAACATTTACTGATGGTGGCTAGTTGGTTGACTTGTTGGCTGAGCTGCACATAAGTACATTATGATTTTGTTAAACAGTTCAATATGATTTTTGTAAATAACAAACTATCCAACCACTTGGCACTGTTTACAATATGAAACTGAAGTCTTCTACTCTAAGTAAATGATATTTAATATTGCTGATTCAAAGAAATTTGTTTCCCAGTTGGAACAATGAAATAGCTCGAATTAAAATTCTGCTTTAAAAACATTTTAAGGAACAATACTATCAGTTCTTTATAGACATTTTTGGAGTAAACTGTAGGACTGCTATAAACATATACTCTTCTGATATTTATAGAGGTCCAACTATAAATTTGACTGCTAGAATTTTTCATTTGTTGTTTGAAGTAGAGCAGATAAATTTCAATTATTAAACTTTGCTAATTGTTCTGCATCTCTTTGTATGTAATTCTGACATTAATATTTGCATTTTTTTTAATTTGACTGGGTCATGGTTCTTCCTTTAAAAAGACACCTTTAATACAATTCTTATTAGTATCAAATTCCTGCTATCATTGCCATTCTCCTCCACCACTTTGCACCATCTGTCAAATTTGATCTGTTAATTGGTGTTTTAGAGCAAATTAAATGTTTTTCTAATGACAGTAACAACAGCAACATTGATAACAGATTGGTTTCATCTGTATAAAGTTTAAAGTCCCTTATGCTTGAATCCTCTGTAAAATTTGGTCAATTTCTTACAATTGTTGAAAATCAGTTAATAGATTTTTCACCTTTAGTACAAGCAGCAGTATTTGATGGCAAATTTGGAACATTTTTATTAATCTGAGTCTGAAAATGTCATCATTTGTTTTCTAGTGACAGCAGCCATATTTGATGGCAAATCAGCATCATACTTGTACAATGTGGAGATTTAGCTGGTCAAATTCTCTTCAAGTCTTTTTTTGAAAAATTCAGTTAAAGGTTTTTCTGTTTTAGGAACAATGGCCTCATCTGATGCTGGTTCATTTGCAAACTTTTTACTTTCATGCCAGTGTGCTTTAGTAACAATCGCTATAACTTATGGAGCTAGGCATTATTTCAGCTGTTCTGAAAGCCTTTCAAGCCAGGATGCTTTTGGTCTCATTTGATCCATCTGAAGTGGAGTTTATGAGAAAAAGTCATTTAACAATTTCATTTTATAATTTTCAATAATGGCAGCTATATAGTCGAAAAGCAGCATCTGAACATATGTAAATGAACTTTTTGCCAGGGTGCTCTCCATCAATCTGATCAAACTGTCAAGACTTTTCTGTAGAAGTCATTTAAAGGTTTTGTAATAGCCACATCTGATGACACATTTTCATTATGTTCAGAATATACTCATCAATGAATTCATCCAAGTTTTTGTGATAAGGTTTGACTGCAGCTTGACCAAAATAAAATAATATAGAAACTAAAGTTCTCACAGGACTGTACATTAGCAAACCTTATGCATTGACAATCAAGGGACACAACTGTAAAATATATACCCAGGTGTTTATCATCACTCACCCCAGCTGCTATTGATATGAAGTTTCAAATTTATTTATAAATCTGGATGCTAAAGCATTCAAATTATGGATTGACAGTCAGACAGAATTTCTTGTCAAAGCAAAGGGGGATAATTCTATCAGCAAATTTGGGTGTTGTGTATATATAAGTCTTAGTCTGTAAGAAAAAACAATGCACTTGTTCATTTCAAGAAATAACAAAAAGACAAAATGGTAAACAGTACAATAAGTATATGCCGGCACAGTAATCTTCAAACAAAATATACAAATGGTTTCTAAAACTACGCTTAATTTTTCGTGTGAAAAAAAAATTGGAATCAACAGTAGCTGCATGGACTAATTACAAACTAGGATATGTGAAAACCAATCCAAAATACCTTTTTCCTGCTCTGTTATGAGTGTCTGGAGTGCAATAGCAGCCTCCACTCGAACTGGAAGTTCCTTGTCATTGCATAAACAACTTCGTGTGTGCTCCAATGCTTGGTACAAATTGCTGTCACTCTTAAACTTCAGCTCACTGAAGTAGCGCATGACCCAACATCCCTGACAAAATAAACATGCAAAGTTGTTTTACTTTATTTAGGACTGTAAGTTCTATTAAATATTACACACTTGTAATTCTTTTAAAAAGTTACTGAATTATAAGAAATGTTTGTGGGAGACCAAAGGAATTATAAAACATTTCTTATTGTTACGATGCACACATAGCTATATGGTATCAAACAGCTTAATTTCCACTCACTGCCTTTTAAATCAATATTTGAGACATGTAAAGATGGAGAGAAATAAGAAAATGCAGAAGGTATTCAAACACTAGTAATATTGAAAATGACAAATAATACTAATATATGAATAATAAATTTATTATTCAAATCAATTGAAATATGTGTCTCCTGAAAACATATTTAATTTTATTTTATCCATGCATTTTTAATCCAAAAGAAAAGCCTGCAAAATATTATAAATATTGCTCTACTTTTAATGAAACACTTTAAAACACAAATTACAACAGAGTATTAAATACTTACACTTCAATGATTTTAAGGCAAAGCCAATGAATCAACATTGCCTTAATCAAATCTCATACACAAAAATGCTTGTCAGGAAATTAAAATCACCAAACAGCTTTATTAAGTCCCCCTTTTTCAAACAATTAGGTCCAATCTTTCAGCTGCTGCATTAGCTACAATTATGCATTCTGCATAAATTGGCCTGTTCAGCATGAATTGACTTGACTAATGAAGTTGCATAAACAGTGCACCAGTAACATCTTCCTTTTATGTTTTGGCCTGTCGGATCTAGTTAACATACCAGTTGTGAAAGCTTATTCTTTTTTTTTATTATTTGTTTCTAGTAGCTGAAGTTCTCTACATGAAGCTGGAACAAAGGAGATTCCATTGTCTTTCAATTAGGTTAGCATCTTCACACATTGGTGGCTTTGACTTCCTCTGATGTTTTGCATTAAAGACAAAACCATGCTGTAAATGATTGATCCCAAAAGGTATATTAGAGGTGGTAATATTGTTTTTGTATTGTTGGCTTCATTGGCTTATCACTGACATTCTCCACTTGGATGAAAACACTGTCTCCAAGTATTGAATTTGTCAATCTTTGATTTCCACTCACATAGTAGTATTGTTTTAAATACTCAAAATAACCACCTTTTGCATCAGCCTAGTTTTGCTCTCTTGGATTTTTTGAGGGGTTTTGTAGAGGTTAAACAATGAAATTTGATGCCTTCTAATATGCAAACTTTCATAGGCTAAATGGCCAATTTAAGTACTTGTGAAAATGTCCCTTTTTGAGCTACATGAAAATAAAAGATACTGTGTGTCATGTTTTCAAGGCTCAATGAAAAAGTAATAGGCCATGAAACAAAATGGAAGTAGTAACTGATGACTGACAGGATTCAATTCCTCTATGCAAGGGGATACCGGTCTTATCAGACATATCTCAATTTCCTTCATTTTTTTAATTGCTGAATAAAGCCACATAAAAAACATCTTGTTTAGCTCTGGAGGATTTTATTTGTAATATAATAAATGTTTTAATGTATTATATTCATGTAAATAATCTGTGGAAGAAACTGGATTTATACAATCTGCAAAAGTACCAATTAAAAAAGTAGAATAATAAAAACTTACCCTAGCTCGGAGGAAACCATGTGGACTAGTGAATTCTGGGTATACATGTGTTGTCAGCATCATTTCTGCTTGATCTTTGTAAATCTTCCGCTGAAAAAATCCCAACAGAAATATTGGTAAGACTTGGAAAGCAACATATCTATTTCACAAACAAACCTTCCAGTACTTTGCAAGCAGTATATGGTCATATTTCCTGTTGAGATTTCCCAAATGAGCAGATTAGCTTTTAAATATATCCAAAAGCTGAATCTGCATGATGTATAATAAATCAACATGAAAAGGTCTCAGAATGTACCAAAAGAAATTTAGGAATAATACAGATATTTATTAAAATTATTAAAGTTAGCATAAGAGGCAAACTTCATTACAAAAGCAATCCTTTTTCTTTATGTTCAAAAATGTCTGTACCATTGGCAACCTTCAAGATGCTTGTCAAATTGGGAGAAAATTAGAAATGATTTTCTTTACAACTCACAGTTAAATGAATGGTATATATTGGGGATGAAATTTAGTAGCAACGATTGATGTCTATGCAGTCTAAATTTACTCCAGCCAGCGGGATGAAATTTTTTCAAAGATGGTAAATACAACTTTATGTAATAATGTAGCCTTCAATTACAATTTTTTTTTATTTACACCTGGATGGCTTTAACACTTTTTAACACATTCATGGCAGTGGTGAGAAAATAGAATCAAGGTACTTTTCCCAAAGACATGTTGATGTAACAGACTTCAGCTGGCCTGGGAGATCAAACCAACCATTGGATTATAACTTGTATGCAACTAATCAACCATGGCAATAGTTTAGCCATGGTAAAAGAACTAATGCAATGCCTTACGAGACAAAAGGTTGTTTTTGTTCCAACATATATTACATATCCCAATTAAAATTTGTGGTCAATTTAAGAGATACCCAGTCATAATGCTAAAAAAAATTATTAAAAAAAATGGGTGCAAACTGAAGCAATGCTTTTATTTTAGTTTGTTACTGACTTCTTTGATCAAAGGTCGGTGGCTTGCTTTGATGAAGGTGCATGTGTTATTGAAGGTGCCGCTGAAGGCTCTCTTTATTAAAGGATAAAACAAATACCCATTTGCGGCAACATCAAATGAATTGTATAACATTGACACAATTTTTTAAAAATTTACTTAGCATTTATCGGGGCTTAAAAGTTTATCATTTTCATTTAAGTTGCAGCAAAACTATTTTTTAGTTTTTTTTGTATGTTTTTCATAAATTGCTGTCATGTGGTCGACTGTAGTCATTTCACATTATCGCCCTCAGAGGCTGTCGATTGTAGCTAGTCAGTTGCATGGTTAGTTTAATTATATTACAGCATACAAGTATCAAGGCCAGATATCAGCATAAGCGGATTATGACATAACAATTAACTGTTAGGGTGGTTTGTCAATATGAAATGATATTTTTTTATGTAACAATTGATTCCAGTGCATTTTTATATCCAAGTTTGCGGCTTCCTGTCATAGTGCTTCAGAATTTCTCAACTCCAAACTCAAGACTGTATATACCATTTTTATCAGCAAAAAAATGTTGTAGCCAAAAATATGGCCAGAAGATATATTTTGTCACCAATATGTAAAACATAATTGCAATTTGCAACATCGCCAATGCCCAGTGCAATCACTGTTATTCATTTCATTTCCGGTCTTTGCCGTATAAATATTGCCTGCGAACTCAAAATCAAGACACTTGGACAAAATGCTGTTTACAAATTTAGACAAGTGTTTTGATGTTAAATGGAAAAATGAGGAAGATTTCAATGAGATTCAGAACTGTGCTAAAGTTGCTATAACTGATAGTTTGGATGCGACCGTAGCCAAGTATAAGAAAAGTACGTGATTTGGACTTAGTTCGGACTGCAACTTTTGCTGGTGGGACTCCTATTTTTACCAAATTAGGAGCCTTGGACTCCTAGTTTTAAAATCCTAGCAAGACCTCTAATGTGCTAAAATACAAAATTTTATAAAAAAAAATTGTAAACCAAAACCCCAAAAAAGGGTAGGTGATATTTACTCTGATGGCAGTACTGGGAAGAACAATTAACAGAAGGATTCAATAAGCAAGGTGCAAAACCCTGTCGATGTCAATAAAAAGAAACTAAATCACCATGATTTTCGTGTTTCAAGAGAGAAAGAAAAAATTTGTAGGTGAGCATCCTGAATGCCTTTTTGGGAGGCATTTCCCTGAATTTATCCCGGCTACACCTGGAGCTAAATGAGCACATCCTGTAGGTGATTGTGTTGCTTGCAATAAGAGAAAAAAAGGACTGTGAAGGATTCAAAAGAAAACAAACATCTTTCAGATATGAGACATGCCAAGTGGCACTTTGTGTACTCAATTGTTTCAGGTTATTACACACGTATGTAAATTACAAAGTGAATGTAGTTCAGAAGAATTGAATTTCAATTGAACAGGTAATAGACTGAATAGTTGACTGTAAGCTCATAAATTGACTTGAGATAATGCAAATATAGCAGGACAAATAAGAACTGAAAATTTTTTATGAACATTTATTACTGACTCTGGGGATCTAAACTTACCTCTAACATTCATGGAGTGGATGCTTATAAAACTTACCTTTTCTTATCCTCTGATTTTCAAAATTTTAAATATAAAAAACTTGTAACAGATATAACAGGTACATGTACATTGTTTTAAGTAATAAAAAATATATTTCTTTAATGTATTTGAACATTTCCATTCCAAAAAATATTTAGATGAAATAAAGTGGGAACTTGTAATTTTTTTCTCTATTTGCACCTGTACATGCAAATATAAAAAAAATTACACATGTGCCTTGATGAATATTACACATCCACCACCAGTTTTCATATTGGGTTTGTGTATATACACCACTCCCTCGATAACTCACGGACATCAGGGTTAAAAAAAAAAACATCGACCGCGATATAAGCAAGGGCGCGAGTTATCGAGGGACGTATAACAAACAACAAAACTAACAAAGGGATGACATATAGGCAAAAGGGGATGGGGTTGGCTTGGCATGTTACAGTGTTGAATACTCAATTAATAAACGTGCTAAGATTAACAGTGAATAAATATCTCTTCATATCGGTACATTTTTTTTTACCTCAGAGTAACATTAATTTCAGGATAACTTGCAGTATATTGATCATCAAAACATTATTCCATATGGTTTCCATTCGCTTAGCACATGTACGACTTCACGTTGTGTACTACGTCACTAATCTTTGCTGTGAATGGTATACGTTCTAGTTTTATTGTTTGATCCAAAGTAGACGTTTTTTTTAAATACAAAAGATCAACACATTTCGAAAATACAATGTCGAACGAACAATGTGTAGATTTTAATTGCGGTAGAAGTAAAATGGAAGAAATAAATAAATTCACAAGGGTTAAACATTAACAACATTTAATGGGTCTAAAAAATTAAAACAACAAATTAAAACACTTGCGGTTTGTGACACGTTGTTGTGTGAACCATGCATACACAGCATCATCTAATTCGTTATTGCTTGCAGTCTGTTCTCATTTTCGTTTCATCCCTTCATATGAATCAACATCATGTGAGTAATTTCGAAGTTTCGGCTCATCCTTAAGCCAACCTCTAAATGTCAACTCAGCAATTTTTAGTTTAATGCAAATTTTTTACCTCGCTTCGTCATTATGAACACTATCCATGATGCACAGCTTTTCAGTCACTGAGTACGCATTTCGCTTAATTCGTTTGCTCTCCATGGCCACATTTACAAATAATTAGGATACATTTAGGGCTGTCAAAAATCACGAAAAAAACAACCAGGGTACCCATTGCAAATTTTAACGGGTACCCGTTAGCACATGAATGACATGTACAAACATAGACCAACTAATTGATATCTCCAATTCTTTAATATTTTTTTTAATGGCAATAAAGGCTAACCGTGTACTACTCGGTCTGATTCGTCCACACCGACATAGCTGCGAATTGTCTGACCACACGCTGTTAATTAATAAATTTATATAGAATGACCTTTGTACACAGATGGTAGGTATAATCCAACTTTTAAAAATCACTGTGATCAGCCGCGTTAAAAGCTTTAGAACACTCACATTTTTTAAAGTACAAGTCCTTGTTAGAAGAGACCACGTTTATTCATCTGCTTTTGACCGCAGATTTGAATTACCCATGCATGCGTGCCCCAGTTATACCACGTGAAAACGCAGTCACATAAATGTTATTATTTTGGAATTATAATTCTTAAGATAGTTATGGTAAAAACGTAGCAGTAGCGCAAATAGAAATATCGGTATATGTGTGTCTAGGTGATGTTTGTTCATAATATACATTGTGGGATTTCTTTAACATGTTTGTTCAGAAATCAAAGGTATCCATCTGGATTTCATTAAAAGAGCAGCAATGTACCACAATCAATAGTTATCATCTACAAAGAGGTTTATTACCTATAGAACAAACATTTTAACCTTGGTATATAATGCCTCGGGATAATGGTTGGTCCGGTTGCACAACGCCAATGAATTTTATTAATCCAAACAGACGGTCTGACATATTGTTTATTTATATTAAGCAAAGATCTGGTTTCTAATTATAGCCATAGCCGTCATACCTGTTTTAAGGGCTGGCGAGTGTGATTTTTTTTTTTTTACGGGTATCCACGTTTACGTTTCAATACATGGGTTTTTCTATACGGTCAGGTACCCAGGTAACAGCCCTAGATACATTACTGATATTATATACTTTAATGATCTTAATACATAAAATGTGAAAACATTTTCGATTGGTGAAGTAAAATTAAATTTGATAACGGTAATGAATACAAGAACGTATGCTCCTATTGGCATGCCTTTGAACTTTCTTTTATTGTACTTACCTTGTTTGATTTGGTACAAAATACATATTCAAAGTGATAAAACAACACTGGTCTCTTTTAATTGATTCTTTTATTGTAACAAACACTCCCCCACTCTGCTGATCAAAACAAAGCCAGCATGTAATTTGGTTCTCACAGAAGTACTCGATGTGATGGTTGACTGACTCTTTTCATGTTTTCATATAAGAGAATATGTATGTTGCAATTATAGGGTTGAGACAAAATTAAAGGATTATAATGTGAATTTCACCTAGCAAGACATTTAATTAGGGTCTATTTCATTCTCTGTTGCCACATGTTAGCATTTACCAGAATTTTTCATTGAGCGCTGTTTATTTACAATTTACAGTGTATTAACAACTATTTCTCTATTTAAAAAAAAACAAACATAACATGTGATATCTTTTTAGAAATTTCAAATTGCACAATATGGATTCTATCTTTATGGGCAATAATCACCATTTTTGATGATAAAAACAAGTTATATATTTTTTAATTTACCAATTTACCATTTCTTATCACGACTTACCAAGGTTTAATTTACCAATTTACCATTTCTTAGCACGACTTTTTTTTACATTCAACACATTTTAAAATATATTTTCTTTGAAAAAAATCGGGAGCCATGCCGGACACCGCGTTTTAAGCGAGTTCGCGAGTTATCTGGGCACAAGTTATCGAGGGAGTGGTGTATTGTGTATATTTATTGAAATACATGAAATTTAAAAACTATGCCATTTTCTTCTTCCTTTCCCCCCAAACAATTCAGCACTGAGAGATCTTGTACTGCAGAACTGTATAGCACTTTAAGGGTTAATGCAAAGACTGGGGGAAAAATTACTCAAAAATATACAAAAAAAGGTATTGTCTGGCAAAAAGATTTAAAAAATTAAAGGCCGCAATGAATGTCCAAATGTACATGTACTGGCACAATAATTCAATGAAAAAGAGATGATATTCTGGATGTTGGTTATGATGTAGGAATCAGACTGGGATAAAGTTCATTTACATTCTGTGCCTCTAATTCAATTCTGAAGGAGTCGATACTGAGCTTGCACTTGGAACTTTTGAGTCCCTGATAAGAAAAGCAATACTGCAGGTATTGTATTACTCTAATTAAACTGGCTCTCTCCCTTATCTTAAGATGCATCTGCATACCTTTATTCCTGACTAGATTGGGTCCAAAAATAACAGGAGTAAAAAGAACAAACAAATGTAAAAATACATTTAAGTATAACACTATAATTCTTCTGAACATTCTTGGAAAAGGAATAACAATCCTATGAGAGTGCATCTTCTATTAAATATTCCATATTTTGCCAGCGATGCAATGTATGAATGGGTGGCAAAATAGATGCTAAACATTACAAACATTTAACCCTAACCTTCAAGAGAACCTCAGCTACAGCACCAATCATGTGTAGTGCCCCATCTTTCTGTTGAGGGTTCACACTGTTTTGTGTCAGAATCTGCATGCAAAAACCCATGGCTTTCTGCAGAACCTCTTTACGTTTGGATGCAGCAGAATAGAACAGAGTCTGAGCTGCAATCACTGGGGACAGGAAATCTTCAAAAACATCTGCAAGAGATAATAATACAACTTGGTTCATAAACAAAGCAACAAACATTGTTCATAAAACAGGTTTTTATTTTTTAGGTATTTTTCAAGAACTTTTCCAAAATTTTCAAAATCTTAAAGAAAATTTAACTTTTTCTATGTTACTTTATCACTAAAAAAATCTGGTACCAGAACAGAGGGAAAACTACAAAACTAATTCTCAAACCAATAAAGGACACCACTTCATCTAGTAACAAACCAGGCAATGTCCCATTCGATAAATACAATTTTACCATTTTTTGAGCCTGCATGAACAATGCAAAACTACAAAATATAGAAATATCCAGCAGGAATGCAAATAAAGTACTTGCTATATTTTCTTAACAATAATTTATCTTTAATGGATTTTTTAAAAACATCATTTACTACAGCATGAACTAAATTATATGAACTCTTCAGGCAACGTGAGAATTGTTCCAATATTCTAAAACACTGATAATTATATCTTTTTATACACAGCAGGGTCCATATTTGTACAAATATTTCTGGATGTGAACTTGTTTCTGAGGACTCCAAAATTTTGATAATTGTGGCAGCTCTTGAAGTAGAGCCAATACTCAACACTTACTGTCTTTCAGGGTCTGATCATTTATCTCTTAAGCAGAAGTATATAACTTTTTCACACTAAAAGCAGATATTGTTTATGTTCATTACAACTTAACTTTCAAAACAAGATTACCATAAATGGATTACACTCAAAACAAGTTGTATAGTCTTTTATGCAGACACCAAAAACTTTTTAGACAGAAATGTTTTGAGACACACACACACACACACACACACACACACACACACACACACACACACACACACACAAGCAAGCCCTCTGCAATATTAGTTAACTGTAGATGGTGGTCAACTTCCAGTTATTGTGTACCACACTGACAGATAGAACACAATACACAGTGTAGTGAGCTTAACTAAAAAAAAACTGGATGGCTTTACTGTGATGGCTTTATCCATGCTAACTGACCGTATTTGATGCGAATGTACTCCTGTGGGTCTGTATTCCAGAGTTCTTCATCATCATCACTATGACACATCAGTGGAAATATTACCTCCTGGATAAGGGGCTGAAATGCAACAAGAGGACCAAGAGGGTCTGAGAATGTGGTTGCTCAATTGGCTGCCATCTGCTAAATAGCCAAATGTAAGAGAAGTTGGCCAAAAAATCAGTCAGAATTTTGCTTACTGTAAAAATTTCTTTCAATACTGCTGACTGCATTTATTACAAAATGAGTACTATAAACTACACATCATACACCCACCCCATGTTTACTAGTCCTTATGTAGGCACTAGCAGCCCAGTAGGGCATGGGTGATTGTAGATCACTGACCAATGGACAATAATAAAGGAATTGTATCATTTTTTACAAGCTTGAAAGTTATTTATCCCAAACAGTTAACTATGGTCAAATTCTATTAAACAGTTTCCGAGTTCTTTAAAGGTTTAAAATTTAGTTATAGTGATCATATACAACTGAAATCTGCATCATTCCATCAAATTCAATGAAAAACTGTTTTATGAGAAGTCATTGAAAGAATTTTCAGTTTCTGGTAAAAGTAAGCTATTTGTTGGCAAATCAGCACAAATCAGATTGGTCTTCACACCGGGAGGCATCATCTCAAATCTAGTCAACAAGTAGGTTTTAAGGCTGAGTGATACTGTTAAATGTACATATATCAACACAATGCCTATCCTTCTCATTCAAAAATTTGCTAGTAGAATATCAAAATATGAAAGAAATGTATAAGATGTGTATGTATTATGGGTTTCATGCATCATTTTACAGTGAAACATTAATGTAATTACTAGTAAACACAGTGCCTACTCAATTACAATGATTACAGAATGTATTGCACAATTATAACAGATTAGCAATGTAATAGCATGGTTATATCAATACTGTCATAAAATTATTAAATATTTCCAATATTTGTAAACAATTATTATTTGCCTTCTTTCACAACATAGTTTTAAGACTGACTGATTGTTATTTTTATTTTGTATCAGTAGTTAGGATATTTAGCATCATACAAAAGGTTATATGTAGGACTATTTAAAAGTGATAAAAGGGTTCTTATCTGCCAGCAATAACAAAAAAAGGGTAAAAGATGGTAAGTGTTAATATATAAAGCTTCCCATCAATGGGGAATGTAAATGGTGGATATTAATAAAGATTTAGATGAAAAGGTATTAAATATAAAGGATGGTATATACATTACATAAAAAGGGTAAAGGAGAGAGCATACAATCTTTTTTATCTTGCAGTAAATGTTTACTTTTTTCAGGACTTTTAAAATACAAAAGATGTTTATTGTTATCAAAAAGTTCCTTAAAGTCAAACATTTTAGTACATGATTACTCACAAGTTGGAGATAGAATCACCATCATCAAATACTTAACAGTTCATTACAAGAAATGCACTCTGGTGGGTCTTTGCCCTTTAGCATGTGGGAGTGGATTATACAAGTGCAATCAATTCTAATTCTTGCAATCACTACATCCTCCCTATGGATGGTTCCGTAGGAAGAAATCAATTCTCTAGGGTTGGTTTGATCGCATGAAATCAGTCCATGATGCCTGCCACTTGTGGCGTAAAGACTATATTATACTAGGTTTAAATATCAATATACAATATTATAAAATCAGATGGTTTAAGAGATAGGACTATTTCAGTGGCATGATCTTTTTTTCTATTACCATTATCATTCAGTTACCAATAGCATACTATATTGTGGAAGGTATTTGGCTTAGTATTTAATGAGAATATTGGTTACTAATGGGTTTTCCAGTTTTCATAGTTTTAAGGAGTCCCTCAAAGGGATTAATACTCTGCTGCCTGTAACTTAAAAAGATTCCCTTTCGGTCTGAGCAGTGTTTGCACAAGTGCTATTCATAATAATACCAGCAAGTACCATAATAGTGGGTTGTATATTTATGTATTTTATTTTGAAATTTGTTGATTAAGGCCGAATACAACCTTAGCTTCTATGGATAAAAGCAATCAAAGTAAACAATACCAGTTTAGGTTACATTTTTAAAGGTTACGTCAAAACGAATTTCACTGATTTTATATGACCCTCAACTACAGACAAAACTAAGGGATTATTTGCAGGACAGGTTATCAGTGAAAAAAAAACTCTCAACACACCAAAAAAGTGAAAATCACAATATACATCAATTAAAATTTGATAATGAAAAGAACAAATCTGAGAAAAGACAGTGACTGATTTAGACAGCGATTAATAAATGCAATGTAAGCCAAACCAAGTGTTACAAGCTGTTTAACACTGCATATGTAATATCAAAGCAGAGCAACTGTTTTTCAGATTGAATTTATTTTTGAGGTTCAAATAAAAAATGGAATTGAACTTGGAATTGATCGCATCACCAGAACTGCATCATAAATTTCATTAACAGTTACATCAGACATCCTACTTAAAAATGTAAAGCTTCATTTCAATCTTCCCGTAGTTCTGGAGCAGCAATAACAAACTTGCATTAACAGATGCCATACAAATGACCATAGGACAAGCTCTTTAGTCTATGGCCAGTAGCTAAAAAGTGTTTCTAGAGTCATATTTTAAATAGTTTGTTGCTACAGATTAATTGGAGGGGGAGGAGAATATCAGATACAGATTTCTGTAGCATCTGATCCCAGTCTTAATATAAAAAATTGATTCTAGATGCTGGATTGGGAGCAAAATGCAAAGTATTTCTAATGTGACTAGAGGACACTAAAGACATACCAATTAATTCAACTCGTCTTGATCAACATGGATACATTTTACTACATAAACTCCAAAATTGTATGTAAAAGAAGTTAATATTGGCAATAAGAAGGAAAACTAAGAACACACTCACCATTATGTGACATTTGATGAATTTCCATGAAAAAGCATGGCTGACACTGAAAATAAAAGGTGCTATTTCAATGAAAATATCAACAATGAAACAAATTTGCTCACATATGCATAAATTTTTAAAAAATTTGACAATTATTCAAAATGTAGCATTAACAGTACAAAGAAACCCCACAATAGTCCATGAAGGAAAAGATTGTCATCTGTGTAAAAGAATTTCATGGAATCCAAAGCTGTTCATTCTTTTCACTGCGGAATGTTGAACCCGTCTCTTAAATTGCCGTTCGGCACACTGGGCAGCAAGTGCTCTCCATCGAGGTCGATTGTCGCTGTGGTTTCAACATCATCCAATGATATGCTCAGCGCTTTGCCATGTAGTTCGGGTGCGGCCTTGTTTCAGTCTTCCCCATGACATCCACGAGATGACGTTTCATGGAGATTGGTTGCTGGTATATGTGGCCTTCAAAATGTAGCAGGTGCCATCACAATGTCATTGCGAGGGCATTTCACTGGTGGATCTCTTCATTTGTGATGCGATCAAATTAGATGGTGGTCAAATCAGATATCAGATTAACACCATTTTAATTTGCAACTAAACACCATACATATTCTGGTCAAATTTGATCAAAAGAATTTCATGATGGAGGCCATACTTGACCACAAATCAGCTTCATTTTCATTTATAATCAACTACACAGTACAAGAAGTCATCTGGTGATGAGCCCATTTTGATATCTCATTCCTTTCATGAGAAATAGTGATAAAAATGTTTAAGATTGCTCCCGTGTAACCATTATTTGACAGATATTTACCATTTTCATTCAGAACCAACCATAGATCATAATATATCTATTGACAAAAAGTACTCGCAATGCACCCCTTCAGCAGATTTAATGAATCTAGATACAATGCCAATATACTCTGTGCAAAAATTTTAATGCAAAAACTTAAGCCAGTAAAATGTGACCTACCTAGGTGGTAATGGTATGGTGCTAAGAAAATAAAATCAATCATAGTTTGAAAATTCTCTCATGAACAGGGCTTAAGAAATATGTAAACTACACAATTTAATCAACCAGTGGTGTTATATTTCTGTCCGTGACCTACATTGTGGTAAGATTGCTCACCAAGGTGCAAGAACTCACAAGGTGGTATAACAGTATTTATACGGAGGAAAAAAAAACAGCTAAATGCAAAAATTTAACAAAAATGCACACCTAATGTACATGTTTATACCAATAGTCCCTAGCCTTCCTCCCATGGTGCTATGAAATCTACTGAAGTGTTGCCTGTCACATAAGAAGAAATGGCAGATATTCAGTATGTATATGTGTAAATGTGTTTATCACCAATGATGAGATAGTACAATAGTTTGTAGAGGTGAAATGAAAACTGATCAGTCTCTTCCTAAATCGTGCAATCATGGTAAATTAGCAAGACATTTTATAAGGGGAAGAGATCACACTTCATTTCCTTTACAAATTTTGATTGAATAATGCAGAATTAACATTGCCACATCAAAATAGTAATAGCAGTAGCAATACAAAAGAAAGGTCATTATTCCCATCAATTGCTAAGGCATTCCCTCAAGTAAGCAGAATTTCCAGCGTTCCTGCAGATTTTACAAAAACAAATTCCATGCCTTTTGCAAAACTTTTCTAGGACCATACCATTTTAAAAAACTCAAGGACCACACTATCTTGCCTTATCAAGTAAATGAATATAAAGAATGACATCAATGAAAATAACAAATAAATTAATGACATATTTTTAATTTCTACATTTTAAATTTACCTGGGCTTGCAAACCTTGTCTATATGTAGAAATTCATGTTATAATCCAATGTTTAATGTATTTTGTATTAAAAAAAAAATCCTTGTGAATCTTTCTGTGTTTCTATTTACAAAACATCACTTTCCAGCTACTTTCTTGTATTTTTCTGCTCTATCACCTTTTCTAGGTCCTTCTGAGTCTCTTGTTTCACTTTTGCAGTCTTTCTGAGAGAAATGGATGCAGGTAGCAGGCTTAAGCTATTTTCCTTTCAGCTTTTTCAGCATTTTCAATTTGAATAACTGCTGGATGCCATCCATTAGTAATATTCTTTTATTTAACATGTTTCCCAGTTCAATAGGGACAAAAAAACGAGAAATATAAACAAAACCAAATTAGTACTTACCTTGTATGTTTGATCAAGGAAAAAAGCATACTTTTTGGAATAAATTAATGTCATTTTGACACAATGTCAAGTAGTAATTACTCAAACTGGCTCTGCAAAAAACTAATTTTCCTATCAAACTACACCAGAAATCATACAAGATCTACTATTAGGGGAACTTACTCATGTTATACAAAATGAAGAGAGAAATATAAACAAAAACAAATTAGTACTTGTACATTAGATTGAAGAAATAACAGACTTTCTCAGAAAAAATTAACTTTGTTTTGACAGATAATAAAGTGGTAATTACTCAAAGCGGTGTGGCAGACCATTTGAATTTCCAATCGAACTACAACATTAATCATGTGACATCTACAGTTAGGGAACTTACTCTTATTATATGAAATGAAACCATTTACTGATTGTAATTTTATCGTTTTTTTTAATCAGTGCTCAGTGCTCTATGAAATTTAAAGTAATCAATTTCTTTAACTCAACAGTCAAAAATTCCATGCCTTTTCCAAACTTGGAAAGGTTTTGAGAAATTAAATTACTTTTCAAGGCCCTTGAAATTTAGTTTTTAAATTCCACAACTTTTCCAGGATTCCATGACCCTCAGGAAACTGTTTTTCATACACTTTGAAGATGACAAGCTTAGGGATAACATACAAAATCTTTTTCAAAATAAGTAAATATTGTCTGTTTGTAATAAAATAATTGCAATTCTATCAGACAGCAATATAGTTATTATGGTTCAACTTCACTATTGTCTTTCGACATAACCATATTGTTATTTTCGTGCTATAGGGCACTTGATTTCAAGTATAATCTAAGTATCATTGCACCAAAGAAAATATCCTTATCAACAATTAAATCAGATTATTTTATATATACAGATGACTATTTTTCACAAAGGTTGGTTAGCAACTTAAAATCGCAGTGCAAGTGGCATGCACACCTACTAAATACATGCGTCCATAATCACGACATCTGTGAAAACAACCCATACAATGCCGTTTACTAACCCTTGATTTATGTAGTTGAGAGCTTGTTGCAACACACGTGGAGCAACATATATCTTCCGTCTATACTGATCAAGAACTTCCAACAATACTGCAATAATGCCACCTATAAAAGAAAATAAAAAGAACCCTTTAGAACAGAATTTGTATACTCCAGTAATTACCTTTATGATGTTGTATCCAAAATATAAAATAATCACGTTCCGAGTTTGGATGCTTTTTTCTAATTCTTCATTCATTTCAAAAGAAAGTTGTTGTTGTAGTAGTAGTAGAGTTTATTACCATTTTCAGCACAAAATAGGCTATAAATGGTGGCCAGTAAAATAGTAGGGGAAGAACCGGAGAACAACCCAGGTAAGAACCACGACTCATGTGAAGCTACTGGCAAGATGTCTTACATACCCACATTGGCCAAACACGAGACTCGAGCCCATTCAGAGGTGAGATGGCAATGATCTGTAATGTTAGACCACTCGACCACTTAAGGCCCCCTCATAAGAAAAAAGTAGACTCCAAAGTTGAGTAATTGTATTCAGACTATAGCAGTTTGCTACAAGTTCCTTGTTGATGTTTAACTGTTAATTTTGATACATTTTACAGAACTTAAATTACTTTACATCATGTATTCTGTCTTTTCATAGTTAATGTTTATATTTATTTTGAAAGATTTATCTTACTGAATGTTTTGTAGAATTTTAGATGTTTATGAACTTTTAGTTGGCATTATCTAGCTAATCCTAAAAGAGTCAAAAAAATTTTCTTGGATGGTACATCCTCATATAGTTTCTACAAGCTGCTCACATCAAAATACTTGTCTCACAAGGTTGAACTTGACAGAATACGAATGTTTTGCACCAGAAATCAAGTATTAAAGCAGAAGGTGTGAGTGAGCAATAAGCAGTCTTGATAATCAGAACAAAGAATCTAAACAGGGCAGCTACCAGAAGATGAGAGGAAACACTTATATGTAAAAGAGATGATACAATTCCTTCCTTTTTCTCTAGGACGCCAAATAAAAACTCAATGCCTTTACTGAGCAAAGAGCCCCTCTTGACCATCCCAGTACAGACACAACAGAAACTTGATGCCTTAATAGGAAATGTAGCAAGCAAAAGTAGCCGATTTTTAACCAGAAGTCCTGGCTGGCAAGAATGAGAAATAAAATCATTAATTGTGACTGAACTGTTAACAATTCTCATCTGTGGCATTCAGCAGGGCTCATATGCCAACAAACAGGATGTTGAACCATTAACACTGGGACCTCAATGGAGGGATGGGAAGCTAACATGATACTAGAGAGACATGGATACAAGAAAGACATAATGAGGGCACTTGTAGTTGGAAACGTGACTCTACTACTGACTGGTGCAGAGACCAAAACATAAGGACCATGCAAATCTTTTTGGACAAAACTGTCTTTCTAAGTACTGATTTCGCCTGCAATATGGTGGCCCAGACGGTCTTGTCAGAGTCTCCCCATTGAAAAGGTCACAGTCTTCTGTGCAAAAGAATGAGCAAGTGTGCCTCTAGAACTCTGGAGGTATGCTGCTACTGACATGTTATCTAGGGCAACTAAATATAATAAGGTGCCTTGAGATTTACACATCCATGTAATACTATGGTGTCCAAACTTTCAAGCTATATAGATATAATAGTAACATCTTCCCCTGACCTGTGGCGCCAGCTGAGATTGCTATCCCAAATCTGAGAAGTCCTTGTACAAAAGATAGTGGGATTTGGCAAAGTGAACTGAGCTTCTGATTTCTGAGGAAAAAGGTAATAATGAGCAGATGAGGTCTTGTTCAAAAGACCAGGGAAAGCATTTGGTCGATCATGCCTGAAGGAACATAAACCTTTCCAAGACTGGTGAAGAAGTTTATCCTCACACATGTAAAGTACTGAGAAAGGATGAGATCAAACATCTGTAGATTGAGGATACAATTGAGATGCGTTATCATCAAGATCAATGGATAGGTTCTTCAGAAGAGAATCTGTGGACATTTTGCATCAACAAATCAAAGAAATGCAGCAGAAAGGAATCCCTAAAGACCTCAAGTGGACTGCTAGGTACATGATCCTGAAAAAATTCTAAATACCTGTTACATCAAGACAACACCCACCCACCCCAAGATATTTATTTTGTATTGGGATTATGAGTATGTGATGGTATGCATCTGAAAATTCGATGGAAATGACAGTCACATAACCTACTGGTGTTACTGCCTGGGGTAATGGTTTCCTTTTTGAAGTGTTCTTCAAAAAAAAAAATCTGTTCAGGGAAGAAAAATTCCATAAAAGCTGCAACCTTCTGCCTTTTCTTGACAAATGAAGAAAGATCTGGGGAAGCAAGTAGAAGATTATTTTACACTTCAGCGCACTTTCACAAAGGTTTGCACCTAATCCCTTAGTTGAGCCAGATTGGACTGGTTAAAAATGGAGAAAGTGTCATGAAACAAAGATGGTCTTCATGTCCTATTAAGTCGAACACTCAATAATATCAACCATGATAATCAACATAACCCCTACAATCAAGTCGAGATGAGCAACTCCAGGAAGCTTGGAAAAGGAATATCCTGAATGGGTAACTCTCAAGCCAAATCCCTCCTCCATTGGAAAAAGGAGTGGAGTCTGAAGACTTCATCTTTGGTCTGTCCAACTGCCATGCCAAGCAAATGATGGAAATGAGAAAACTTTCAACTGTGGTTGCCTTATTGATCAATGAGGCTGTACCAGTAGGAAGGAGGGAGGAAGGTATCAAAGGCCAAACAATGTGTTCACACTTTCTTGCTGATTTTGACAGGTCCAGAGTCACTCCTATGGACTCAATTAACAAGCCTGGAAAATTCTGTAATACTGCAAAATGGACAAGACCTCAGTGAGCATCTCTACCTAAAGTAATTCAGCGATCTTTTTTCCGTAGTTTTTGCTTGTATGCTATAAGTCCGTATCTTAAGGATCATTTTCTTAAGACTTATGGCAAAATCATTAGAGTTGGCAGGTGTGAGTAACCTATCCCTAACCCAGATTGATAATCAACCCCTGGTGACCAGTGGATGAATGGTGACCAGTGACCAAGATCTGATGGAGAAGCCCACCTCAGATATATCTGAACGAGTTTGCTGCTCTTACCTCCCGGAAGGCAAGATTCACTAATCCCATTAAGAGGGTCGCCAACCTTAAGAGGGTGCTGTTTATACCTAAGCAGGAGAAATGGCTCACCCCCTGCTGTTTTACCTTGTTCATGAGAAGCCAAGGATTAATCACTCACAGGCACTGATGGTATTACACTTGGATACTGGGCCATCAAGAAGTGCCTACCACTGAGGTCATAGAATTTTCTTAAACAAATTTGGGCAGTTTCCCCAACAGGAGATCAGACCCATTCTGGGAACAGATGGGGTTGTCAAATGAAGAGGAATAAGAGGCCTTCTTTATCCTTCTCTATCAACCTACAGCAAAGTTCCATGCCTGATCAAACTAAAGACAATATAATGGGGAGCTAATGAGTGCATGTACAATTTTTGTGCACTTTAAGCGGGTTAGCAGTTTTCCCATGGGGCTTTCCTGTGCCTACACTTGCCAACACCTTGCACCATAGCAAACTCTGAAAGATAAAAATACATGCAAAACAAAATTTAAAAAAGAATGTTTGAGAAGCGCAAAAAAAACTCCTAACATTTAAAATAGAAGAACTATTAAAGGACCGAGGAAAAAAACCTTTAAAACAAAAATATAGGTGAAAAAGAGTGACAAGTTTTTGAGACAGCCACACACAACATCTTTGTCAAATCCCAACACTTTCTCTTACATTAAGTGCACACGTTTTTAACAAAATGTTAACTGTAATTGCAATACGTGTATTCAACACATTGGACCCCCTCTCTGTGAACTCAGAGGAAAGGAGCTACGAGTTATATCACTCACAGATGGTTCCAATTTGGGATTAGCAAAGTTCATCACCACAATATCAGCTTTCTCAAGAATGCATATATATCGATGTATTTGAATGATGATAGCCTTCCAGGTTAAGATAATAATGGTAAATAGGATGAACATAAATTGTGAGACTGATGATATTTCACTTTATGATCAATAGAAAATATCTACAGCCATATCCCTCCAAAAACAAGTAATCTTAATTTTCTCCATCTTTTAACACTAAACAGATTTTTTTAAAAAAGATTTATTGAACATCTAATGGAAAATATCAAGGCAATTGTCTTTATGAGAATTTTTTTACTGAAATGATTTGTTTCAAGTGCCACTGAGAAGCAGTCAAGCATGGAAGGTAATCACTTATCATGGGAGGTAATAACAGTCCAATAATTACCTGGTTTAGTGATACCCCTTTACAAAGCTCACTTTTCAAGGTTAAATATCCAACAGAAAAGTGGTCACTATTGGAATTAGAAACTATTCTTTACAACAGCAAGCTTAGCATGCCACTGGCTTAAGTGAATATATTCCTCAAAGCCAAAATATTTGGATCATGCTTCGCCAATCAATTTTCTATAGCTCTAGAAAAAAGTGTGTTTAATTGTCCTTGAAATTCTAAACAAATGTTTTCATTGCAGTTTCATGTTCAGCTTTTGCTTTAAGCATATCAGTGATTCATATTTAGCAAAGTGGCACACTCCTAATATCTTCAGGGTAACTTGGGGGCCCCGAGTGGCCGAGTAGTCTAAAGCGCTGTCCGTTATGGATCACTGCCATCTCACCTCCTGTCTGCGTGGGTTCGAGTCTAGGATTCGGCGAATGTGGATATGTGAGAAAGCATGCCAGTAGCTTCTCGTGGATCGGTGGTTCTTTCCGGTGATTTCCCGGCTTCTTCCTCCACCATTAATACTGGCCGCCATGAATAGCCTATCATGTGCTGAAAAATGGCGTTATGCCCAACAACAACATCAGGGTAACTTGTGCTATGTAAAATAAAGGTCTTGAACTTTTCTTTTTGATATGCTGTCAAAATGATGTTCATTTACATTATTTAAGAGATATATTATGCTATATTAAAATAAAAACTTTTTTTTATCTTCTACCTGAAAAGGCCTTCAGATACCATTCTGCAAAGTGGTTATACTCTTTTGTGACACCGCCAGGACTGCCATATCTGAAAGATACAAATAATGCTGTCAAAATGAAGAACATTAAAATAGTTACAGGATTTAAAATTACACTCGAGTAACCATATACTATTAGATATATGTATACAAATAAAAGTTTGTTTTTGTAATGAATCAGTAAAAGCTGTATCAGTATCAGGGCTTTCAATAACACACAAATGTGAGTCCCTGTCACGATAAAAATTTTAAAAAATAACGCATTAAAACCCCAGAGTCTTGTAGGACACAATAAAAATTGCTGACGAAGTTGAATTATATATTCTTAGTATATTCTTAGTAAAATTAGGTAGCAGACCAGTCCATGGTTTTAAAGAAAACAACACCAGAATATGAACAAGATTCTTTATGGTGCGAGTTGTGGATGTTAGAAGATGGAAAATGTTACAACAGATGGATCTTTAGAATCTGCAAAACAAGTCAGATGAGTAAAAAGGACAAATCAACACCATTTAACAAACATTCAGAAGATGAATATGAGATTAACATAATACAGCACTCAGGATTGAGCCCATGAATGCTCATTTAAAATTAAATTCATATTCATCCAGTTCTCTAATTAATATAACTCGCCAGACATGTTTATTTCGGAGGGCGCAACATATTACTAATTAATGGCCTTTTGTGTAGGTGTTCCAACTGATGGGACATCATCAACTTTAATACATGAATATTTTGAGAATTACAAACTGACAATGTCTCCTTATTCCTGGCATTATCATGGCCATATATCCACTTATGTATGACCAACATGCTCCTGAGAGGGATTCGCAACTTTTGCTGGTGGAAAATTCAAATACTTCATAAAATATCAATTTAAAAGAGACCCCTATATTTCACATTTTTAATTCACCTTTTACACCTATTTTTCTGAATTTTCATCAGGGATTGAGCATTTTTACAATTATAAAAATTTCCTGGTTAATCAAGATGAAATGATCATTGCAGTATATGCATGTTGTGTGTGTGTGGCTAAGTTTATAGTGATGTCTAGCACTAATGTCCAATCCAGTCACATTATCCTGACACCACACTGACCTGTCCTAACACTAGCCTCTTACTGCTGAGTGCCTATCAAGTACCATTTTTACAAGTCTCTGGTATGACTTGGCAGGGGTTCAAACCTGCAACCTCCAGTTATCTGAGGCAGACACTAAACACTTAAGCCACCTAAACGGTCGATCATCACATTCATATGTCATATTCAATCACTCTGAAAATTTAAATTTGTTTCAATGTAATTAAATAGTTACTAGCCTTATTTAAGATCCCTGATGTAATCATTCCACCCCTACAAACTAATCCCAAAGTCTTTACCTTTCAAATGTGCGTGCTAATATATGGACTGCCCATTTCTTGACTTTCCACCATGCCAAATCTGGCCGCTCATCCTCATCTATTTGGTTAGTTGGCTAAAAAAAAAAAAACAGGAGAAAGAAATGAAAGCTTGCAAAAAGTAATGTCTATATACAAAGGTGGCCATATTGGATGATAGATTGGTCCGCTGTTCATTTTGGACCAACCAGAAATGAAATATTTAAAGGAAAGTCCATATCTATATTACCAGCTATTGAGAAGGAATAACTACAACAATATTTTCAAGATCTTGATGTCTGTCTGGCACTATTTTCATTTGGGTCTAAGCTGATATAGACAGAAACATTTTAGTGAAAACAATATTGAAATGATCATTCGTTCCTCAGAAGTACTGATAAGATATAAGATGGTTGTCAGTATGTATACTATCTGAGTGGCACCATTTTCCCAAATCCTTCCAGTTGTTTTTAAGTATCATTATCCAGTTGTTTTTAGGTATCATTTAAAAAACTACTTTAAGATGTCCATACTGACCAGAACCATTTTCTTTTGCTAGACCAACTACATATTAAAAGAAATAACAGAACTATAAAATTTGAATTTCAAGAGGGCTAACAAGGTGGCCATAATGTACATCTGACTGGCACCATTTTCATTTAGAACCAACAACATCGCACCTTTTGGTGAATACCCTATACAGTGGCCCCCTCTTAAGCAGCAACCCCTTCTGCACTGGGAAACTGGCCTTACAAGACACATGACCTTTCCAGAGTGGGGGAGGTGCCCAAATTTTTTGTGAGAAGTATATGTAATGTAAGTAGTAATAAAGCTACATACTTCAAAGCATTTGATATCTTGGTTTAAAAGTAACATTAATTATCAAAAGGATCTTCTTGTTATAATAATAACTTATTTCAACTGAATATATGCACAATGTAAAATCATTCAAAAATGTCATTTAACACATTTTATCCTGCATATTTTATCCTGAATACAACTACAGTCGAACTCTATTACGTATGTGTGCAGCATCTCTATAAACGTGTTATACATCACAAATATTTTTGATCTTCTTTAGCAACACATGAAATGGTTAAAGCACACAGGTGTAGTGAAATGTTTTAAAAAAACCATGGTTGGAAAAGAAACTGTTCACTTGAAAATCCATTGATAAAATGATGGGCGACAACTTGTGTAAACATAGATGTTAATAACGAGGGTAGCAACAATAAGTTAACGAGTTGGATGAATCTTATGATAGTATTGACTTAAATGATGGGTAAGAATTGAATCAAGTTGATGAAAGTGATGAGGCATGATTTCATGCACTTTTCCGATATGAACAATCATATTTTAGAACCCTATACCCCTTTATCCATGCAATATATTTACTTAAGAATGGAACCAGGTGCCCTTTTTAACAGAAAATTGCAAGGAAGGTTTCGATTTTCTTTTACAAAAACGAATTTTAACATGCAAAACAGACACCAATATTCTGGTCCAAAATACTGGAAAAACTGGGCACTTGGCAGCAGAAGGATGGATTAGACAAATTCATAAGCTCTTCTGGTCCATGACCAGTAGACTTTTAAAAAAAAAAACACTACACTACTAAACCTTTTTAAGTTCTCCAATAATGAAGACATTGATATTATGGTGTTTAATGGAAATATATATGTGTTATAAGGGTATTCTTTCATTATTATTTAAAAACATGTAGCTGTCTCAATACTTCGGAATTCATCCTTGGAAGTTCACTTATAAATCAAGTAGGTTTTTTCTGTTCTTACATTAATTAAAAAGCTTTCTATCCATTTTCTATTTCAAGACTGTGATGCTCCTTTTAGATCATGAACAGGATCACAAGTGTGCTGAGGAACAACTCACAGATTGCACTTAATTACCTTGCCAACACCAGTAAATTTTTTCTAGTTTAATTAATTTTGTCCCAATTATATTAATAACATGGTTCCTGCAGACTTAGCAAAAACAAATTCCATGACTTTTCCAAAACTTTTCCAGAGCCATTTCATAAAACTCAAGGACCGCACTCTCTTGCATTGTCAAGTAAATGAATATAAAGAATTACATCTTTTAATCTAAAATAACAAATAAGTTAACAACAAATATTATTGATATGTACATTTTAAATTTACCTGGGCTAGCACTTTGACTTTATGTAGTAATTCATGTCATAATCCAATGATCAATGTAATTTGTATTCAAAAGAAAAAAGGAAACAATTCTATGTAGTCTTTGTATGTGTTCCTATTTACAATATTAACAAAACACATTACTTTCCAGTTGCTTTCTTTTATTTAGTGAACTACACCAGAAATCATGTGATACTACCATTATGGGAACTTACTCTTGTTATATGAATTGAAACCATTTATTGATTGTAATTTTATCATTTTATTTATTCGGTTCTCAGTGCTCTATGAAATTTAAAGTAAGCAATTTCTTTAACTCCATTGTCACAAATTCCATGACTTTTCCAAAACTTTGCAAGGTTTTGACAAATTCCAAAACTTTTCAAGGCCCTTGAAATTTATTTTTTAAATTCCAAAACTTTTCCAGGATTCCATGACCTGCAGGAACCCTGTAATAATCTGCTTGATGAAAAGATGATGGCAGCTCTATATTTATATTCAATGTACAGCTAGCGAAAAAATGTGAAGTAGATTACCTCTGGTACAGGTCTATCTACAATCCGCCTAATAAGCTCCATCCATTGTGTGAACATCTCCTTCGTTATTGTGTCAAGAGGAAGAAAATTCTGAAACAAAATATAAATATACAAGTTTCACTTGTCAAATCTGAGAGTAACTTAATTAGGATACACATTTGTATATGCTAGTAGCAGAAAGTCTGATATTCATGTATTAAAACACAAGTATAAATGATGCTCTCGTTTATTGATGATTCTCTGTGCAGTGATTATGTGTATATGCCACCCAGCCTATCTGGTAAATAAACTTGCTTTATATCATTTAAACTGCTCAATTTTATCCCATTTATTCGTTAGTTTTTACAAGTATGCAATTAACAAAACTTCTGAATTCAAAAGTGATCTATTTTATTTCAGTTTTAATTTTTCTGTTCCCACAAATTTATTTTCTGAAAAACAGACATTCAACAAATTCAACGACTTTCTAAGGATTAAAAAGACCTTATTAAAATTCAATGATTCTTCAGGGTAACCCTCATAGTCAAAGATTTTTAATGTTTTTTTTTATGTTGTATGAATTATGGATTATACAAACATTTACTTCTATGCATTTTCTAACAAATAGGTTGAATCCTTTCTGCTTTAATTATGCAGATTGGCTCAAGTTATTCACTGGTAATAAATAGCATAAATCAGATCAGATGTGACTTTGGTCTCACCTAAAAAAAAAAGCTGAACATTTTTTAAAGGGGGTTTGGGGGTCTTTCCCCAACGTGGTCTCAAGGGGCAGTGCACAATATCTATTTACACATGAATTTTTTTCTCCAATGCTATTCATGCTGAAATTATTTTGTGCATGTCAGTGTTCACATCGTAATTAAGTTACATTAATTTGTCAATTTTCGCAACAAACGTATACTTCTCTCTTTTCTTAACAAATCAGTAAAATAAACCCAGTACATCAACTATATACAAATAAACCCATACATTCACTTGTCTTTTTCTCCAATGGACAGAACCTGTTGATATTCTAGTCGAGATCTTTTTGCGCCTTTGGCAAATATTTCTTTAGCCTTCCTTTTTTGTCCTTTTTGGCTCAATGTGCGTTTAATTTCTTCTCCTAATCAACGAGAGCCTTTTCATTTCAAGCTAGTGCTTGCATTGGTGACATGCAGTGCACATATTCTGATAGACAGCTACATCTGTTCTCTCATACAAGGAATCGTTCTTCCTATAGTAATTAACTGCACTTTTTCCAGATTTCTGAGCTTCAATTTTTCGATATGCAACTTCTTTTGTAGGTGATGTTCCAATCTCTTCCAACCACAATTACCATAATTCAGATCTTTCTATCAGCTGTCACAAAATACCAATCAGAATACTTCTTAAATTATTCTTTTATGTGAGTATATATGGTACTACACAATTCAGACAGACATAACATGCACAATTGCAAGAAAATGTGGACTTTACAACTATCTTCGAAATGCATTCTCAAAACAAGGAATTGCTTATAACACCTTACCCACTTTTTTCAACTCAGGCATGGGTTCATGTAAATATATAGGAATGTACCTGTATAAATGCATAGTAGATTTTTAGGATCTGTTTCTGAAGAAGTTGAGAGGCTTCAGAGGGGTCAGGAAGAAGTTGTATACAGCGCTGGTATATCAGTGGCAACAAGTGCCGCATAGCATCATCAAGTACCTTGCGCTCATCTGGGCGTTTGTATCTGAAAAGCAGAAAGGTCAAAGTTTTAGAAACTTCTACCAGATACCTGTAGATCCTATTGGTTACCCAGGAACCCTATTAAAGGGACACTATTAGATGTGAACCTGCACTGTTTTGATGTAGGTTTATGCATACAGGAGAGGTATTAGTAATATAAGTGGCAAAGAAGTGCAACCTGAGCAGTAATCTGTATAGCATTTACGATAATTACAACAAACTATGAAAAATGTACATTTGCTACTGACCTGGATCTGCAATTAAAATTCTTGTCACAAATCAGCTAAATCCATGTGTATTAATAGTTAGTACAGGAGCATAGACACAAAACAAACGGATAAATTATATATGCATAGCACTCACATTAACTAGTTTATGTCTAATTTTCACAAATGGTCATTAAGTCTACAAATGATGAATGATGTATTACGTCACTGGAATCAACATGTTTTAAAGTGTAACAAAATCCCTCTCCTCCAAAATTTTTCAGTTACATAGCGTCCATGAGTTACATCAATAAAACCCATTTTTCTTAATTCAGTCTGGTCCGCCATGTACATGTGTATAAAAACAAAATGAATCTGTGACACATGGTTTTACATTGAAGAAACATGTCCATTATTTTGAAACTTTTTCATATAGTTACTATAGATAGAAAATAAGGAAATTGGGGTTTGAATGAGGAATAAATGAACAGCAGCCAATAGTCCCCTTGAACTGTAATTGTCATTCTGTGTCTCGCTCACTCCTAATATATCTGATCTGAAATAGTTTTGTTGTTGGGTTTTTTTAAAAACTTTTTACTGGTAGCCAGTGCCCATTTTATTACCCTGGTTATTATCAACAAACAAGTACCCAGAGTACTTGGGTACCCATAGACAAATTACTGAAAAGAAAAACGAAACTATAGTCTAACTACACCCCTCCCCATTAGTTTGTAAAAAGAAAACCTGCCCATTTCAATAATGAGAAGTATAAATTTGTTCAGAAATGCACAGAACATGCTCAATTCATTCACTGATTTATAATTTCTAATCCATTTCCAGTTCTTGGATATGTCTTATTTTCATAGAAGGGGTGTATTCACAATTACAGATATATGTATGTAGCAGGAAAATACTATGTCATCTACTTCTGATATTTACAATGTTGAATCAAGAAAAGGAAACAAATGACAATTACAAATCTGTCTTTCATGTGGATTTAACAAGCAGTGTAATTTATATGTACGTGCAAAAGAATAAAACTCTGAACTCTCAATATTGTGTTAATTTACTCAATAATCCAGCAGTTACTGAATAGGATGAACCATGTCACAATGTTGTCTAAGAAAATTGACTTGCCCATAGTCTATGCAACTTGGCCCTGTGGGAAAACATATTCTGGATTACAAACATCCTGGGTTATAAACATCCAAGAACCAATTAGGTTCATAAGCCAGGGCCCCACTGTACTGCTGAATATACCACTTAGTTACAAGGCAGATGCCTCAACAAAACTGGTATAGAAAACAATTGCACTTGCCCTTATGACAGAAGTGTGCACTACTGCAGGCTGGTAGAACAATGGATCACATGCTGTGCAGTCATTAAAGAACCAAATGAAAAATTGTTTCCACTGTGGTATGCCAAAGATCAAAGTTAAAGGAAGAGAAGGAAGTGTTAGGCCACCTGAAGGCAGCTCTGATAAGATGATCATGTTAGGATCGATTCAACTAGGCCCAAAATGAAGCAATTTGCAATTAACCTCATAGGCATTAAGTTTCTTGAAAGAAAGGTTCTAATCAGCAAATGATTGAGCTCTTTGAAGAATCAAGACAAGCCAGCTGGGAATGATGGCCATCCAAATATCGGAGGTACCATCAAGATATACAAATAGACAACTTAAATCCTTCCTTCTCCCTTTAGAGGAAGCCAAATAAAACCTTTAAGTCCTAAATGGGCAAAGGAGTCTATCTTAATTATTATCAGAAAAGAGAAGTAAAATCTTGTGATTGGCCAAATTGTGAACAACCCTTTTCCAAGGAGCTTTCATTCTTGCTGACACTAAGGAGAATGGATGCTTCACTGAAAGGTTCATTAAGGTGATTTTAACAATGCCCAGAGAACACGAAAGATGTTTCAGCATAAACCATGCATGGCAACCAGTACATCTGGTGTTGGAAAACCCAGGAGAATCCCAGGAAGAGCTAATGACCCATGGTGAGCTACTGGCAAGCTTTCTCACACAACATGCTGGCCAAGCTGGAGACTCAGACCCAGTCAAACAGAGAGCTATCAATGATCTGTAAAAGCAAGTGCCTGGGACCACTCTGCCACACTGGATCCCGCACAAGAAAGATTCTATTCTATGCATTAAGCAAGACACTAATCTGATAATCTGAGATTTGAGATAAGAGATAAAAACAAATTATGGTTCAGCCCAAAAAGGCAGAACTCCAACTAAACTTTAGTTTTAGAAAAGAATGCCCTATAGCTCTTAATAGGGACAAAAGTATGCAATTGCATTTTACAGGGGGCATCTTGGATCAATGCATGTCCTATTGAACCAAATTACAGAAGTTTCTTTACTTTGCATCATAAACCCTGTAAGAATACACCTAAGCCTGGACAAAGCAGCTTACAACCTTACTCGAAAAATTATCCTTGTGGATTGATTCCTCGACAACATGACTGTCTGGACATGCTGTCTGCAAAAATATTCCTTATGCGCAGAATATAGCAGAGTTATCCCTTCTGAAGCTGCAATCAAAAGAAGTTCCAGACTTGCACACAAAGAGAAGCTTGTTTGCCTCCCTTACTCCAGAGATATGCTGTCACTGATGTGCAATCTGTGGCAATTGTAACACGATAATACACAAGGTTGACACAACTCTAAAAGGTTAACAAGACTACTTACATTTTCAAGTTGTTTACATCTAGGGTGGATTTTTATCCAGTCCAAAACCCCTGAAAAACTACCCCTGGCACCAGGTGAACACCCTATTCAAATTGATACTTTATGTACACAAAAAGAAGTGGGGGTACAGTACAGTGATTTGAAAATTGGGTCGGGTGCTGGGGCATTCAAAATTGAGTTTTTCTCGAGTCTTAAGTTTGTTAATATCTGGAGCACTCACAAGCAAAATCTCAGGGAAATGAAGTCCATAATTACGATCAGAATTCTCTGGATAAAGATGTAAAGGCACATCAGATGACCCATTATGAGGGACTGGGAGTGTCTTCCACCATCCCGACTGAGCCCTTCTGCAGAAGTTTCTCATTTCCCTCTTCCCTGAGTCACTTTTAACTGGTGAAAGACATATTGGTGGATGAGAGGGGATGCACTCAGAAACAAAGCCAGTATCTGTTCTTTAAAGTGTAATTGATCCACAAATCATCAGTGATTCCTGACCAAATTCCAGAAGTATTGATAATAAGCTTGTGCTAGTAAATTAACATCAGACAATGAACAAAAGGACACCCAACAAGTTCTTCTGGTCTATAACCAGTCAATCTGGTCTATAACCAGTTAACAGGTCAATGTATTATTGCTATTTATATACTTGAGTACAAGCTTGAGAGATAATATTCAACCAAAGGTTTATGAGGAATAATGACTGATGTGGAACATGTCTGAATTGATCAAATTTAACACAAGCACCATAACATGGGTGTTTTCTATTTTCAGGTTTATCAAAGAGGTCTTAGATCTGATGATTTATACACATTTTTTAGCAAACACCACCAAGCAACCACAAGGCTAAATAAGTAAATTTAGGGGGGAAAATTTGCTTCCTGAAATTGAACAATAGGACAATTTTCCAAATCCATGGGAGCACTGGCAAAGAAACAAAAAAACACCATTTTTGTGCATTATGCTCATTGTTCAATGCAGTGTTTTAAAAGACAGCAATTATCCAAATAACATTTTAAATAAGATCCTGTGTAGATGGGGTAGAGGAATTTATTAGTCAATACATTTAAATGCTAAAAAGACATATTGTCCTTATTTGACACAACTAAAGCTTCTTATAACAGTAATATTGTAGCCAAATGCATTTACCTTTCTTGATGGTCCTATACACATGTATAGTAATAAAATTCCTCACATTTTTACAACTCATCTTTTTAAAGAAAAGGATACCATCAAAATTAATATCTTTATCACTATAATTGAACTAAAATGATATTTCAAGCTCTCTTGTATACAACCTTTAATACTTAATAAAATATATGGTAAAAACATTTTCATTCTAAAAACATACAGATGCATGTCCAATGACTTACTCAAAAACCTTGACCATCTGATAGAGACTCATTAAAGCTCCCATCCATGTACCATGGTTATCTGACTGGATGTATAATGCAATCTTTTCTGGAATATCTGGCCATCTGCCTGGGTAATCATATTTGATCATGGTACTGATGCAAACACACAGCTGAACTCTGAAAATAGTAATATCATTTACATATTATCAGTGATTTCTCCAGTTTTCACATAGTAGAAGGGTAATAAAGTGTTATAATCAGTTCTTTATGGCAGGACAGTTCTTATGAAACAATTATCTATGAATATATCTCCCATTATATGTGATAACTGCTCTTAATAAATTTTCAGTTTATTTAATTATTTTCATAATTGGAAGGTATTATTATTTTTGTTATTGGTAGATGTTAACAATAATGGCACTACATCGTGTGCATTAAAACTGCACGTAAAGGTAGAGATATTTTACCAGGCTATCAAAATCTTTAAATACTTGCCAATAAAAGCATCTGATTGTTTTATCCTGGACAAATCACATTATCACATGTATTTACATATTATGACAATAAAGGTATTCACATCAACTAGTCTTTTTTCAATTGGGCCTCATGAAATCCATTATTTTTTTCCTTTACTATCAGGTCAATATTTCTCAATGTGATAAAATGGCACAAACTCTTATCAAGTCTAAAGTAGGCATGCAAGCATACATGTGTGTAGGGTTTATTGGGATTTTGTTGTTGTTTTTGTTGGAATTTAAAAAAAAAATTTTTATATAATATGGACCACATCATGACAATGAAAAGGGAGCTAAGTAAGTGCCTTTACCAAGACTAATCTAAATGGGTCAGGCATCAAATGTACATGAACTTCTGATTTATTCCTCAACAACTCTTTTTTCTCAAAGAGAGCATTTATTTTCCTTCTCTACATTTTATATGTAAATTTCATGTACACCTTCATTTCATTTCTTGTCTTTTTTCAGCCTTTCCCCTCTCCAACTTTTGCAGTTGCTATAAGCCACACTGCATTCTGCATTATGTTCAGATAACATGCCTTCAATCCTTTAGCTCCTAATCCAAATCCTTTTATTTGCTATTTCTCTCATGTATTCATAGCTCCCAACTCACCAGATTCGCAATTTTTTGAAAAAAAAAGGGATAAATATTAGTGAATTTTGAATACAATTAGTGCAAAATTATAACATGACACTAGCTCCTTCCACTTTGATAATCAGTACCGCATATAAAAAAAATCCTAAAAAAACTAAAACATTATTTACACTGATTGCATGTACAAATTTAATAGTATTGATTAGGTGTTGGCGCAGGTGCAGAAAAATATGAAGTCAAATCATATTACAATATGCCAATTATTCAACATCTCAAATTTCCTACACTCGAAAATGCTGTCTTCATTTAGTGTTTGTTTAAAAAAATTGACTGTTGCTACATGTATGTACATGTGTTAATTATTAAAAAAAATCAGTTTGGATCCCCGTTTTCCCCCCGAGTACAGTAAAAAGTGACCCCACTAGAACCAGACTGTTATTGACTGAACTGTGTGTGTTACAAGCAACCAGGTCAGTTTGCTGAAGAAAATGATAATAAATGTGGGTGCAAAAATAACTGCTTAGCAGTTATCTTAATCTGATGCATATTAAATAAAAATACACCTGCAGTGAAAACAGAAGGCATATAAAATATTTTACTTTAGAGAACCACACATTGGTACATATATGGGTATACTGTTTATATATACATGTCTAATTTCTAGCAAATAATAAAGAATCAACACTCTGTACTCACCCAGGAATCAAGTCACACGTTGAAACCATAATTCCATTGAAAATATGCACACAGATTTAAAATATTCATTAACCCATTCTATCTTGAATATGACTACGGGCGTAATACCTCATTCTATCCAGAATATGACTATGGTCGTACTTACTACATCAGTGATTAGCACCTCTAGAAACATGTTATACATCACAAATATTTGTGTACTTCTTCACCCAACACAGAAAATGGTTAAAACGTGCAAATGCTGTGAAATTTTTTTTAAAAAAATAATGAAAATGTTTGGTGCAAACTTTTTTAAAAAAATATAATTTACACTTATATTCATTTACATCAAAAGTCTAGTTTTGTAAAACTTCTAAAGGACAAACAGCTCCATCTGGTAGCCACACAATGCCTTGCACATCACCTTAAGATTGCATGTGATGATGCAATTAAGACAGCATCAAAACAGTCTCATGATAACAGACCTGTTAACCCTGACAAAATTTCTTTATATAGCAATTGATTTTTTTCTTAACTGACTAGTTTTCAGTAACGTGTAACAAAATATCAATAAACTGTTATTGTAAAACTGGAAAAGGAATTTAAACGTTCAGTATTTGAAACTCGCAGCAATAATAAACATGTTCAACTGAGAAATTTGTAAAGTATACATAGACCTTATTTGCAATATACAAGTCTGCATGTCTCTTCCTGCTTTTATTCACAAGAATCTGAATATTCCATTTCATTCTTCTGAGCTTATTATAAAAAAAAGCTTTATTTCCATTTTTTTTCTTCAATATGCATCACTTGATGGATGCCATTTTAAAAACGTCTATAATCAACAGTTCGATCATGTATATGCTTCACATTAAAAAAAAAATGTGCAGTTTTAAGCGTCTGAGGTACTTCATTAAAATTAGTCCGATTCCCTGGCTAATTTCACTAATTCTAATATGAAACCCAGATCCAAATAATAAACCAACTGTTAAGAATTTTAGCAACAATAATTTTCTGCAATTTTTGCTTTTATTCTGCAAGTTCATATTTTAAGGGTCATTTTTGTAAGACAATGGCAAAATCATTAAGAGTTGGAAGGTCTGTGATAAATCATTGACCTTAATACAATACTAAAATCTAAAAACAAAAATAGGCATTACAGAGTTTTAAACATATTATCAACTAAAAAAGGATGGAATAAGGTGGCTGTCACAACTTGAGCTATTTAAGCATTCTTGAAGTGGTTATCAGACATTCTGCTACCAGATAGTGTATAATGAGAACACAAAATTTGAGGCCCTGGCAAAACTGGCAAGATGCACACATAACCGTGTTCTAGCTGAACCCCAAGGTAATTGATCAACAGTGTGTGTGTGTAAAAAAACTATTTTAAGCTGTTGCTGAAGTTGTTTCAACGGAAAAAAGAATTTTCTTTGTGCAGGTACAAATATCATTGCCAGAAGAATACTTTTGTGTGATAGTCACGGAAGCAAGTACTGCAAGCATTGCAGCATAGGGGAACATTACATTTCTCACAAGCAATTTTTGTTTTGGTCTTTTTGTAAGGGTTATCCTTCACTGATGTACCAGGGTGGCTTGCCAAATAATTGTTTCATGTTGCATACAGTGCAGTCTGTCTGATCCACCTGCACTTTTTTTGCCAATGGGCTTGGTCATCAAGTCTACTGTCATTGTTGCTTTAACTTCTGGGACGCTTGAAAGGGCATTTGGACCTGAATATTTCAATAAGTGCATGAGCAATATCAAGATAAAATGACAGCAAGTCCTGTTTCCTTTTATTAGGAGGATTATGATCAATGACAGCTCCCTCAATGATATAGGGATTGTACAATGACAGCTCCCTCAATGATATAGGGATTGTACGACAGTTATTCATGTCTTAGGGTGATGCTGCTTTCTATGCAATCGTCAGCAATTTAAAAATCAGATCGTTTATAGATGTATACATAGGTGTTCTGCTCTGATGGATTATTACTAAAAAGTGAGTGTTCTGAAGGATTTGACGCCATTGGTCAAAGAAAAGAGAATTTAGTTTCCATCCGCATACCAAAATCAGTCGAAATAAATATTTTAATTACTACCGAGTGTCCAGTATGTCAGAACTGAAAAAATGTTAAAACTTCAGTAGGGACTATTGCGCGAGGGCATTGGTCTCTGCTATCACAAAAAGAAAAAAAAAGAGACCTACTTGTTGGTCTAGTTTCAGTTCAGTGCAACAAGCACTGAAGTTAAACAACTGGACGACCTTGCTGAGCTTGTGAGATATGGGGAAGCTACTCTCATAATATTGCCTATGGTAGTCTGGTTCTCTGCTTCTTATGCTCAGCATAACAGAGTACAACGTAGGGAGAATACGAAACAGGAAACCAGAATATGCCTTCCCTAATCCAACGCACTGGATATTAAAAAAATCCTGATTGTATTTTGCAAATTCTTTGCATAAAAAAAAAAACGCATGAGACAAAAATTTTGTGTGTCAATTTTCTCCAGTGTGCAACTGTGCCTAAAGGGAAACACTGGTTTACAGTTCTGTTGTCCTTCCAGTAAGATGCTAGTAATGGACCATACATGAGCAGGTCTCAAGATCCTATGGGTAGGTTTCTTGCTACTGCATTTGACAAGACCAAGTCCTTTGTATATCCCTTTCGATTTGCAAGCACTGTGCCACATAGGTAGGTATATTTGTGATGAATTTGGTAACCGAAGACTGGTGTAAAAATACAAATATATCACATTAGCAATAGTTCATATGAAATAAATACTTCGAAAACAACAAAATGCAATTATTCATAATTGCCATTGAAAATTGTTGCAAAACAGTTCAAACTGTGATCTGTGATGTTAAACAGTGCCACTAAGAACTAAAGTTTCAATATCTACCTGCAAAAATTTTTTACTTTCAGACTTTTTGTTTTGTTTTATGAAAACATTATCAATCCTATCAAATGTTCTCAATGCATTGGAAATTTAAAAACCCAGATTAAGTGTTCATGTAGTTAATTTGCTATGCTCGTCAAAGTAAAAAAAAATAATTATAAAAAAAATTTACATACAAAAATTTGCATTTGTCTGATAGTGATACTATTTTTAAATATTTTTTTCTCATTATTCCATCAATGTTCAATACCAAAATTCAAACAAATGCAATACAATGACTAAAAGGTTTGAACATATTTTAAAACCGATTACCATTTGTCAGTTCAGATATTTACGGCATCAACAACTTGAGCCTATTTATAGTGGTCAAAAATCTACGGTTTGCTTGCTAATTTTGTGAATAAATCGTACAAGAGTTAATATAATAAAAAACTATAAAAATAATTCATCATGCCATGTTCTTCTGACACACCAATTTATAAGAAATTAATAAGTTCATTTTGGAACATCAGTTGTGACATTGTTATCAGCTGTTAAAAAAATTAAAATATGGCGGACAATGTCAACATCAGGAGATTCAAATATTGCGAATTTGATGCTTGTTGTGGTTGGCTTAACGTTTCCAATATATAAATTTGGTAGCACAATAAAGAGTGGAATATGTCAGATGTAATGATAGATGATGCATTAATTAAAATTGCCAAACCTTTTGTCAAATATGCATCAAGTTTGAAGGATTATATCTTTGTGTAGGAATATCACAGGAACATGCTACAACCACTTGACTTGTTTCTGATTGGATCGAAAATTTCATGAAGATGCATGAAGTTTTAATAACCCACACTGAATGACAAAGAGATGTCACGCAACCAAGGCATGATCAATACTTTTATCCAATAATGCGTGAAAGCAGTTACTTTGATGATTCTAAAGTAAAAATTAAAATTAATATAGAGTTAAATATAAAAAGAAAACATGCCCAATATTGATATTTTTATTAGCGTTTACAATATGTGTTGCAATCAAATGACATGCATTGATACTGCAACGAAAATTTTACACTTGGTCAATGGTTTCATCAGATTTCCAGGTAAACTGTCAATTCGTCCATGCTGGTCCAGGGTTGCTATTCATTTGCAAAGGTCTTGTTAGTTTAATAACTACTCTGGCTGCCAAACCTAGATTTCTGTTCACAAGAGATCCATTTTTCCCCAAGGTAGACTTCAAAATTGTAGCAATATGCTGACTCTGCATCTGCAACCACACATAACTTGATGCCGAATTTGACAGGTTTGTCTTCATGTGTTTTTTTGACTCCAAATCATCAACATCAACTTCCATCAACAGCAACAGGCCATAAAATGCCTTTATTTCTGATAACGTTTCATCAGTCCAAACGCCTTTGTGTTGATTTTGGTATGTATCTCGCTTCAGGTGTGCATTGGTATTTGTCAATTTGTCTGAAAAGACAATTGCTATAAAATAGCTGAAAATACTCAAATGGCATTCCTGATCCATCAAATACTTGTGTTGGACCTACACATTCAGAAAACATGAATATTCTGTTCCAATGTAGATTTTGTCCACTGACAATATTCAAACTCCTCATAGTCATCACTTTCACCAACAATATCACGCCATTCTTGTTGTAAATGTTCCCTCTGTTCTTGATTTATCTTTACAAGATCAAAATTGCCGATATTTTAAATTTTTTCATCCTCAGATAATTACGATTCATCATCACACAAGTCTGCCATTTTGGATGACCTTAGGCGACTTTGAAGATTTCCATTTATAGATCAGAAAAATCCCCTTTCTTGTACAGAACCTACCTTAAAGTCTGAATGTATCCAAATAGTGTGCAAATAAATCAATGTATGTAGGAAATATTTAGTATAGGGGAATCCCAGACATTGACCAATTGGAGAATTTATTGCCAAAATGTGCAGGTATTTGAAACCCGAATACCGGTATAAAGTGCTGAGTGGGAGTTATTGTTCCTGGACAGCTTTATAGTGTTGAAAGGGTTAACATACTAAACAGATGGTAAGTTCAGCCCTGTAATTATTCTTCCAATGATTAAGTTTATATATAATCAGTCTCTTTTTATATGTGTGTTACCTAAAGATACTATCATCAGAGTACACCAGTCCCTCGAAAACTTGTGGACATCAGGGATCCAAAAACATCAACCGCAATATAAGCGAGGGCACGAGTTATTGAGGGACTTATAACAAACAACAAAACTAACAAAGACATTTAAGACATTTAATTGGTATTTATTTCATTCTCTGTTGCCGCATGTTAGCATTTACCAGAATTTTTCGTGGAGCGCTGTTTATTTAGTTTATTAAAAACTTTTTTTCTATTTTAAAAAAAACCTAACATAATATGTGATAACTTATTAGAAATTACAAATTTCACAATATGGAATCTATCTTTATGGGCAATAATCACCACTTTTGATGATAAAAACGAGCTATATATCAAGGTTTAATTTACCAATTTACCATTTCCTATCACGACTTTTTTCACGTTAACACATTTTAAAATATATTTTCTTTGAAAAAAATCGGGAGCCATGCCAGACACCGCGTTATAAGCGGGTTCACGAGTTATCTGTGTGCGAGTTATCGAAGAGTGGTGTATATTAAAATAAAAAAATTCTAACGTAACAGGTACTGTACAATACCTGACAGGATCTGGGGCATGGATTATGGCCTCCACAATATTGTTCCTTATAGCCATGCGATCCTGCTCATGTATGCTGAATGGAACTGGATCTGCTGGATTCTCTGCCTCGCGTTCATGCCAGAACTGGGTAACTGTATTCTTTAAGTAGATTGCTCCTGCAATCACAACCAAAATTTAAAGATGGTAAAAGAAGTACAAGTGAAGGAAACAGGCATAAATATGTAAGGGTCACAATGGGTGAAATCTGGGATGTATGTTACATTTAATGTGAAATTATGATGGAACATGATCCACTATAATTTAAAACATGTCAATGTCATAAAACTTCAGTGAATATTAAAGGTGAGTTTAAATTCAATGATAACAGTTTATCCATGACAAAAATGATTCAAATGAGGAAATTTTGTTCTTCATACATTGGACTACATCTGACATCATTGCCTTCCATATTTGTAGGTGGTGAAAGATTAACACTAACAAAACATAAAATTCATTCCATATTATGAACAAAGAAACTCCTCTTGACATCTTTCTTGCAAACTTAACTTCATGTGAATATTCCGTCAAGTAGAAGTCTACTCCCAGCGGCTTATTCTTGCAATTTTCATCAATTTCTAATCTAAATATTTCTACTATTTTTGCCATTATCAAAATCAATTTTTTTCCTTTTGTTTGGCAATGTTTGCTCTATGTAAACTAAAATGTTATTGGTTAAAATACCAGCATAATTAGGAAATGGCTTGAAATCAAGCAATGGTTTCTGCCAATTTAAGTGTTGAGGGATACAGACTAATACTGCCACTTGGCGCTCAGGAAAAAAGCGCCATGTTATTGTGGTACTTGGGAGATGAGAAAGGGAAAGAATGAAGAGTTATAGAGGTGGCAGGGGTTGAGTTAATTGAGACTTTAAAATAATATATAATAAAGAAAAGAATGCAGACACAAACGTCATTTTTGTGCCAAGTCACCATTACTGTTTCAATCTTGTATGGATTCTTGTCAAGGAACAAAAAAGATCGTAGTCCTTGATTTTGTACCATTTTAGCAAAATGTAACAAGTGTCCCTACACAAATCTAGAGATATTCAATTTAAGACCATATCTTCTTTTTATCTGCGGAGTATGGAAACCATTTCTGATATTCTTGACCAATACATTTTTCAGGTTAACATCATTTTCATTTAGTACCAAATAAATATCGCAAGTTCTTGGTGAAAACCCTATGCTGATATAATCATCAATCCTCTAGTGGTCTTCTTATATGGCCACAACTTCTGCAAGGGGAGATTGCCCATATAAAAAGGTTGGCTTTTCCAGAGGTGGACCATATATGTGAGAAGTGAAAATATGTACCGTATCACAATATTCTTTTTTACCCCTTAATTTTTCCAAAAAAAAATCCAGTTATCAAAGTAATAATTATTTAAATGCATTATTTTTTCTACATGTCACTATGTAAGTATATGAAATATCCTTATATTATTTGACATAACATTTCTAATAAGAAAAAAAAGTGGAAATTCCTACTTGTCCACATTGACAAGAAATTTATATTCTTACAGCAACAACCACATATTCAACTTACAACAAAAAATATAAAGAACTTAAAACATAAGCATGTGTGTGTATGTATGTGTGTGTGTGATAGAGAGATTTTGTCTGTGTACAAGACTATTTATTCAGGGCATTTTTTAATTGTAACTTCTGCAAAAGATAAAAAAAAGACCATTTCCAGCTACCTGACAATTGAGATAATCTTTATGTATTAGGACACAGCTGTATTCCATTAGCAATAAGCACCAATAAATGAACAATTCATTTTTGTTTTAATTGCTATATACATTGTTACAATCACAGGGACTCTACAATGAAATCAGGAGTTTCCATCAATGAATCAAGGGCTGGGGGGTCTGTTATATTGTTTCAGGTTAGACCCCCTATTTTTATGTTAATTACTCTATACATTTCTACAATCACAGGAACTCTTTAAAATGAAATCAGAACTTTCCATCAATGAATCAATAAGGGCTGGAGGGGTCAGTTATATTATTTCAGGTTAGACCCCCAGCCCTTGATTCATTTACATTAACTCCTAATTATCTTTGTAACGCGCCAGTGATTGAGGCCGTTGTCCATACAGCAGATGTTGTAAAGACCAGCAATCATGCACATTACTTGTTATTCAAGCTTCGCTAATAAAGATAATAGTGGGGAATATAAGAGACTAATTTCGTAACAGAATTTTAATTATGTCCAAATCAAAACTGTACAGTACAATGGATTCCATGGCTTTAAAACTGACGTATGCAAAGACAAGTTTTTTGTATATTATTTGTTTATGACTATAATAAAACGGCAAGACAAGTTCATCACTGGTCTGTGGCCAAGCCCATTACCCTGTAAATGTTGGCATTTACAGATAACAAACCTGATTTTGGTCTGCCATAAAAAAGCTGAAATATTTTTAAGGGGATGGGGGTTTGAGGGTCCTTCCTTGCATCTCGAGGGCAGCGCCCCTGATCTTGGGCAAACATATACTTCTCACTTTTCATAATAAATTCATAAATTAAACCAAATACATCAATTATATACAAATAATCCCATACATTCACTTGTCTTTTTCTCCACTGGACAGAACCTGTTGATATGCCAGTCAAGATCTTTTTGCGCCTTTGGCTGTTCTCTCATGCAAGAAATCTTTTTAAAATAATTAACTGCACTTTTTCCAGATGTCTTCTGAGCTTCAATTTTTCTGCATGCAACATCTTTTTTAGGTGCTGTTCCAAACTCTTCCAACCTTAATTACTGTAATTCAGATTTTTCTTGCAGAGGTCACAAAGTGCAAGTCCTCTAGGGTTCAGTTTTCTTTTAAACTGCCCAACTAAATTTCTGTCAACTTTTTGCTCCAGCCATTCCAATCTTCAGGTTTTTTAAAAGCCTTTATCTGAACTTTTTGTGTTATGGTCTTTCTTAACAACCCGAGGTGCCATTGTTTTGCAAGAATGCATCTTCTTTCCATTGTCATCAGTTTTGATTACACGAAGATTCATTTGATGAATTTAAACTTTGACCAATCAGAATACTCTTTACAAAAGACATGTGCTAAGTAATATATGGAATGAATAATTTACAAATGTTGTTGCAGAAATGGACCAGACAGACTGGGGTTTTTTTTCAAAAAACCAGAACGGAGATGATATAAAAATAGATTGTCAATAAAAATCTGATCCAAGTCAGGAGAAAATCGGAATTCCGCTTTAAAACATAGAAAAATAATGTCAAAGATAATGACATTTTAACAGTTTAAATGGCTGGCATCTCTGCTTGGTGACTAGTTGAAATAGATTTGGCGACATTTAATGACATGCAAAATGTCAGCATGAATAACATCTAAGACTATAACAAAAGGACAAATAACAATGATCCAACATAAGGGGGCAATATTTTTAATACTGACCTGCTTGTCTGACTGGCATGTCCAACTGTTCTTCCATTACTACTTGCAGCAAAATTGGAACAAAACCAATTATCTTGTGAACCTACAATTACAAAATAAATGTTTTCAACACAAACTACATTGTTTTCTGTAGTTTTATAAACATTACAGAGTCCAATACTATGCTCAATTAAAAAACGAGTCTTTTCAGATGTAGGCCACCTAACGAGTATTAAAATCAGCATGCCAGAAAATTCATTAGAACAACTTGGATTTATTATGATTCAACTAAGAATATTGATACTTTTGGATCCGCCCATGTGACATTTTTTTTATTCTCGAGTAGTGCAATTCCTGACATCAAAATAATTTCCGTAATTTTCAAACATTATTTGCAGGAGATTCTAACTTTTCTTAAAACAAGGCATGTAGTGACTTTCTCAGCTGAAATTACATTTCTAAGTAATGATTGTACATTTATAGCACACAGGCCCACATTTATCATCCATTATGATTCCATTCACAATAATAAATTTCTAAATCACTGTTTTCAAACTGAGCCTTGGCAGCCATATAGTTGAGAATTTTTACATTAAATTTATTGCAACAAACTTCCCCAAGCTGTTGATTGAAACAAAGCCGGCATTCAATTATGTTCTCACAGAAGTACACATGGGTTTTGACGTGATAGTCGACTGATTCTTTTTGTTTTCATAGAAGAGAATATGTATGTTTTGATTATAGTGTTGAGATGAAATTAAAGGATTAGAATGTGAATTTCACCTAGCAAGACATTTAATTGTTATTTATTTCATTCTCTGTTGCCGCATGTTAGCATTTACCAGAATTTTTCGTTGAGCGCTGTTTATTTACAGTGTATGGATAACTTTTTTTCTATTTTAACATAAACCTAACATAATATGTGATATCTTATTAGAAATTGCAAATTTCACAATATGGAATCTATCTTTATGGGCAATAATCACCATTTTTGATGATAAAATCGAGCTATATATCAATGTTTAATTTACCAATTTACCATTTCTTATCAAGACTTTTGTTACGTTCAACACATTTTAAAATATATTTTCTTTAAAAAAAATCGGGAGCCATGCCGGACACCGGTTAATAAGCGGTTTCGCAAGTTATCCAGGTGGGAGTTATCGAGGGAGTGGTGTATTTATATACTTATTATTTTGATAACCGGATTATGTACAAAAAATTAATGTGTATGAAAAAAATAAATGCAATACAGTGTTTAAAAAGAAAAAATCTTTATACTTATCACAATTTCAATTTAACTAAAATTGGAAACATTCTTTTAGGATTGAACACAACACTCACTATTACTGAATGGTTGTAAAGTCCACAAATTCTGAATGCTGCAGTACCGAATGCTGTATTAGTCAAATACCTCTTTCAAAATTCTGAATTTTGTATTACAGTCAAATTCCTCTTACAAAATTTTTAAAGCGCTATTGATCTGTCCCTTTTGTGAAGTTTTTCAATTTTACATTTTTCAGTCATATAACATCCATCAATCACATGGATAAAACTAATTTCACTTAATATTTGGTTCCATCTTTTTTCAATATGGACAGGTCGGCGAATTGTTTATCCAAATATAATGCGAGACAGAGCTTCAAATTCAAGAATCCCATCTGTTTTCTTGGAAATGTGTCATGTACAATTACTACAAATAGAAAAAAAATTAACTCCTTGATGTACTTGGCTAAATATTTGCACAAAAATCAGTCGACGTCGGTCAACAATGGATAAATGTGCAGCAGCCAATAGTCAAAAAAAAAAACAGCCTTTAACTACTTGTTTTTCTGTGCCTTGCTCACTCAAGACATCACCAGACAAGTATCTAGGAGTTAAACATTTTATTTTGTAAATTGCTGTCATGTGGTCAACTGTAGTCCTTTCATGTTTCTGCTAGTCATTTGCATGGATAGTTTGATTATATTACAGCATACAGTATCAAAACCAGATATCAGCATTAGTAGATTATGACAACAATTAACTGTTAGGGTGTTAGTTAATATGAAATCAGGATTTGTTTATGTAACAATTGATTCCAGTGCATTTTTATAGCCAAGTTTGCAGCTTCCTGTCATGGTGCCTTTGAAAATCTCCACTCCAAACTAAAGACTATATATAGTTTTTATCAGCCAAAAAAATGCTATAGCCAAAAATATGGCCAGATGGTATATTTTCTCGCCAATATGTAAAACATAATTGAAATTTGCGACATTGACGAAGCCCAGCACAATCATTGTTATTGATTTCATTTCCAGTTATTGCCGTATAATCGTACAAACTCAAAATCAAGAGACATGGACAAAATGCCATTTGCAAATTTAGACAAGTGTTTTGTAATTAAACGGAAAAATTATGAAGATTTCAATGAAATTATGAACTGAGCTAAAGTTGCTATAACATTGTTCGGATGCGACCATAGCCAAGTGTAAGAAAGTATGTGATTTCTGGCTTAGTAGGCAGTAAGACCCTGATGCATAAATGACAACTATCAGCGTTGAGGTCATGCACGTTGGACTAAATTACCCAACTGGTCAGAATATTGCACATGAACTCACGGCTTTAAGAAATGTTTCAAACACCATTTTCTTTGGAAATGAATGTAATTAAAGAAGAAACAATTTCGTTTCTCAGATTCATCAGCCACGTGACATGAAGATGAAAGAATGCAATCAATTTCATTTTGTCACCGACTACATAAAATAAATATTCCTAATAAAGATGCTGCAATGTATTTAAATATATTCAATTTGACAAATTAAAACTTTTCCTTTCAAACTTATTAAACATAAAACTATTTAAATGAGAAACGCCGCAAAAGCACGTTTTCATAACATTGGCTGCCATCTTTACAAAAAAAAGATTACGGACTATCGCACCTCTTGCAGTTGCTTCTCAGCTTCTTCACGTTGATTAGGGTCTAACGTGGCCCTTAATACTCCAACCAGCTTATTTACATCCATCTCTACCCAAATAATATCCCTTTATCCTTTAACTTGTTGAACGAAAGACCGGCTTTCTTGTTTAACGTGATGGTTCTCTCCCTGGCCGCGCCAAGTTGTGGTAGTCACTTTTACCACCTGTCGTAATTTGCAAGTTGCGAGCTTAAGAATATTATTTTCGTCTTTTATTGAAAATCTACTACATATAATTGCATATTTTAAATATGTGTAAATTCTGAATATCGTGTATTATAATTAAGCTTGATTGTCTGCGACATTACGTCATTACCATTTGACGTACGAATTTGACCTTTGACCTCACTCCGGAACCAAAGAATTTTGTTACTGATAAAATATGTACGTTAACATTGATTAATATTAGTTGATATATTTATAAGGAATGTCACAGTGCATGCCTCTTGTTTGTTTATGTATTCACACATCATCAACAATATTATTTTCATAAAATCGTTTGGCAAAGACCTGGCATTTACTCATGAAAAAATTCATCTTCCCACTTCGGGCGTTACTTAGTACGCTTGTATTTTGGCCAAGAGCACGCGAATGTTGTTTATTTAAATGATTGCATTTCAATGGTCCACAGGTATTTTGGTATGAAATAACAGTTCACTGTTTCTAATATTTCATTAATTTGAAGGGTCATAAGTCCGAAAGAGGGGTTAATTGATACGGGTTCAATGATCCAAAGTAGTCCGAGTTTCCTCTGACCCTTGATACCCCATTTTTGATATTTGGTTTTTTATGTTACACCCCCCAAAAAAAAAACAAATATCAAAAATGGGGTGTCAAGGGTCAGAGGAAACTCGGACTAGGTCCAAAGGTGCATTTAATACAATAAGTTTGAAAATACATTTTACCAAAAAACCTTTGGACTTGTGAACCATTTAAAAAAAAATATTTGCATAATAAATAACCCTTTTAACCGATGAACCTATCAAAAACCTTCAAACTAACAAACTTTTGAATTTGTCAACCCATGAACCTTTTCATTTGATATTACATACCCTCGAATCTGTGAACTATTGTACTGCTGACCTTTGTATTCTTTAAACTTGCAAACAATGGAACATTCAGATATGTGCAAATGATGTTGACACATCATTAAATATGACTACCATTTTAGAATAAGTAAACTTTTAGTCAAAAACCACTCAACATGAAGAACTTTAAAATTTCTTTATATTTTTATAATTGAACATCAATACAAAATTAGATAAACCTCTAGATGACTTAATATCTCAAAGCACTCAATAAAATTTGATTGAGAGTATCCAAGAAAAAAAGGGAGAGCAAAGATATATGAATAAGAGTATATATTGATCAAGGTGTAGATGATTAATGAAGTATGTACATTTCAATGAGAATAAATGCCTCTGAGCATCTTTTTTATGTATTATCTAACAATCTAAAAGCACTTCCTAGAATTTGATAGCATCCAAGAGAGTGAGAGAGAGCAAAAATATATGGATATATGTTAATCTAGGTGTAGATGATTAATTAAGTATTGAGAATGAAAACATATATATATATATATATATATATATATATATATATATATATATATATATATATATATATATATATATATATATATATTTGCCTCTGAGCACGATTGTATTATGTATACTACTACTATTATTGCCTAAATAGGTTTCAAGTTTGTACCAAAGATAAAAATCAGCTTTTGAAAGATGGCAACAGTTACTAAAATTAGAAACACTTTAAAAACTTATAAAGAATATTTATAGATTTCGACCAAATTTTACTGAACTTTTCTTTCATGAAGAAAATTGCAGTTGGACTAGCTTATTAGCTAGTAAATACAGTATGTCCAAAGCTGGTGTGTAAATGATGATCCACTCCTGCAGTATAATGATGAACCATTCAGCAGCATAATGCCCCATTGCTAGACATCACTATAAGCTGTCACACTGCAGACATTGTAGCAATACAACTGAAAAACTGTTAAAGCTATGTTGAAAATTCAAATCAGAAACACCCATTCATGCCATGGGGGTGTTTGGTAATCAGTTGTGCATTTTAGTGACTACATAAATCCATATGTCCAGAGTTGCCCATTGATATGAGATTTGAAGTCATGCTCAAATTAACTTCATAATCAAGATCATTCTTTGGTGGTTCAAAGCTACATATTATGAGTGGCCTACTTCTTACAATGGTTCTTGGTTCTCAGTTTTCAGAATGTGATTGTATTATTTCTAATTTCTTATCACTCCAGACTTATGGCTATGAATGTACATTGTGCCAAACTTGTGGTCCCAAATATACATTTTTATAAAGGTATGAAAGATCTCCAAAGCTTGCATAATATCAAACATTGTAAGATTTTAAGAAATTTAGTTTCAGCTCCCCAATATGTCAAATACAATAATACTAATGTATTCATATTTTGCAAACCTATATTTAATTGTTGCAAAAATGTATATTTATATTGTTGTAATGGACAACAGATGGAAGTTAGGATAATATCCAACAAGTAGAAAATGTCTATATAATGATCATCATTTGAAAGATACAAAAATGAGAAAATGATTATTATTAGGAATGTCACTTTAATTATTACAATTATTGTAGCTGTGATGGGTTTATAATTTTCAGGGCTGGGAGAGATAGCAGAGACCAGGGCAGACTACAAAGTGGTGATCGACTAGCAAGGCTTAATAATGACGTGAGTGAAGTGACTAGCTTACTCAGGGACAATGTTGAAAAAATTGTGGAAAGGGGAGAAAAGATTTCAAATCTGCATGACAGATCAGGTAAATGCAATGAAACCATTTTTAATGAACTTGATGATTTCAAATGACAATTTTAACCAAATCTTGAAATTTCTCTTTTTCATTGCTACTATTTTCATTGGTATATGAGTTTAACAGTAGTTCTTTTTTATTTACTATGTAGATTTAGACCATGATTGTTGTCTCCAAATGAAAAGCATTTGCATTTTCTGTTTGATGTTCTGCCCTTACCTTTGAGGTCAGTAAATGTAGATATGAGTTATCTTTTTCACATTTATCAATTATTCAGTGAATGATTTTTGCAATATCAGACAATTTCAACCCAATGCAGACAACACAATTATCAAGATAATTAAGTTAAACATTTAAATCAAAAATATTTCCCCAAAGGCATGCAAAACTTCAACAGTTTTTGTTACTCAGGTCCATGTGACATCACTGGGGGAAATCTGCATTGCAGATCATCATTGTTCTGCCATTGTTGAGTGTGATGTTTCTCTGGATTGTTTTCCTCCTGCATGCACTTCTCAGCATGAAATAAATGATGATGTGTAGTATTACATGTGTGTTTGTGGCAATGCAAAAACTAAAATATATCAGCAAAACATCAGATAAAAATACATTTTATTAGTCGTCAAATTCTATTGTGACAGATATAGATCAGCAATGTAAAAGTTCTTGTGACTGCTCAAGAAATGTAAATCGTTACTCATATTATCACAATGCATGCACATGCACATGCACTCCTACAAAATAAACTCTATTAACAGTACTGTATATAGCAACTACTGTATTAACAAAAAAGTGTTATCAAATTCTCATAGTAAAACTTGGGTCTTTTCAAAAGCTTGACTATGGTTTAATATGGTTCTTTTCACAAGCATGTATGTCAGCAGCAGAAGCATCAATTTCAGTCCCATTATTAATATTCTTTCCTACATGTATTTAATAACATAATTACATGGATGTTTTAAATAGCAAAAGAAAACTCATAGGTTCCAGGAAAGAAATGGAGACGTAGATCAGGTTGTGAACATCGCTGAAAATTGTGCTAAAGGAGACCAAGTTACAGTTGAATGTGAATTTAACTTTGGGTTTCAATTAAATTAAACTAAAATTAAACCATAAAAATGGGTGGGTGCTTACAGTCTTAACACCTTGAAAATAAAAAATTTCAAAAAAATATCAAATTTATTTTGAGCTAAAAGTCAACTGAAGATTCACTTTATTGCATCCTCACATTTAAGAGAGATGGGGAGGGAGGGAGACCTCTATTCAGAATTGCAAAAGACAGATAACTACAGATACACATCAGTTCAAACCAGGCCTGACTGGTATATGTGTCAGCCATAGTAACCAGGTATCAGCCATAGTAACCAGGCCTCAGCTATAGTAACCAGGTGTCAGCAATAGTAATCAGGCATCAGCTATAATAATCAGGTATTAGCCATAGTAACCAGGTAACTAGGGGCCCCTAATAAGCAGGTATCAGAAGGTGTACAAGCAGATTTTACATTTACCTGATAAGTAATATTTTATATTTACCTAACATAAATGAGGTTTTACATTTACCTAAAATAAATGATGTTATACATTTACCTGAAACAAGAAACATTTCCCTGAAATAAGTAATGTTTACCTGAAATAAGTGATGTTTAACATTTACCTAAAATAAATGATCCATTTTATCTACCTCAAATAAATGATGTTTTACCTCAAATAGTTGATGTTTTATATTTACAGAAAATAAATGATGTGTTACATTTACCAAATATAAGTAGGTTTTTCTAATTTTGCAGAGGATTTAGCATCCAATTCTCAGAAGTTCACATACAGTGCCAGAGAGGTGAGGAAAAAAATGTGCTATCAGAACTACAGACTGACTGCAATCATCGTCGTTGTTGTACTTATTGTCATTGGTATCATTGTTGTAATTATTTTAGGTAAGAATTTATTATATATATTCTGACAGGAGTGGGAAAAATATTATAAATGTCATGAATGTTAGTACATTTCCAAAACAATGAATCATTACCAAACCATTGTAGTGACAATTGTCCATCTCGGTCTGCAGATTAGAAGATATTTGGTTAATATTTATATTTATTGTTTATGAAAATAGGAATAAAGCTTTCAGGCTTTTAGAAAACATAAGTCCACATTTTTTTAAATTCACATTATCCTTTCAATATTGCTACCTAAAATCATCATGAACAAAGTCCAAAAATTTATCATCTTTATGTGATGAAGTTTTGAATTGCTCCATCATCATCTAGCAAATTGTCATCATAAATATCATCTGACTCCATTTTCTTGGCCTCATAAGCAGATGCTTATTTAGAGACTGACCTTGAGCTTTTTTAGACCAAAAGGTAGATCTCTGCTACCAGAAATGTTTGAAAAAAGTGTTTGTTGATCTTGAGCTTTATAAGTAACATTTTGATTTTCATTCAATTTGTGAAATTTATACAAGGTTAGAACTGAACACATGACAAATACTGTGCAGCAGTATCAAATAGCCCCCTTCGTTACTTGCCACGTACCAAACTCACTGCTCAATCAAAGAGTTATCATATGGGAAAACAAGCTATGGAGTTAAGGTCAGTTACTTACTGGAAAAGGCTAACCTCTGCTGGAGCTCATAAAATTCATGTATTTGCAGTTCAATCAAAATGATTATCATTTTGAAAACAAGCACTAGATTATTATCAATGGGTGGGTACCCTAGTACCTGACTACCCTTTCACATCATTAAATAGGAATAAACATTCATGTTAGGGTTGTTTTCACTTGTTGTAATTAGTAATGAAAGATATATCTTAAATGCATCAAGGGAATTTCATGTGCCCTAGATTTGTTGTAAGTTTGGGTCTAGATTTATCCGATGACACTATACATACTTTGTTTTTAATTGAATTTTGTGTTAAGGCATGTAAATGGATCAATAACTGTCATTGTATATGTTTCCTCATGATCATACATTAGGACTACATTAACTGATTTGTAAATCCTACCCTCCCATGTTTGTTTTTTTAACTGAAGTGCTAAGAAGTTGTCTGTTTGCCAAGGTGGAAGTAAATTGAAAGTGGATTCCATTGGACAGAGGGATTGGCGTTTATACTATCAATCATAGTTACTATTTCATGTCCTTGTTCTTTGTCCAGGCCAGAAAAATAATATAAATCACTTGCACAGTTTCATTAATTGATCAGATTTTTGGATCTTTATCACTTATAAAAAGTGCAAGCTAGGTATTTGTATATTTCTTATTTTTATTGTAATCATATGTCATACACTTTTCCATTTGTGTTTGACATGCAATAAGCTTATCAGTGCCTTCATGATTACCTGCCCTACTTTAACATGCAATAAGCTTATTGCACCATTATGATTACCTGTCCTATGATAATTTACTTTGATATGCTATACGCTTTTACAGTCTGGTTGAGTAACTTATTATTTACACTGTTTTGAAAGGTAACATGTAGACCCTAGCATCAATAGGCCACTCATTTTGCAATGCAACTCCCATAAATTTTAACCCAGCTCATTTCAAGACACTCATGCCCATCTTTAATACTGAAGTCACAGCTGTCAACAAAGACAATGCAGACTGGGGACTTTTGAAACATTTTTCTTTGTGCATAGATCAGACAACAATAGGCCTGCAGCATCATAGCAATCGGCTTGGCACAGTCTCAGTAGTTTAATTTCAGCAACCTATACATGGTCTTGACTCCATCCACATTTGGCAGACAGTCTTATACTCAATATGGCAGCAAAGTGCTCGTTCCATAATGCTATAGTTACATTTATTGAACTCCAGCTTTTAGAGAGTGATACACTCCAATCCATGTCATAACTGCTGAAAGACCACCACAAGTCCATCTTCAGATGACACCTTCTGTCTTCAGACCTCTTATTTCAAGTCCAGACATGGGAGGCCAGAAAACAGTTTGCCAAAGATCTCAAGCTCATGCGGGCCCAGTAATCCAGGAAATGTGGAGAGAATATCTAATTTCAACCCAGCGTCTCTTCATGGCAAATGTTACAGAAAACAAAGTCATGCCTGTGTTGCTTTTTTTTAGATACATGTCTTCACTTGTCACCATGGAATGGTTTTGAAATACGTGTCTTCACTTGTCACCATGGAATGGAAATGGAAGACACCTTTTCCTCAAAACTAGTGCCTAACATTAAGGACTGAAATCCAAAACCTCTTTTGGTTTTGAGTTTTTCTTCCCATGGAATGTCATTTGGGAATTACCCTGATGGTTCCCTTCTCTTCTTGAAGTAATCTTAGCTTGGGAATCTCATTGCCTCATAAATCCACATTCAATTCAGCAACATCCCAGTTCCTTGTGAACTTGCCATCAAAACAGAAATAGCAGATCCACTCTCTACACTGCATGATTCTTAGACTCCTCATTCTTCAGTCAAATCTGTACTTGCTGGAGTTGCCCTTTGTAGTTCTCCATGCAGTTTTCTGGAACACCATGCTCCTAACCATCATTTTGCCAGTCACAGATCACAAGGCCTGGGTAGCAAATGCCTTTTTGGGGGTTTTTTTTTGCATTTAAACAGTTTCACTAAACATGTAATTCCACCACTCCTTCCCAAAGTCTTGCTGAAGTGAGGAAGCTTGAATGTTTATCTCAAGTGGGAAACATTACAGATCAGCTACATCCTTTGTCTGCCTTGTGAGGGAAAACATATCTCTGAACAAGCAGGGCACAGACTTGCTTGAGCAGAATGCTCTGCCACTTGGAAGTCTAAAGAAATTTATCTCAGTGACATGAGCAGAGTACAGTTCTCTCATAAAGCCTTTATATGACAAGTAGCTGCTATCCTCTGTTCTATTTGAGGAGAAAAATATACCTCCCATGAAAAAAGACTTGAAGAACTTGGGTAATTTTGCTCATGAAAGATTCTCTGCTATCCAGTGCTTCCCAGGAGCTATAAAAATACTCAGATTGGACATGTTACTGTTTGACATACTTTTATACTCAAAACATGTTTATTTGACAATTCTTAACTAATCATAATATGGAAAACACCATCCTAAGCCTCACCACAGTTATATCCCTGTAAGATCAAGCACATGTTCTCAATTTTAAAAAAAGAAGAAAAAAAAAATGTATCCAAAGGGAGACCACTCTTATCTGACATCAACCTGTCTGCAACTTGGCAGATTGATTAGATATTTCAGTGCTTTGTATAAGCAACATCTATTGGATTTCATGAGTTTCATTCTATATTATGCAATGCCAGCTAACCAATAGTGTGAAACAAGTGTGCATTGTAAATTAGCCAAAACTGGGGAAGGGAAAGGCAATTACATTCAAAAAGTTACATTGTAAATTTAATATCAAAAGTATGACTATGTACTAGAGAGATGCCATTACAAGTGCATTTTTGGGAAAGGACATATTTGAAGTTTATTCCAGTTGTGTTCTCCCATGTCGTGTAGGAACTATATTCAGATTTTAAGAATCTGATTTTGATTGGCTGTGGTGGCTTGCCACTTCATCCAATGAAATTCACAGACCAGAAGCCACTAAAATAGATAGTTTAACATATCATAACCTTAGCATGCAAAATTGAAAAAGACATGGTGAATATCTGTTTTAGCTCTGGAGGGATGGATTTGCAGAGTAAGTGATTGGTAAAAATTATCATCGAAATATATATTACTATAAATGTTGTTTTCATTTCTAAGCTGTAGGATTATGAAAAAGTGTTTACATCAGACTGAAATAGTATAGCTTTCATGGCTATTTCTTTAATGTGAAATTATATAATCTTCATTTATTTATTCCTCATGTCTATTCATACTTATTTATTCCTCATGTCTATTCATACTTATTTATTCCTCATGGCTATTCATACTTATTTAATCTTCATTGATATTATATTTCAATGTGAAATGATTTCATCTTCATTTATTTAATCTTCATGGCTGTTCAGATTTATTTAATATTCATGACTATTCATACTTATTTAATCTTCATTGATATTATATTTCAGTGTGAAATGATTTCATCTTCATTTATTTAATCTTCATGGCTATTCATACTTATTTAATTATCATGGTTATTCATACTTATTTAATCATCATGGTTATTCATACTTATTTAATCATCATGGTTATTCATACTTATTTAATCTTCATGACTATTCATATTTATTTATTCTTCATTGATATTATATTTTAATGTAAAATGATTTCATCTTCATTTATTTAATCTTCATGGTTATTCATACTTATTTAATCGTCATAGCTATTCATACATATTTAATCATTATGGCTATTCATACTTATTTAATCATTATGGCTATTCATACTTGTTTAATCATCATGGTTATTCATACTTATTTAATCGGCATAGCTATTCATACATATTTAATCATTATATCTGTTCATACCTTTTTAATCATCATGGTTATTCATACTTATTTGATTTTCATGGCTATTCATACTTGTTTAATCATCATGGTTATTCATACTTATTTAATCGTCATAGCTATTCATACACATTTAATCATTATGGCTATTCATACTTATTTAATCATCATAGTTATTCATACTTATTTGATTTTCATGGCTATTCATACTTATTTAATCATTATGGCTATTCATACTTATTTAATCTTCATGGCTAATCATACTTATTTAATTTTCATGGCTATTCATTGTAACAGAATTGAAACTGAGTGGGTCATTTTCTTGGACTAAATGAGCAACACAAACACAATGTGATGGATGATCTAATCACTTTACACACGTTCCCAAAATGAAGAAAAAAAAATGATTCATATGCCTCTAGCATGAAAAAGTATGGATCAAATAACCTCATGGACTGCATAAATGTTTCCATCTAATATCATGCAATATAAGCGAGATTCACATAATCTCACATTCAGTAAGTTTCAAATAAACAATGAATGCTATGAAAGCGAGATTCACATAATCTCATGTAATGCAATACATTAAGATTCAAATAAACAATGATAGTGAGTCACATAATCTCATGTAATGTAGCATTGAAAGCATGATTCACATATTCTCATGTAAACAATATTTTACTCAATTGAAATCACAATTAATTGAAACAAACATATCACGGTAAAAACTTGAACAGTCTAATAATCAAACTGTTTCATCACACAATTTAATTGGATCCTTGGGTTGGCCCACATTTATCGACCACTCACAACCTACATGGATCCACCACAAGTACTTACACATGCAGACAGCAAACAACAACTTTGTATTGGTTGCATCTATATTCATGGTTCCACCATGTATAATCTTGCTAATGTATGTATGTGTGTGTGTGTGTGTGTGTATATATATATATATATATAAAGAATAAAAATCATATGGCGAATAACAACCCTTTCAAGCGCACTGGATCCACCAAGGGATCACGTGTGTCAGGGATTGATTGAAATAGATGCAATAAACAGCCATGAAGAGGTTTAAAAACACAACGTTTTTGTGTTTATTTGTTTGTCTTATATATGTTTTGTATTTTCCTTTGAAAAAGACTCATTAAGAGTCTAAAGCACTCAGGCTAGTTACTAGTTTCACACTATTTGTCATCAGTTTATTGCATCTATATATATACTGTGTATATATATATATGTATGTATGTACGTACGTACATACATATGTGTATGTGTGTACGGACAGCATATTGCATTATGGACAGCTACGCTCAATCCCAACAGGGATACACAATACGTACAGACAACATGCCATTCTATGAACAGCTACTCTCAACCCTAAACAGATACCATCAGCACCTTAACAGCTACAATAAAACCAAACTGGTTATAATAATGGATTCTGAATTAAATTGTTAGATGCATACTCATAAATTAAACTGTAATAGTAAAGTTCGCAACGTAAAAGGCTTGATTACCTGATAGGATATACAAACAAGAATATGATTCATAAATCAAATAAAATATAAATTTAAAACTTACCCCTATGGCCGGAGATCATAATGAAGAACGTTCACTCCCTGACAAAATCAAAATGACCTGTGCCTCAGTTTGAAATGAATCAACCTTAAATCCATAGGAGAGTGAATAATAGTCATGGTCAAATACTCGTATATACCATGCCTTTTGTGACTCTCGTCGCATGTAGTTTCAAAATCTCTCATCACCTGGAGAAACAATGAATAACCCCAGGTAACGTTGTACACCAGCACAACGAATAAAGGTGAAAAATAGATCTCAGGCAAAACCAAATTATTTCTTGCCTTACTCTGTGACATTCATACTTATTAAATCTTCATGCCTATTCATACTTATTTAATCTTCATAGATATTCATACTTATTTGATTTTCATGGCTATTCATACTTATTTAATTTTCATGGCTATTCATACTTATTTAATCATCATGGCTATTCATGCTTATTTAATCATCATGGCTATTCACTTATTTAATCATCATGGCTATTCATACTTATTTAATTTTCATTGCTATTCATACTTATTTAATCATCATGGCTATTCATACTTATTTAATTTTCATTGCTATTCATACTTTTTATTTTCATGGCTATTCATACTTATTTGATTTTCATGGCTATTCATACTTATTTAATCATCATTGCTATTCATACTTTTTATTTTCATGGCTATTCATACTTATTTAATTTTCATGGCTATTCATACTTATTTAATTTTCATGGCTATTCATACTTATTTAATCATCATGGCTATTCATACTTATTTAATTTTCATTGCTATTCATACTTATTTAATCATCATGGCTATTCATACTTATTTAATTTTCATTGCTATTCATACTTTTTATTTTCATGGCTATTCATACTTATTTGATTTTCATGGCTATTCATACTTATTTAATCATCATTGCTATTCATACTTTTTATTTTCATGGCTATTCATACTTATTTAATTTTCATGGCTATTCATACTTATTTAATTTTCATGGCTATTCATACTTATTTAATCATCATGGCTATTCATACTTATTTAATTTTCATTGCTATTCATACTTATTTAATCATCATTGCTATTCATACTTTTTATTTTCATGGCTATTCATACTTATTTAATTTTCATGGCTATTCATACTTATTTAATCATCATGGCTACTCTTATTTATTTTTCAGCTGGAACTAAGACGATATGAAGTTTCTGATACAAATGAATGAACAGAACAGAATACCAGCATAATGTGATTTTTTGCTTGAAATATGAATGTAGAAGTGATTTGTGTACAGATTTTTTTTGTAATATATTTAAAGTTTGATACCTTTTTTGGTACCAGATACCTTAACATTCTATAGTATCTTTGCTCAGTACCAAACAGTTTAACATTGAATTGGTTACTTATTCAGTACCAGACAGCTTAACATTGTATCCTTTGTCGTTAGTCTGCAGAGCAAGAATACAACATATATTGGAGTGGCATGGATTTTATGTTCCACTTTAAAAGTATTGCTCTTGTCAGTCAATCCATTTACAGTAGTCCCCCTCTTAAACAGCCACACTGACCAGCAGCCACCCGCTTTTTATGGCCAGAATCCCTTGGCACCAATGAATTTGTGTTCAAAAGTACCCCTCAAGAATGTCCACCCCTCTAATGTGACCAGTGGCCACCATGTTAGTACCAAAAATATAAAATGTTCCCCTCACAAGCGGCCACTTTTTATCTCAAAATCTCAAATGTGCCCAGAACCAGTAATTGATTCATGTCATGATGTAAGGTAAATAATCAGCTTATCTCTATAAGTTGATACATGTCTCCCAAAGTCAAGTTTCTGTTACTGAAAGAAGTGTTGAATAAAGTACATGTAACACTAAGATTAATATTATATAATTGTCTATAACAGCCAATGTTTGCAGGAAATAGGCTTCACATATCTGTTGAGTTCTTTTCTTTGACAGTTACAACAGGACATAATTGTCAGGATTATAACAGGGTCAGCATAGGCTAAAATAGATTTTGTGCAGACACACACACAGACAGAAATTAATCTTGAACAAATAGATTTTTTGCACACACACAGAAATAAACCTTGAACATAACAGGATACCAGACAAAGAACGAAAAATCACGTGACAACACATTTATCACTTCCTTTATGCAGAAGGCATTTTGTTCACTCTACAAAGGTTTTGTGTGCATAATTAAATCACATATAGTTAACAACATCAAAATGAAGCATTACTAAACATTAACATGTCATCTCATAAATGGAGATGATTATTTAGAAAAAAGTCAGTTATTCTACTCTATGACATTGGGTGAGGTGGGGAGGAGGGACTTACCAAACAATTTTAGGAAGAAAAGACTCTAATAAAACAATTTTACGTTGAAAAGACTCGAATAAACAACATCATAACCAATGAGGAGGTTATTCCGCAGCAGTGGCAAAATGAAGCAAATGGAAAGAGAATTATGTATATACCAAGATTTAAATGACATTTTTAAATGGCTTTGTAATGTGCATAGCAACAACACCCACTTGCATATCATGCTTACACTAAGAACAAGAATTATTTATGCATATTCAGTGAACCTTTTAATAATTAATGTTACTTTTAAACAGATATTAAATGAAGATATTAAATGCTTTGAAAAATGTAGCTTTCTTACTACATACATTACATATACTTCTCACAAAATATTTAGTCCTCCTCTGGAAAGGCTACCTGTATTACAAGGCCACTTTTCCGATGCAGAACAGGTGGCCATATAAGAGGGGGACCACTATATTTCTGTCAAACCTGGATTCAGTTTTTCATACAGCATAAAAATTCTAATTAAAATGCTGCTCTAAAGATGGAATCTCTCCATTCGAATTCATTAAAAAAATGTTGTTGTTGTTGTGGTGCTTAACGCCATTTTTCAGCACACGATAGGCTATACATGGCGGCCAGTATTAATGGTGGAGGAAGAAACCGGGAAATCACCGGAAAGAACCACCGACCCACGAGAAGCTACTGGCAAGCTTTCTCACATATCCACATTTGCCGAATCTTAGACTCGAACACAACGCAGACAGCGGTGAGATGGCAGTGATCCATAACGGACAGCGCTTTAGACCACTCGGCCACTCGGGGCCCCTTAAAAAAATGTAACATAAGCACTCCTAAATTTTGAGCCACATCAAAACAAAAGAGCAATTTATTTCTGCATCTGTGCTAAAAAGGACCTTTCTTTTGCTTTTTCTGTTAATTCCTACAATAAAATTTGGATGATTTTCATTGTGAATTTAGCATTGCTAGGAAATATCTGAAGTTTACCACCACACATTGGTTAGAAAATTCTGTTCTGCAAATCATTATTAAAAATCTGAAGTTTACCTCAAAATCAGGATGTATCTGTTTGATGGCCTTGTCCTTGGGGCATAGAAATATCAATGGAACCATGCTGGTTGTATACATGACTTTATCTTTTTATGCCAAAAAAGTGACCCTATACGTATGGTTAGGAAAGAAGATGGATTTCAATCACATTAACCCTTTACTGTGCATTGATGCCATTTGATATCCCCATTACTACACTTTGACCTCTTTTGATGTCAGCCTATTTATTGTGCAATAATGCTTTACCTTTACTGATGCGAAGTCCTTTACTGTACGATGATGCCTATATAATGACAAGCCCTTTACTGTACAATGATGCTTTTTAATGCCAACCCCTTTTATTCACAATGATGCTTTTTATGCCTATCTTTACTGTACAATGACTTCTTTCAATGTCAAACCCTTTACTTGCACAATGATGCCATTTTGATTTATTTCACAATGATGCCTTTTGATACTAATCCCTTTATTTTACAATGATGCTTTTTTATGCCAAACCCTTTACTGTACAATGATGCCTTTAGGATACCAAACTCTTTACTGTACAATGATGTTTTTATGCCAAACCCTTTACTGTATAATGATGCCTTTTGGATACCAAGCTCTTTACTGTACAATGATGCTTTTTTATGCCAACCCTTTACTGTACAATGATGTTTTTGTATGCCAAACCCTTTACTGTACAATGATGTTTTTTTAATGCCAAACCCTTTACTGTACAATGATGCCTTTCTGGTGCCTGTCATGACAGACTGAGTTAAGATTCCAAATACTATCAAAATTAGGCTATCACATCCATAACTATCACTTATATGATTGAGACGATAAATCTAGAAATAAATTTGATATTTCAAAAACACTTTCTTGGTAATCTTAGTAGAAATACACAAAATGAAGTCCTTAAATTTGACCTTTTTTAAAAATAAGGGCAAAACATATATCCCATGACATGAGAAATTCTTCTAATTGATATTAATCTGCATAACACTGAGGATTTGTCATTTTTAAATGTTGATATGCAATAGTCTAGAGTCCCTCATTGAGTGAATCTAGCACTTCACATTTTTAAATGTTTATATGCAATAGTCTAGAGTCCCTCATTGAGTAAATCAAGCACTTCACATTTTTAAATGTTGATGTGCAATAGTCTAGAGTCCCTCATTGAGTGAATCAAGCACTTCACATTTTTAAATGTTGATATGCTATAGTCTAGAGTCCCTCATTAAGTGAATCAAGCACTTCACATTTTTAAATGTTGATATGCTATAGTCTAGAGTCCCTCATTGAGTGAATCAAGCACTTCACATTTTTAAATGTTGATATGCTTTAGTCTAGAGTCCCTCATTGAGTGAATCAAGCACTTCACATTTTAAAAACCATTAAATTGTTCTATACTATAAATAGTAAATCAATACTGGTGTCATGCTCATTTGGATTTAATTATCCCAGGTTGTCATAGAAACATTCTTTTTTCATCAGTAGCAATTTTAATTACTGCTCTTAAGAACATATTTCGTGTTGAATTATGCTTTGATACGGTCAGGTAGGATGGTTGAGAGGATTTCAAATTTAAAAATTGTGACTTTTTATTGGCATTTAAATTTCATAGTGAGATAAAACTAAGCTAGTTTTTAATTAATAAGTGATTTTGAGAAGAGGTAAATTAATTTGCTTCAGGTCTTTGCATGACAATGATCCATCTATATGGATATAAAAACTGCTATAGTTCTGTATATGTCACCATCATCCAAATTTCCATTTTATGATTTTGCTTACCAGAAAATGTGTGGTTTTAGATATACAGATTATAAGAAATACAGAATACAATATAGTATAATAAAATATATAGAATATAATACATAAAAGAAATTTTTAAAAGTCTGTTGAAGAAATCTTGAAAATTAGAAAAGACACCAGTCTTGTAATCAAGAGTTATCATTTGTAGGAATAACAGAGTTTGGTCAGTTGAGGAACGTTTTACAAAAGGGGAAAAATGAAAGTAATTTTTGTCCTTTTGACATAGTTGCTAAATGGCTTATGAAAACAAGGTAATTATTTAAATAGTTTGAGATGTATAAAATAATTTATCCATCCATCCATTAATTGGTTTCATTTTACAAAGTTGTTGGTGATAATTTGAAAATATAATTATTGTGTCCTTTTTATCCATACTTACATAACAGATTTTCCAGTAGTTTTTACCTGTACAAGCCATGGACTTTGAAAAATATTTTTGGCCTAATTAAATGTTTATAAAGATATATCCAGTTACATGCCTTTTTGTAATTATTGTTTCAATGATATGATAACTTAACAAAAATGGTGATATAATTACAAGTTAAATGCATTTTATATGGCTATTCTATTGATCTGTATTGTTCCACAGATTGTTCCGATGTGATAATTTCAGAGATGTATATTAGACTTACAATTAATTGTGGCCATATGAAATGTTAATCCTCATAATGTTTATCTTGTGCTCCCAACATGAAAGAAATAAAGGGGTACGATTACCACTTTTGCCCCTTGTGTCCTCCCCTCTACCCTTTCTAGTTTCTTTCCTCCCCTTGTCCAGATTACTTAGTACCTACTTAAAACTGAGTTATGTTCTATTAATTTTATGTATTATTATGTAATATTGAATACATTTATGAGTGGAATTTTTGTATTTGTAAAATAATTACATATCAAATTTTGTGACCAAAACGATATACTTTTGTTGCAAAGTATTTGTACTCGTATACTAATTTTGTTTTAATTTTTTTTTAAAAAATGGCCCCATTGTCCAAAAATGTGCCTCTTCTGTGAATTGCACCCTTTTCTCACACCTCACTGAAATATATACTGAGCATTCAGTTTTGAACAAGACAGCAAATAAAATCTTCAGTCCAGAAGGGAAATGCTTTGCAATCCCCGTTTGGTGATGTGTAAGTGATGCAAGTGAGTTCTTTATTTCTTTTCGCATCTGATGTTTTGTTCATCCTTGACAATGTTTTCAACTCTTCAATCACATCCACAAACAATATAGAGAAAGCTAACCTAAACCTTTCATCCTAAGGGCTTCATCAGCAGACTGATTTTATCTCTACTGACAGTTAACATGGCCCAGAGAATGGTGAGCAATGTTAACATGTCCCAGATATGCAGCAGGTTGTAATGGCTCCCATCCCTGTTCAGCATCACTTCATGTGAACAAATGTAGATTGATTCTTTAACCCCCAGCTAATATTTGTTCTCAGTCTAGGATATTTACTGTGTTCCAAGTTACAGTATGGCTACGGTAAATATTATGAATGTGCTGTGATGCTTCAAATGAACTTGATCGTCTGCTTGACAAAGCTTCAGGTTGGCTTTATTGTTTGTGTATGTGATTGAAAAGTTAAAACATTGTCAACTATGAATATTGTTTGTGTATGTGATTGAAAAGTTAAAACATTGTCAACTATGAATATGACACAGTTAAGCTTTCACAAAGTATACTGATGATTGTTGTTTCTTTCTTTTGAAATCCAAAAGTCTGAAGAGTACATAATTATTTTCCAATTATGTTCTCCAACACATGAATGTTAAAATCATATGTTACTTTAAAGACTGCAGAAACAGATTTCTTATTATATTCTTTGCACCTGCTAGAATATTGTTATTGCACTTTTGTTGCAAATAAGTACTCTATTATTTCCAAGTTTGTATATCTGTTTCTGTATTATTCTTTTTAATCACATTACATGTACTTTAAATTTGTCAATTTATACTTATATATTTTGTTAATTAATAGCAATGATGACTGGATGTTAATTATTATTGATGACAGGATGTTAATTTTTATTGTTATCAATGACAATATTAATTGCTAGTATTGATGACAGGATGCTAATTAATATTATTATTTATGACAGAATATTAATTGCTAGTATAGATGACAGGATGTTAATTAATATTATTGATGAGAGAATATTAATTGCTAGTATTGATGACAGATTGTAATTACTAGTATTGATGACAGATTGTAATTGCTAGTATTGATGACAGATTGTAATTACTAGTATTGATGACAGAATATTAATTACTAGTATTAATGACAGATTGTAATTGCTAGTATTGATGACAGATTGTAATTACTAGTCTTGTTGTCCTGCTTTCTAACACTTTTAGTACACATGCATTAACATGTTTTACATATAAAATGTTTGGTTACAAAATGCAATCTTGTTGAATGTTGCATATAGAAAAAAACAATGGAATAGCATACCTAAATTATGTTGGGTAAAGTAGGACATTTCTTTTGTGGATTTGATGTCTTAGCATACATTGTCATTGTTTTTGGAGAATGAACAAATAACACACTTGGTTTTTGATGACTGTTGCATAACCATTACATTGGTTTACTTCCATGGCATGAGACAATAAATCTATGATTATGTACAGAAAGTCCAACTTATTATGTGTTTGTATGAACAGGACCATACTGTTGCACATTTTAAAACTGATCTCAGTTATTTTGATACAGTTCAATTTAAATGACCCAAGAGCTTGGTTCATCATCATTGTCCAGATTAGTATGATAGTACACATGTATGTATGTATGTATGTATGTATGTATGTATGTATGTATGTATGTATGTATGTATGTATGTATGTATGTATGTATGTGGGTATGTATGTGTGTATGTATGTGTGAATGTATGTATGCATGCATGTACGTATAAATGCATATATGTATGTATGTGTATGTATGCATGTATATATGTATGTGTGTATATATGTATGTATGTGTGAATGTATGTATGTATGCATGTATGTATATATGTATTTATGCATGTATGTATGTGTATGTATGCATGTATGTATATATGTAAATATACACAAGACTGATTATATCACTATTTTTTAACGCTTTCTCATCATAGCATGTTAAAATAGTTACCATAGTAACCAAGCACACACAACCAAATTCCTGTGCTATCTTTCTCTATTCACGTAGCTGTCTTTAACATGTTTTTGGGGTTTTTTTACATTTTTGAGCTATCTCGTAGTAAAATTTAAGGCTAATATTAATGATGATGTGCTAGTTCATCTACACAGACATATTTTTTCATGTTTGTAATAACATGAGCCAACTGAAAACTTCTCACAACTGAAAAATAAAGTTCGTCCCAGAAGGTTTTCCATTTTGAGGGCTGTCACTGATGTTCATCATGTTCAAGTCACAATTTTGGGGCTAAATTTTTTAACAATAATAGAATAACTTATGTATAACAATTTTAATAAATGGATTAAAAGTAATACATGGATTAAAGTATTATATGGATTAACAATAATAATACATGGATTAACAATAATGTGCTGCTGAAGGATTCTGACAGGCATATATAATTTCATTTCTGACATGTACATATAATTTCATTTCTGATAGGCACATATAATTTCATTTCTGACAGGTTTCTGACAGGCATATATAATTTCATTTCTGACAGGCATATATAATTTCATTTCTGACAGGCACATATAATTTTATTTCTGACAGGCATATATAATTTCATTTCTGACAGGCATATATAATTTCATTTCTGACTGGCATATATAATTTCATTTCTGACAGGCATATATAATTTCATTTCTGAGTATGGATAATTCATCTTCCTGAAAAATGTATCTTCATGACCAATTAGATTACATCATTTCACCAATTAAATTCATGTTAAATATTTATGAAATGTATATTCATGTATAACAAATCACCTCCTGAAAGAAATGTTTTACTTTAACTGTATTTCTTGCACCTATTTGCAAAGCTGTAATGATGATGCAAAATGTATCTCTTTAAAGTGCCCATCAGTTTTTGATGCCATCACATGCAAAACAGTTCAAATTGTTTTTAATATCTTCTTGCTGCTTCTTTTTTCTTATTGTTTTAAGAGATTTTCATGTTGACTGTGTTTACTTTTTGTAGTTTTTGCTGTTTAATTATATCTTGACAAGAAAAGGTAGCCATGACAAAATAGACTTTAGATTATATATAAAAAATTAACAATGTGATTGTATTTCCAGATGATGGAAATCCGAAAAAAGCAGTATTTTTGTGGTTTAAATTATAGTTTTTTACAGAATAATAAGAATAATACTGTAGTCATAATATTTTTTTAATTGGATTTTTATATACAAAAAGGGGTAAATATTTTCTTTGTATTTCTCTATATATATAGTAGACAAGAGTAATAAAATGGAATTCATTTTTTTTTAAAGTTACAATTTTGACAAAATATTTCCTCATAACAAACACTTTCGAATCTTCCCTGGTTACTTCTGATTTGCAAGTTCCCCACTATAATGAATATTGCTATCTTCAAACAATTTTAGATATCTTTGACGTATAATTCCACTTTCAGTGACCTATAGAAATTATAATTCCACTCCCAGTGACCTATATAAATGCAGTCTTTCTATCAGCCAAATCTTATTCTACAGCTTTTGCCTAAAAATATCTTCACATCTCTGGCAGAACAATCTAAGAAATTATTTTCATCATATACGCCCTGAGTACACCAAACATTACCAAATCCAAATTTAAATAGAAGCTGTTTATCATTAACCCAGCAATCACAATTGTCCCCACCGCCATCTTAACTTGCCAAAAGTTAGAGTAGTGTCATTGAACATTTTACTTTTTATGAATGCAACCATGAACCATACAGTATTTAAAAATATAATGGAAAAAAATATGACTTCTTAAATCTACTAATATATGGTTATATCACCTTAAAATATTTACAGGAAAATTGTAATAGAAATATATGAATTTGAAATATATTACAAGTATACATTACTTTTTTTTTTTAGAAACTGAGTATTATGCTTTGATATTATTTTTATACTTGCATATATTAAACATATAATCATCTTCCAGTTACAACTTTTATTATGGTCATAATAATTCTTGTTTCTAACTGCTTATCATAATAATTTTGCCTCCTAAATGCACTAGTTAGGATGGTCAGTATAAACAAGTTATTCATGAATGATGCCATCATGAATATGATTATTTTTTTTTCCATCAAGCTGATATTAGTGGGAAATGATTTATGGCAGCGACTTTTCCAGCAGTTACAGCATCAACAATTTGTGACAGTTTTGATTAAAGTTTTTCAATGCTTGATATGAATCATTGCACAGGTGAGACAATTCATTCTACAACATACGGGTCACAACTTCATTCCTGGAGTCAAGGACAGAGTAATGAAAAAATCGGCATTATAGTTTGTGTTTTTTATTTGCCTTAATTTTCAAAACCACTTTATTTCCTGATAGTTTGTGAGGGCTATATTGAAGCCTAGACAATTCTTTCTGTGACATGTGACATTATCTGGATATTATGTATCCAACATCATCAGACAGTATCTGGATAGTGTGTTTATGAAAAAATCTGGATGGTGTGTATCTGACAACATCAGGCAGTTTCTAGATAATGTGTATCTGACATCAGACAGTATCTGGATAGTTTTTATATGAAAAAATCTGGATGGTGTGTATTTGGCAACATCAGACAGTATGCGGATAGTGTGTATATGAAAAATATGATGGTATGTATCTGACATCAGACAGTATCTGGATAGTGCAGTTATGAAAAAATCTGGATGGTGTGTATCTGACATCAGACAGTATCTGGATAGTGTGTATATCAAAAAATCTGGATGGTGTGTATCTGACGTCAGACAGTATCTGGATGATGTGTATATGAAAAAAATCTGGATGGTGTGTATCTGACATCAGACAGTATCTGGATGTTGTATATATGAAAAAATATAGATGGTGTGTATCTGACAAAAGACAGTATCTGGATAGTGTGTATATGAAAAAATCTGGATGGTGTGTATCTGACATCAGACAGTATCTGGATGTTGTATATATGAAAAAATTTAGATGGTGTGTATCTGACAAAAGACAGTATCTGGATAGTGTGTATATGAAAAAAATCTGGATGGTGTGTATCTGACATCAGACAGTATCTGGATGATGTGTATATGAAAAAATCTGGATGGTGTGTATCTGACAACATCAGACATTATCTGGATAGTGTGTATATGAAAAAATATGGATGGTGTGTATCTGACATCATAGTCAAACAGTATCAGGCTATTGTGCCTCTGACAACATTTGGCAATATTTGAATACTGTATATATTACAACATCTGGCAGTATATGGATATTGTATCTGACAATGTCTGTCAGTATCTGGATGCTGGATATCTGACAGTATCAGGCAGTATATGTATATGGTGTATATGACAACATGATGTATCTGGATACTGTGTGGTGACTTTCAGTATCTGGATATGGCTTATCTGTCACACATTATCTGGATACTGTATATTTGACAGCTTGCAGTATCTGACATCTAGCAATATCTTCATATGAATTTGGCAACATCCGAAAGAATCTGGATACTGACAATTTCTGTTGACATGTTTTCCTAAAGAATGTGCAGTTATAAAGTTAACACAATATCTTACTTACATGACATATTGTTTACTTACATGGAATATTATGTTTGTCAATAATGGGACATTTTTGGCTTAATATGGTACTATTAGGACTCTCAATTTGGATATTTCTGGTGTTCTTTGTTACCAAGATAATTGCTATAAGATAAATTAACTACATATGTGGTCAGATAAAGCTCAAATCAATGAGCCATTTAACATGTTCCGACTTACAGACTTAATCCATGCTGTACCATCATATAGTAGTAGTCCAGAGAGTCAATCAAATAAATATCAAAATATATGAGACCATATCATAACACAAAAGTAGTTTGAGTTGATCTTTGCCAAAATTATGCAAAAGTATTAATTAAGCATTGTCAAATATGTCAATAAGGGTAATCATAATTTACATTTAATTAACTTTTGTTGTATATTTAAAGCCAATCATGTCCGATTGTATTTGTGGAGATGCAGCATTAATTTTAGTATTCAATGAAAAATAAGGATTTCATCTTTACAAGATATTATTTGTTTCTTATTTTTTTAAATTAATAAATTTGGTTAATATGTTACTGTATTTTTTTAATATAATGCAATAAAAAAAAAGCTTTGAGCATAAAAATATTTTTACTTGTGTGTTGTATAATTTGGATGGAAAAGAATGGAACTGAATTTAGTGAATCTCTCTCTCTCTCTCTCTCTCTCTCTCTCTCTCTCTCTCTCTCTCTCTCTCTCTCTCTCTCTCTCTCTCTCTCTCTCTCTCTCTCTCTCTCATAATGGTTCATGCATGTATGGTCATGAGCCTACCGTATATGATGTAAATTGGACATATTTTAATGTTAAAATCATCTGGACACACCTGTCAATGTATAGTAACATCATCAACCTACCCAATATGTGTATCATGAATTTGTTATAACTGAGATGTACAGCACAATATAAACCTGTAATAAAATGCATGATATAACACAGTAAATGATGTTGATGTAGAAGAGAATGGAAGAACAATTGTTGGAGAAAGGAAAACAATTGTTCTACTTAACAAGGAACATGTAGTACAATACAGAATACATGTATTAGGTTGCACTCATCATTATCACACTTTGCATTGTGTTTGATTTTTAAAAGAAAAATTTCACAATTTTTCCTCACTACTCATCCTCTTTATTTAAAAAGTTGTATATCTTAGGTTTTGTTAAAATAACCTTTAACTACCTTTATTTTTTGTGTATTATTGATGGTGTTAAAGAGTATACAGCTTGGCCTGACCTCAGATGTGCATCTCTCAAAAGACTGCAAGCTCTGTTTGGTCGTTTTCGACCTCCTGGACTTATAAGGTAAAATAGAGAAAAGAAGACCCCCTAAATTTTTACTTTTATATTTTATGATTCATTCATTGCATTTTCAGAAGCTAGTATTGTCTAATCTTTTATCATCTCACAACTTTAGATAGTGCATAGTTTCAATAATGACAACCTGTAAAAAAATTTCAATCACCGAACATGAAAGTGGCATAGCAGGATGCTAAAATTCCATTGTGCACGTTGCCAATACAAACAGCTTCACCTTATGCCAATCCCTATTGCAGAAGTAAATTCTAACTATAGATCTACTTTGGGGTACAGTACTCCATCTGATATCAAGGCTAAGATCGATAAAGTTTGCAAATTTAATTCTCAAATCCTATAATTTTGAGGTACCAGTAGTTTCAACATTTTAAAGTTGGCTGCAAATCTGTGGTAAAAGACCACATTCAGGAAGCAGCAGCTGCAAATGGGGATTGATAGCCATTGGAAAATATTTCTCTTATCACGGGCATTGATTTGTCAGCAGTTAAAACATACTGAAGAATAATTTGAAACTCAAAAAGGTTCATGCAAGATGGATTCCACATTGGTTGATGACTGATGAAACCGATTTTGGTTGCAACCAGAGACATTTGAATGAGATTGTTACAGATGATAACACATGGATTGTTACAGATGATAACTGTGATAAATTGGCGGCATTCAAACACACCAACCTCTTTCACTACGGTTCATTGCTAGGGAATGACCTCCACGGTGTAATTTACCCAGTGTGGATAGATAGAAGAATGCAGATCACTGAACAAGTATATTGAAGAAATAAACACAACAAGCCCCCTTTCAATGAACAACTATAAAATTTAATCAGTTTATCAACATAATTTAAAATGAAAAGAAATCAATTACTTAGTTACAAAAGAAGGAAAATTGTACTAACATGTACTCAAATAAAAAGACAATACAAATTTCTTTAAAGGCTACAAGTACTTTCAACGTTAATATTCTATTTTAATTGCCAATGAGATGTGACCTTTGAGTGCAACGATGAGAGACTTCACCTATTTTATTCGGACATCAAGACTTCCATTCGTCCCTGCTCTGCCGATCTTTGTCTAGCTGTTTGGTCTTTGACTCTTGTCAGTCAAACTCTGATTTAACAATCGTCTCTGGACTTAGATTTCGGCTTAGAATTTGCTCTGGTCCTGTGAGTGGTTCAGGGATTTCTCAGGTGAACCCAGGAAAGCTTTTTCCTTCAATAAATAAAATGTCTCGCAATAGACAATAGGTCACATTCCCAAGTATATATGTATTTTTACATTAATTCGGCTCAGAAAACAAAAGACATAAATTCTGCTGCATGAAAGTTAACTAACTCTCTGTTTACATAGTCGGTCATTGCTTGTCCTGACCTTAATTCAGGTCACGCTAGGGTTAGTTAATTAAATTCTACTCGGCTCCCGTATGAACCCGTATGTAACCCTCCCTTGACTTTTTACTCTACCAATCTAGCAGTGTTAAGTAACATATGGCTTAGACCCTCAGATCTAACTATTCTAAAATAGTTTAATAGACCAATTAAATATTACAAATTAGCATAAAAATATATACTCTTGTGTGATCAATTAAATATTACAAACTAGTATATGGACACACATTTAATATTATATCATACTCATACTAGACAGTTAATCCATAAAACCCATCATTTCTTAAGCTTAATTCATGGAAATTCCTAATCACTCCTATGTATTAAAGATTCAATTTCAATTACATGCAATATTGTCAATTCTTTTAACGATCATTTAATTACATGCAACCTTGGCAACTCTTCTAATGAAATTTTAATTACATCCAATCTTGTCAATTCTCCAAATAAATTAATAATTAGAAAATCAAAGAATAAAATGTCATGACCAGCATTTCACTAAAATCCTGCAAAATGAAATCATACATACATACATCATATCATGAATACATTTGCAAATAGATCAACAAATAAAATAACATTAAAATCAGGGAAACTAATATTGCGTACCTTTTGCCGTTTTCTTTATTCGTTTCCACGAACCTAATTGAGACAACTATCTGGCCCCTTACTCAATAACGAAAACGTACTTTCTACGAATTCGAAGGTAGAGTTTGTCTACTCGCTGAGACAACCCTCACGCTTTACTGCCAAATCACGAGATAACGTCTTTCACGCTCCTCCCGGAGACCCGTCTATTTTTTCCCCAAGAAAGATTGAAAATTGAAGAATTTTCATAAAGTAAAACCTTTAATTTCTTACAGAGTTATGCCAATAAATCCATATTAACCAATCGGAGTAGACTGTTTCTTAAATCTCTTCCGTAGAATTATTGGATTGACAAGACAACTAAAACAACTAATCATGCCGTAATTAACGTTCCTATGAACAATCACTTATGACAAGTTTCCTCTTTACCCAGTCGATTTTGGGGAAAGGAAAGGGTCTTATGTCATTCTCTTGTACCATAGCATATGACTCGGTCAAGTTACGTCGGTTGGAACGAATTCCCTTTTGACGTTCAGAAATGAAATGAAAATAATCATCTAACTATCTCTAGCCCTTTCTACTTTAATTAAGTTGACTTTGATACAATTCCTTTAACCAATGCTTCTAAGAGTTTTCAAAATTCGACACATCACAATAACACATGGATTGTTATAGATGATAACACATGGATCGTTACAGATGATAAGACATGGATTGCTACAGATGATAACACATGGATTTACTCTTTTTAACCTGTTTTTATAACCTGATTCAAGAGAAAATACAGTTTGGATGGGACAATTGAGCAGAGAGCACGAATTGCTCAACTTAGTAGAACTGTCTAGAGAGTTTTATTGGCATTATTTTTGCAAACAAAAGGCTGTCTTTGTCAATGTAACTGTGTCGTACATGTCCATATAACTGTGATTTTTCCATGTAACTTTGTCTGACTACTTTTCCAACTGTCTGACTACTTGTCCATCTGTCTGACTACTTGTCCATCTATCTCTGTCTGATAGTTTTGCTAAACATTTGTAAATTGCAAAGTGTTACCAAAAGTTATAACACTACCTATCTGCTCACAGGTATCAGATATCCATCTATCGGTAATCCCTGAATCTAGACTATATTGTCAGACGTTCCAAAGAAGCACATCCAAACTTGACAACATCCTCCATACAGCACTGATTTAGCTCCATTTGATTTTTTGGAAGTGCTGTTTTACGGTGTATGAATATGGCATATAATAATTAGATACTCAAACTAAGAAAATGTGTAGAGGTGCTTGAGGAGTACTTTTAAGGGATGCACTGATATATTGTTCTCTAATTAAGAGCTTTCTTGTTTTACCTGTAACACTTTGGGATATATTTTCAAGATGTGTTCTTGCTACAGGGTTTACCTCTCTTCCTCAAACTACACCTGTGTCTTCAGGCTTGATATTATAATTTGGTTGACACAACAGGATATAGTGAAATTCCAGTAGTAATTATTTTTTTTAAATAAAGATGTGTTGATAGTGAGAAAAAGAAATTTGATTACACCATACATCCATTGTAACCAGTCAGTTAATTACAAACATTGTAATCATTGAGTTAATCACAAACACACCATCTAGCAGTTGCAACACCGAGTTAATCAGTGCAAGACATTATAATCCATTCAGTCTCTTTACAAAAAGAACAGTAGGGTTGATGCAAACAGGAAGGGTTCAATGTCTTTACAAAAAGTATGGTAGGACTAGTGATATCAATTACAATTATATATCATAGTTCTTCCATTAATAATGTGATTGTAACTTGCTACATGCTTCTAATCTATTACAACTGCCATATCATCATAGAAAATACTTGACAAATATTCAAGTAGCTAGGATTGTGTGTTCATGCGTTCTGGCAAACTCTCATCCTCACATACATTTTATATTTTTAAGATGAATATATACAATCCAACTTAATGCACAAGTAAGATAAAAAGTTTAGGTTAATATGTTTATCAAAACCATCACAACAGCAGTAAAAACAAATTGATGACTGAATTATCTTTTCCTGCTCCCTTTATTGTCATTTTTGACTCGCAGGATAATATTCCTTTGATTCTTCCCTATGAAGTTACTACACATGGTTTTGAGACACCATGGTGATCAAAGCATCCATGTATTATTTTATGGCAGCCTCAGAAACATTGATGAAATTTTTAGGAAATTACCCTGAAAAGACAATTATTTCAGGCATGTTTTTCACAATTGTTCATCATGTTTTCAAAACAATATCCTGAATGCCCACATTTTTAAGTTATCCAATTTGCACTTTAAAAAATGGCAAGATTGCTCAGTTTGACATCAACAACAAACCCGTCTGGCAAAGTAAGATTGATTTTGGTTTGGGTCACTTACTTCCGCATCAGTAAATATCAAAATTTATTTCATATATGATTTATGAGTAGTTTCTAAGTGATAACATACAATCAGTAAGAGCTTGCAGGGTTGGACTGCTTCCCGCAAGTGTATGTAGTGGTTCAACAATGAGATGTCCAAGTTTTGAGCAGTCCATCTGAGTTTGGAACAGTAGCATTCAATTAAACAGTGGTTGAAAAAATTTGTCCTCCATAATTGCTGCTTCCAGAGCTGGTACCCTTGGACTGTCTTTTTAAATAATCAACAGTTTAACATGGTGGTGCAAGATGTTGAGGTGATATCTTGTATACAACCCAATGAATTCCAAGTCCTGCTGTTAAATCCAGATGAACAGTGCCATTTTTCCTTATGTGGAGGCTCATCAACTCAGGTTGATCCGGGAAAAATACACCTCAGAAATATCTGACTTCGTCATCATGAGAAAATCATAATTAGTTTGTGTCTGTACCTCCAGAAGTGATGCTTTCATTTGTGACTTTTGCGAAATTTTTGCAAAAATTTCTTTTCTAATGAGTTTAATTGGTATTGACATCTCCTGAGTTGATGTTTGTGGGTATTCAGGTGGACTTTTCTATATTTTTGTGTCATTTAGATTCGTTAGAAATAAAAGACGTGTGTCATAATTTTATTCTCTCCATTTGATGGCCAAGTGAAATCATTTGTGGAAATGGGCATCAAATTGGCAGGCTATTTTCTGGATGATGTCTTTGAAACTATCTTAATGTGATATGGAGCACTAGGGCAACAAGTTTCAGGTATACCACTTGCAAGCACATGTTCAGGTTCACGTTAATATGAGGATCCCGCTGGAGATTAATCTTTAGGTTTAGGTTCGTATGATGGTCCTGGTTGAGATCAGTCTTTAGGTTCAGGTTCATATGATGGTCTTGATTGAGATTAGTCTTTAGGTTCAGGTTTGTATGATGGTCCTGAATCAGATCAGTCCTTAGGTTCACGTTCGTATGATGGTCTTGATTCAGATAAGTGTTTAGATTCAGGTTCATATGATGGTTCTGATTGAAATTAGTCTTTAGGTTTATGTTTGTATGATGGTCCTGATTGAGATCAGTCTTTCAGTTCAGGTTCATATGATGGTACTGATTGAGATTAGTCTTTAGGTTCAGGTTTGTATTATGGTCCTGAATGAGATCAGTCTTTAGGTTCAGGTTTGTATGAGGGTCTTGATTGAGATAAGTGTTTAGGTTCAGGTTCATATGATGGTCCTGATTGAGATTAGTCTTTAGGTTTAGGTTTGTTTGATGGTCTTGATTGAGATTAGTCTTTAGGTTCAGGTTTGTATGATGGTCTTGTTTGAGATTAGTCTTTAGGTTCAGGTTTGTATGGTGGTTCTGAATGAGATCAGTCTTTAGGTTCACGTTCGTATGATGGTCTTGATTCAGATAAGTGTTTAGGTTCAGGTTCATATGATGGTCCTAATTGAAATTAGTTTTTAGGTTCATGTTCATATGATGGTCCTGATTGAGATCAGTCTTTAGGTTCAGGTTTGTATGATGGTCTTGGTTGAGATAAGTATTTAGGTTCAGGTTCATATGATGGTCCTGATTGAAATTAGTTTTTAGGTTCATGGTCATATGATGGTCCTGATTGAGATCAGTCTTTAGGTTCAGGTTTGCATGATGGTCTTGATTGAGATAAGTATTTAGGTTCAGGTTCATATGATGGTCCTGATTAAAATTAGTTTTTAGGTTCATGGTCATATGATGGTCTTGATTGAGATCAGTCCTTAGGTTCAGGTTGGTATGATGGTCCTCACTGACATCAGTCTTAAAGTTCAGGTTCATATGATGGTCGTAATTGAGATAAGTGTTTAGGTTCAGGTTCATATGATGAACCTGATTGAGATAAGTCTTTAGGATCAGGTTTATAGGATGGTCCTGATTGAGATCAACCTTTAGGTTCAGGGTTGTATGTGGTCCTGGTTGAGATCAGTCCTTAGGTTCATGTTCGTATGATGGTCCTGAATGAGATAGGTCATTATGTTCAGGTTTATATGATGGTACTGACTGAGATTAGTCTTAAGGTTCAGGTTTGTATTATGGTCCTGAATGAGATCAGTCTTTAGGTTCAGGTTTGTATGAGGGTCTTGATTGAAAGAAGTGTTTAGGTTCAGGTTCATATGATGGTCTTGATTGAAATTAGTCTTTAGGTTCATGTTCGTATGATGGTCCTGATTGAGGTCAGTCTTTAGGTTCAGGTTCATATGATGGTCCTGATTGAGATCAGTCTTTAAGTTCAGGTTCGTATGATGGTCCTGACTGAGATCAGTCTTTAGGTTCAGGTTCGTATGATGGTCCTGACTGAGATCAGTCTTTAGGTTCAGGTTCGTATGATGGTTCTGGTTGAGATCAGTCTTTAGGTTCAGGTTCATATGATGGTCCTGATTCAGATTAGTCTTTAGGTTCAGGTTGTATGATGGTCCTGATTGAGATCAGTCTTTAAGTTCAGGTTCATATGATAGTCACTGACTGAGATCAGTCTTTAGGTGCAGTTTCATATGATTGTCCTAATTGAGATAAGTCTTTATGTTCAGCTTTGTATGATGGTCCTAGTTGATCAGTCTTTAGGTTCACGTTCGTATGATGGTCCTTATTGAGAAGTGTTTAGGTTCAGGTTCATACAATGGTCCTGATTGAGATCCGTCTTTAGGTTCAGTTTTATTTGATGGTCCTGATTTAGATCAGTCTTTAGGTTCAGGTTTATATGATGGTCTTGATTGAGATCAATCTTTATGTTCAAGGCTGTATGTGGTCCTGGTTGAGATTAGTCCTTAGGTTTAGGTTTGTATGATGGTCCTGAGATCAGTCTTTAAGTTCAGGTTCATATGATGGTCCTTATTAAGATCAGTCTTTAGGTTCAGGTTCGTATGATGGTCTTGGTTGAGATCAGTCTTTAGGTTCAGGTTCATATGATGGTCCTGATTGAGGTTAGTGTTTAGGTTCAGGTTTGTATGATGGTCCTGAATGAGATCAGTCTTTAGGTTCAGGTTTTTATAATGGTCTTGATTGAGATAAGAATTTAGGTTCATGATCATATGATGGTCCTGATTGAAATTAGTCTTTAGCTTCATGTTCTTATGTGGTCCTGATTGAGATCAGTCTTTAGGTTCATGTTGGTATGATGGTCCTGATTGAGATCAGTCTTTAAGTTTAGGTTTATATGATGGTTCTGATTGAAATTAGTATTTAGGTTTATGTTTGTATGATGGTCCTGATTAAGATCAGTCTTTAGGTTCAGTTTCATATGATGGTCCTGATTGAGATCAGTCTTTAGGTTCAGCTTTGTATGATGGTCCTAGTTGATTAGGCTTTAGGTTCACGTTCGTATGATGGTCCTGACTGAGATCAGTATTTAAGCTCAGGTTTGTATGATTGTCCTGACTGAGATCAATCTTTAGGTTCAGGTTTGTATGATGGTCCTGACTGAGATCAGTCTTTAGATTTAGGATTGTATGATAGTCCTAATTGAGATCTGTCTTTAGGTTCAGGTTGTTATGATAGTCGTGATTGAGGTTAGTCTTTATGTTCAGGTTCATATAATGGTCCTGATTGAGGTTAGTCTTTAGGTTCAGGTTCGTACGATGGTCCTGATTGAGATAAGTATGTAGGTTTAGGTTTGTTTGATGGTCCTGATTGAGGTTAGTCTTTAGGTTCAGGTTCGTATGATGGTCCTGATTGAGATAAGTATGTAGGTTTAGGTTTGTTTGATGGTCCTGATTGAGGTTAGTCTTTAGGTTCAGGTTCGTATGATTGTCCTGAGTGAGGATCACATGGACATGCTTGTCACCTGGGTTTTTGTTTCATGCATCTTCTCACCTGTACTTGTATCTAAAAGCTTCAAATAGTGCGTTATCTTCAAAATCAAGAACTTAAACTTTTCTTGTGCAATATCAATTACTTTTTATGCCTCGTGTTATATGCTTCAATGAGTTTCCATTGTTCTTGTTTCAGAACGATCCTTAACGATTAATTTATCACGAGACTCCATGTACATATGTGAAACATCATGAAACATCGTTTGGATCTCATGAGCAAATCTGTATGACACTTTAGGTGAAAAAATAATTGAATCTTTTCTCTGACATTGCAAACACGCCATTGTTCAGGAGATGTAATTCCTGCATTACCTATGATCAGTAATCTTTTCATAATACTATATGCATCAATCACGAAGCTTTCAACATCACATTTAACGCCTGTAATTGTTTAATATGTTATTCTCAGTTAGAAAGAAACACTACCTGCTAGGATTATTCTTTTCCATCAGAATTTCTTTGAGATTATAGGCACACTACTGCCTTAACCTGTTGCACATTATAGTCAATATGTGTTCTAGTCAGTGCTAATTATGGCGGTGTAAATTTGCAGCCCCAGATGAGTCTCAACTGACCTTTAAGAAGGCTCGAACGTTAGTAGTAGGTGAAAAGGCTGATTCTGGCGCAAAAGTTATCCCCATCCTCAAAACAAATACAAATTACTTCTCTCAAGACCTTAAAACACCAAAGTTTTTTCACCTACACAAAAACTAAAGGCTGATTCTAGCGCAGATATAATTGTATAGGTAATTACCTCTCTCAGTAGATGAAAAGGCTGATAATTGTATAAGGTAATTACCTCTCTCAGTAGATGAAAAGGCTGATAATTGTATAAGGTAATTACCTCTCTCAGTAGATGAAAAGGCTGATAATTGTATAAGGTAATTACCTCTCTCAGTAGATGAAAAGGCTGATAATTGTACCAGAACGGTGCAGGTCAGTTCACAAGTAAGTGATATTATATCTCATCACCAATGATTAATGTTTCAACTGATGATATTAAAAATATTTCATTATCATGGTGATAGAGGCTAAATTTTACTTTACCGCTCACATGACGACGGGACTCAAACAAATCTTTCATTTCTAGTTTGTTTAGAGGATATTTTTTGTCGATAAAATATACTTTTGACCGATCAAGATCAATTGCAAGTTTAGTATATTTTTCTTGACTAATCGGATCATGAAAGTTTTTTAATTCCACTAACATCTTTTGATACAATTGTTCGATATAATTGAAATACACACTGTTATCAGATCTGATGAGCGAAAGTTTTAACTTGTCATGTGTTCCATTAAAACATATACCTGATGTTTCATTATTAAATTCAACTGTCAATTGTTTACCGTCCATCATTAGATATTTAATGTTACTATTATAGCTATTTGTCATTGTCAAATTTTCAAACATTATTTTATAAGTTTAGATAAAATTTCAGTTGGAAAAGATAATGTCAAGGATAGATCTATCATCATGACAATACCCAAGGGCAAATGTATCTACCCCATTTTCACAATAGCGTTTATCATCAAAATTACTCAATCCACGTTTGATAATGACATCTGTTTCAAGCTTATGATGATTTGTCCGTATAGCCATTGCTCTTATAAAACTAACACCACCACGAGCGCCATTAGCGCCGAGCGCATACTTGTAATCATCAAATTTCATAAACTTTTTAACAAAATCGCGAGGCAGACCTTTTGCTTTTTTTGTTATTTTATTATTGTCTAACAATACGGCATACATTTTGCTGCGTAATCCGATAAAGTATTTGATAGCGCTCGAGTTCATTTCATCTTTGAACTTACCAATAACCTTTTTGTTTGTGTCGTCATGAAATTTACTGTCACGTGGGTAATCAGAAAGATCAAACAGATATTTATTATCATGTATATCCTGATAGACGTCCTCACATTCGATTTCATATACGAGCGAATCAGTATCAGTAAATAATAATCTACTGGCCGGCCATTGATTTTTAACAAAATTATAATGAAAATCATACATCAACCACTTCGATAAATCTAACACTGAAGCTCCAACGTAGATCGGCTTGTTAAGTTTTAGATTTGTCTTTCGTCGCTGTACTGCGACAAGATTCTCATTAAAAATTTTCATGCTCACAAAATCATCGTCTGACACAAGTTTGTTTCTGCGATTGACATCATTGACTAGTTCGATATTTACGCGTTTCCTAATATTTTCCATCGTCTTACCAAAAACGGAATTGTTCATCAGTTTGAAAAAGTTTTTCTCAAAATCAGTTTTAGCTACAGCTCTTCTTGAAGTGTTTGAATTAATGTAACCTCTCATCCACGGCGACTGATTAAATTTTAGTACATGATGAACTTTTCTCAGCACAAGACCAGCATCGACTGCTTGTTTTAAAACTTTGTAATGCAAAACATAATTACGTTTATTAAGCAAATTTGGTACTAGTTTTTTGACCATAGAATTTTGTCTTGGTGATGCTGACGCCTGTTGTTCTTCAGATAATAAACTATAATCTATGACCATCGATTCCGCACAGAAAGGATAATCGTTATGTAATCTGTGTAGTGAAATAGGATAATCGAGATCAACTTCAACGAAATAGGAAACATCGTCGGGTATCTTTTTTTCTGTCTCCGATAGAAATTGATCCGCCGTGATCCAATGAAATCCACCAAAAGGCATTGGTTCTGCCATCGAATACCCGTACAAGTTATTACAATCTAGATATATGATATACTTCGAAGGAAGGTCAGGATTATACTCTTTCAAATATTTGTTGTTTGCTTCAGCATACTTCTTTGTTATCACACTAATACCGCCTCGGATACCTTTCTCAATAAAATTGAACATATCAACATCAGTCAGTAATTCCAACCTTACCTTACTAAACTTTAATAGAGCATCCCATGACAGTCCGGGGGCAGAATAATACCAGCAAGGATCTAGTCCGTAATTATTATAACTCACTTCTCGAAAACTTTCAAAAACATCTGCTAGTAATAACACGTCAGTTTTCAAGTACAAATCATGATAATCACCAAACACCTTGCAATCAAATCTATTCCAGATATCTTGTGCGTATTTGTAATCGTCATCGGTGATATTTTCATTTTTGAGTTGCGAGTAAAATTTATCTTTGTCAGGTAAAGATGTTTCATCAAATTTACTCCAATCGTCGAGATACTCGTATGGAAATACTCCTTTTTTGGTCAGTCAATTAAATTTGTCTCCAAAACAGTCTTGTAGGTTATCAAACTTACTACCGGCGCAAACAGCGCTGTTTACTAGCTCATCTAACGATGCTGCCATAAACTGCAGGCTGTCAATAAAACGCAATTTACCTAGCGTAACAGACATGTACTTTTCAAAATTATTTGGGATGCATTTGATGACGCTATCGAGTTTTAGACGAGATTTTATATCAGGATCACCAAAAGCTTCTACTATAATATGACTGTCATATCCTCGAAAGTTGTGAAGAATAACTGGAATAAAATCTGGAGCATGAAATTTCAAATTACAATGATCATGAGCCGCTCCACGATACTGTCCGGTCAAATGGCAATGGTCATGTACTTTCTTGTCCCTGACGTTGTCATCAAAAGCTTTTTCACAAATATGACAAATTTTCGCTTGCTCGTGAGCGGATTCTTGTTGTGGTGTTAGTTTAATCATTGGAGTTACTCTTTTCAAACAATCAAATATGTTATCAACTTCGTTAATCAACTGCTTGAGAAGCCAGACAGCTGGATTCTTACCTCGATATAATTTGATTGGTTTAGATAATCTCGAATCAGCATAACAAACTATCTTGTAAGCTACTCCACACGGAACATGATTTTGAACTTTTCTTGTACTCGATTGGTTAGGATCATTTTCTACGCCAAGTACAGGTTGAAGTAGGCATTCGAAATCGGCGTACACAACGAAAGGAATTTTTAATTTGTGATTATAATTGACAAAATACAATAAACTATCTTTTTAGATGGCATCGTTATTCGTTGTACGTCACTACAGTACTGCAAATGCTTTTGTAATGTTTCATTGTCTGTACAACCGTGCAAGCAGCGATAACAAAAGAACTTTTTCTTGTTATTTTTATTGTACTGTTTACCAACTAGTCCATTGAAGTTTTTGATCCAAACGTAATGATTTTTATAAAACAGTAAGTTTATAGTAGATTGTGAAGCTTTTTCTGAAATATATCTGGGATAGACGTTTTCTTTTTCATCTAGTCCGAAAACGTTAATCGAAACATTATTTTGCTTTTCAAACTTTGGTATTTGATTTTCTGCCACTGGAAAGTTGATATCCTTAAAATTTAATTTTGATACGTGACTAATATACTTCTCAACACGACCAGCGTCTTTTTCTACTGGAAATAGCGCAGAAAGAACAGCCCATTGAAAACATTTGTCATCGACGTTTTTCACGTTGTTGCAGCATTTTTTATTTTTTATTTTTGGTGGCAGGTCGATATACCCAGCGCTATTAGAGCCGCTGCCGCGTAATGCGTCATATTTCATTGTGTGAAACAAAATTTCTTTGATTATTTCAAACTTCCAACCTGAACCAGATTCGGTAAATTCTTCTATTTTTTTCCAAATTTCTTGGTGTATTTCATTAGATAGTGACAAAAGATCAGTCCCAAGCAAAACGCGCCTTGATTTTGCATTAATATAAGGGACTGTAGTTTCCGTTTTAGTAGATTCTTCCGTCACAAGTAGTTTTGAAAATATAACACGATATTGCACTAACAATCTTAAACCCTTGTGTTTTTCAAGCTCACGTTTTACAATCGTCTGTAGCAGATGAAAGAGATTTGTTTCAGAAAAATTTACTAAAACGTTTTGATTATCAAACTGATAACTATTATCAAAACCTGCAAAAGCAGTCGCTATTTTAACAGGTTCTCCAATAAGTCTCTTCTTAGCTATATCACGCAATTTCAACATCGCTATACTATAGTCTAATATCTAATTGATAATTTACCGCACACTGCGCATGCGCTAGAAAAACAATTAGAGATAAAAAAATACCACCTATAATATAATGACAGTAAATCTGACAAGCGCACGTGAGCAAGAGGTATATCATGTTTATCCGAAGTACAACCTGTACGCTGGAAATGCACTTGGTTCGGTTATTAATATCATTACTGGAATATCTGTTGGTAAAGCAACGCCAGCGGGTTATACGATTAGTGTAAAGGGAGATAATACTGAAAGAATTACGATGTTTAGAAAAGATTTTATTTACACGTTATTTTGCGATGACATTCCAGAGGGGAAACGAGTATATCATTATAACGGTAAAGTCACTGATGATAATATTGAAAATTTATCCTTACAAGATGAGTTTCAGCCGCATCCGGTCTTTGAATTATACGAGGCTAACGATCGCGGTATTATTAGAAACAGAAAAACTAAAAAAGTTCTTAATAATATGAGCAATATGGGATATATCAGTGTGACTGTTAGAGGAACATCGACAGATCGAGTTTGTTATACTGGTCATAGGTTTGTTTACGAGGTGTTCAACGGATCTATACCCAATGGTCTGGTTATTAATCATATCAATAATGTAAAAACAGACAATCGATTGGAAAATCTGGAGCTAGTGACCCAACAGGAAAATGTGAGAAAAGGACAAAATAGTAATGGTATTAATTTTAGATGCCCCATAAAACCTGTTATTTCGTTAAACCTTGAAACGGATGAGGAGATCAAATTCAAATCAATTACAGCTGCGGCGAAATATTATAATATAAATCCCAGAGCAGTAAAATTTGTAGCTGATGGAGCAACAAAATCAGCTTTTTCAAACAAATATGAGCCTAGTATTATTTTTAGATATGATGATTAATAATATTTTGTAATTCGGTTTTAGTCAAACAATGATGAGCAAATGCTATAATATCATCGCAATCAAATTTTAGCGTCGTTACTGCACTTTCATTAATTTTATTTTTTTCTGCTTCTGTTAGTAATATTTTATGAGAATCACCTTGCATTACAAAAATCTCAACGGAATATGCACCATAACCTGACAAGCATTTTCTTACCGCTTCGGTCAGTTCGTGGTAGTTTATTATATTAACTTTTTGGTGATATTTGACCTTGTCAGTCATCTTATAACAACAAATTAGATAAAAAGTATATTATAATATGGATATGATGAAACGACTTGCTAGCGATAAGGTCTCCACAATCTCTAATGATATGATAGACAAATCTGTTGGTTATAACGAAGATGATATTTTATATAACAACGAATCTGATGATGGTGAAATAGTCACCGTCGTTAACAGATATAATTATAGCAGACCAACCACTGGAAAATATAATGTCAAGTATCACATTGCTAAAAAAATTATAAAATTTAATTTTACCGTTACCGAACAGCAGGTATTTTTGCAGTTAATCAGACCTTTCTTAAACATTAAAATTCCAGACCGACAGAAAAATATAAAATTTGATTTCATCTTTGTCAAGATTTTTAATCTAATGACGATCTCTGACGATCGCAGACAATATCTAATATCATTATGTAAACCAGTAAAATGCAAATCTATCAAACGAAAGTATGAGGAAATTTATAATAGCATTATTTCGCAGTCGATAAAATCGACCGGGTTGGAATCCAGCTGTTAAATTTATCGCTATACCCACGCCATTTGACTAAACTTTTATTTCCTTTTTTCCTAATCACTTTTTCGATAACGAAAACATCTTGTTCAGTTTTTTGTAGTTCTTGTTCGTAAAAACTACCTACTATAGGCTCACCTGCCAGATCTTTTAACGCGTACGTTACAGGTACTGTTAAGAGTACTTTATCAACAACAAATACTTCTTCGCTCCAGTTTGGAGTAAATCCTTTTTCAAATATCTTTTTAGTCAAAGAGATTCTAACTTTATCACCGACCTTAAATTTATGTCTGCGGTACATGTTTTCGTTTGCTAATATTGGATTTTTGATAGCGTCATTGGGTGACATTTTGATGGTTCGATGTTTCGTGTTATTATATTCGCCTACGATTTGAGAAAGGTCATCGATGTACCTGTTGGTGTTTTTAGCTGTCATATGTTTGTGTAATTTTTCGTTTAGCGTGCGATTAAATCTCTCGACAACAACGCTTTTGCCTTCGTTTCCTGTAACGTATTTTTTTATATTATTTTGTTCTAGAAACTGTTCAAACTTTTTGTTAAAAAACTCGGCTCCATGATCAGTCCAGATTTTGTTTGGTTTTCTTTCAGTACTCGTTATTATTTGTTTTAGCGCATCAGTGATTGACGTTCCTGTTTTATCTGAAACTGGCACACTAAAAGCGTATTTGCTGAAAACATCTATAACGTTAAACAAATACTTCTTTGGAGCGCCATCAGCGCCAACGTTAAACTGAGCCAGATTGGATACATCTACCAAATCTATTGCCCAGATATCATCTACAGCGTTTGCAACAACTTTGCGTCTCGGAAACTTTTTTTTTTAGGTCTGTGTAGTTCGACTGCAAGATCATCGTATAATTCTTTTCCCCAATCGCGAGGCGATTGACGAGACTCTCCGAGTCCGAGTTTATATTTTGCTCCTATCATTCCTTGAACAAATCTTCTGTCAAAACGTTCTCGTAGATTTGTTGGCTCCATATCATGTAATTCGTCTAACATTACTTTATCACAATCTGCTTTCGAGTTTTCATGATCACGATAACAGATATCGTGACGCATTGCTATTGCATCCACTTGATTATAAGGCTCTTGTCCTGGCAATGGATTGTCGTTTTCATCTAGTTGTTGATCTAGCGGATTGTAAGGACCAGTATACCGATGGCCTGGCAAAGTCCAACCGCCTTTTGGTTTTGGTAATTTACCAATTAGTTTATGTATATCTATACCTAACCCTATTATTTCTCTGTTGTTACAACGTTGACAGTACGTAATGATTTTATCTTGTTCTATGCAAAGATCTTTGTCACAATCACAATTGCATTTCATTTTATTTTATTTTGTTTCATAAGATTAATCGTCGATCAAGATAACTCTATCAACGCTAGATCCTACTTGTTTTTTCAAAAACATACTTTTCTTTCTACCACAGATTGCACAAATACTTTTTAACATCGTTCTATTATTTTTCGTTTTTTCCGTCATCTCATCCTTGTTCTCTGTTTTAGTTTTGCATTTGAGACAGTATGTTGACATTATTATATCAAGGAGTTTAGATAAAATTGATTGCAATATTATCATTCGCATGAGAAGGATGATCATCAAATTGTAAAATAAACTTTAAAAAGTTTTTACTCCCAGAGGTTTTACTCTGGTGCATTTGTCTGACAAACATGATACAATAATAACCACAAGCTGATGTTCCAATCGGCTGTAGTTGATTAGACGAATAATTTATTTTATCAAATTTTTTAAAAATATATTTTTTTATGAGATCGCTTGGAGGAAGTCCGAACGAATCAAAATAATTGTTATCGTGGACAGCAACCCAGTGGGTGCCAGAGCCATCATTGAAGTTTTCAATATTTACAACACAAGAACCGCCTGTTGGTACGTCATCGAGTTCATCCTTGGAAAATACTCCTCGAAATCCAACAACGTCCTTCAATTTTACAATGATGTCAAAATTGCTCAATAACGTCTGGTCCCTGGTAGAGTTAATCCGCGTCCGATTCCTAGTAAGTTTGGCAGCAGACTTCCCGCTAGTCCCGCCAAAAGTGGAGCGAAAGGAATAATTCCTCCTTGTTTTGTTTGTTTGCGTTTTGTTGTTTTCTTTTTTTTCGATGATTTTGTTTATTTCGGCGACTTTTTCGTTGGCATTTTATTTTATACTGTTACATAAAATTAACGATAGATTTGTTTGATACCACGACCTTCGACTGCTTTCTTCGTTGCGCCAGAGACTGCTCCTGACGCAGCCGCAAGTCCAAGTGTACCAAGTACTGGTAAAACTTTGCTAGCTATTATTGATAACGCTAGTCCAAAAAATCCACCTTCTTTTGACATTGCAGTTACCTGAGAAACAGATAATTTCAGCACAAAAGGTTTGTTGCGATCGAGTTTATTGATTTGTTGTTGCGTTAGCATGACTTTTACTGCAATTTTATTTGAAGTTTCCGGAGAGATCATCAAAGAAACAGAGCTGCGTTTAGCAACAGCTGCTGATAATTTTTCAACTTGACCAGATGTTAGGTATATTTCTCGAGTTGTGTATTTGGTTTTCATAATGTTATATCCAAGTTGTTAGATTAAACTTGTACTGTCATTCTTCCTTTGATTGAATCGATGGTCAGAAATCGATCACTAACCAATAGCGCGTATACGTTATACTGTTCACCTGGCACATCGCCCAGTGTCCACGTGACCTCAATATCTGCAGTCGATCCCACAACACGCTCCAAATGTTTTGATACATCAAAATAAAAGATGGGATAGAGCGATCGAAACTCTTCTATTGATATTTGAGATCCACTGTCCTCGTTCTGATATTTTTGCATTGCTTCCATAAGATACATGTACGGCCGAGAGATGTTTCTGGTGGCGTCTACGGCAAAATTACATTCGATTGCACGTTCGGGATATTGTTTGGAATTTACTATCACAAATATTCGTCTAACGTCTGGGTTATCGAATACGGAGTTGTTCATTTCCTGATTGTTACGACGTGCTTGTCGTTGAAATACGACGAACAAGTGTCGCGGTAGTTGTTCGCTGGGCGTGGTCGTTACACGCCACGTGTAATCAGTCGCGTTGGGAATGGCTGTTTGATAAATCCTGTTCTGTTGGAAGTGTATCTTTTTTGTAAAGGTGGCTAGTAAAGATTCGAGCTCCATCATTTTAGCTAATGAAGGGACAACCCGAGGCATCCACAGTGCTAATCTTGTAATAGAAAACTGTCCCTCAGCCACTCCACCGGCGTGTATTATACAATCGTTTTGATCAGCTCGATCTAATATAAGCGTATGTTTTATTCCTCGAAACACTTTGTTATAATCACGGCAAAATCCAAAGATTGTACTTAACGGAAGCATCATCGTTATTTGGCGAGATTCTGCGGCAAATGCTTTTCGTTTAGCAAATCCCTCGTTATATCGTCGTTGTCTTATATGTGTAACGGCTAATCTTATCGAATCACCTATCGCAGCGGCATCATTAGCAGCAGGATTGGCGATGAGATTATTATTATCAGCAGCAGGATTACCAGCACCAGTACGAAACTCGTTCGACACAGTTGTCCCTAGTCCAGTATCTTTGAACCACATCATATTTGTGGCTATTGATCTGGAATAGTCATCGCTAAACGAAACGATGTTTAGTATTGTACTCGCTATGGGTAAATGCATCGAAATATCTTCTACGGTTTGATTGGCCAGTTGGTATCGTGCACTCTTAAACAAGCTCCAACCATTATTGACGAGAGCGATTTCTGCATCAGCTGCAATATCACCACCTATCACAGTTAATATTTGACCACGCACTTCTAACATTGCCTTATGGGGTAGTAGAAACACGTCCTCGTCTCTTGTGTTAAAAGTTCTAACTCCGGTTTTATTCGGTTCGTTCGAGTTCTCATCGAGATACTCGACATACTCTAATTCTGTTACAGCATCGTCAGTATCAATTTCTTCTGCAAAGTCGAGATAGTTTTTAGCTGACATTTATTTTATAATCGTTACACAAAATTAAAAGGCAGCAGGGGTCATCGACGCTGTTTTCTTTACAAGTTTACGTACTATTTCTTCACCACTCGGCGACAATAATTTTTTTGTTGTAGCTATCATAGCTCGTTTTGTTTCTTCTGTTGGCGCAATATCTGATATTACTCGTTTTATTTCTGATGGGGAAGGTCTTTTAATCTTATCAGCAATCTTTTGCCCTACTGCAGTGCCTGCTGAAGATGCCGCCCCTGTAGCGAAAGCTTTACCGGCGTCAAGTGCAATGGGCGCTACTTGACGCGCGATTCCTGGAATATTCTCTGCAATTGTTGTAAATATATTTCCAAAAAATCCACCTATGATTTTTCTTCGATAAACTTTTCTTCGTCTCATTTTATAAAATTATGTACACAAAATCACATTCCTAGGCAGTGCGTAGGTGTAAGTAATACGTGACTATCTCGTTGTTCACGTCTATTTGTCGTCCAGATTGGTCTGTGAGTTGCATTGTAATGCTTGTAATTTGATTCTCAGGTGTTATTGGATAGTAGATAATCTGTCGCGGATTGATTTGCATGAGAGAACCTGGTGGGACTTCTGGTGAGAAACTGTAGATCGTTTGCCCGCGGTTGCCTTTTGACGTATAAGATCCAGATGCGATAGAGCAATTGATGAGTATTGTATTTACTTCTGTAATATCTACTGGTAGTTCTCCATCAAATGTCAAAGATTTATCTTCACCGGTGGTATAGTATAAAACTCTAGTAAAACCTAACATCTTTCCAAAACTTCTTTCTTCAAAGATGACTTCCATATTTCTTTTCACTGTTATCCTAGCTCGTAAGGTGTTATAATTCGCCGCTAATTCGAAATTATCAGCATTCCCACCAGCTTTTGTTAGAAGCTCTTTTATTGTTCTGTTTAGATCAGTAATGTTATAAGCTCCTTGTGGAATCTGTAGTTTGTATTGTATATCAATAAACTCTTTTTGTGATGTTGGAGATTGTTTAACATTAACGATTAAAATTTCATCATTAATCCCAGTTTTAATATTCGGCATGGCGTTCCAACAAGAACAAGAAATTAATCCAATCTCATACTGTTTTGCAGGATCTAGTTCTATTGGTGGGTTGTAATTTACTGTAAAATTCGCGCTGTTTCCTATTATTTGTGATGAATCAAGCAATAATGTTGTTTGCATTATACTAATATTTTAGATAAGATCGCGGTGTAAAATTTCGTACTCGGATGATGTTAGTAATCCACTCGATCTTAGATGATCAAGTATATCAATAATTTCGTTATCAATCTCTACACTTTCATTACCAGCTTCTTTAGAGGATATCAACAGCATTAGCCGATCGACTATGTCTGCGTTTGATGTAAAAACTTTAACTCCACCTCCAGTTCTTTCTTCCGGTAATCTTTTATCTCGCTTGTTTTCATATTTTTTGAATAGTCTTATAAAATCCCAACCTTTACTATAACCTCCTGGTTTATTTCGATATTGTATTGATGTTTTTAGTAAAATTTCAGCCATAATTCCATCTCTAATACGATCAACTAATACTAAAATATCTTTTTTATCTTTAATATCATCATCAGCACGTGATCCATCTTCTACAATTCTTTCTAATTTTTCTATCAAATCGTTATAGTTTTCTTCTGGCCAATCTCGAATACTATTAATATTAGTGATATCATATTTTTTCATAAACTCTTCATACTCATCATATTCTATTTTAGACCTAGCTTGTCTTCTGTAAAATATGATAGTATCCTCAGGAGGCATTATTTTTATCATACTTTCTTGTAACGTTTTTTGTTTCTCAGCTAATTCCTCAGTTTGTTCTGACACTTTTTCTATTAACCTCCTTAACTCGTCGGGATTAACAGCCTTTGTTGTTATAGCTTGCTGAAGTGCAAGAGGGTTGTTTATTAATCTATCAAATTCAACCTGTCGTGCAATAGGATCAACAATGTCTCTTACAAGTTCTTCTGCAATTTTTTTATTTTCTTCTTTCGATCTTTCTCCTAGTAAACCAAACAAACCCTTTTCTTTCATTTTTGCTAGTTCTTCTGGAGATAATGTTTGTATTTCTGGCTGCTTGCCAAGCATCGCCTCAGTAACAGGTTTGAAAAATTTGGTTCTTTCTTCTTCTGCTTGAACTTGTCCACGTCGAGCTTCTTCCACCTTTTTCTTAAAAGCCGCTCGAGTTTCGAGAAATTTTTTTAGTAATTCGATTTTCTGTTGATGTTTGTCCATTATTTTTATACGCTTTACAAAATTATATCATAGAAACGTCTCAAGGCAACAACGAAACATCTTGGTTGGATCACGCGCTAGCTTGTCAAATAAAAAGAAACTATATCTATCTTTAGTTGCTCGATGATATAATTCGATAAATTTATCTTTTGTAACATCACCACATTGTTCGTTTGCAATATTTCTCACATCCACATTATCTAGTCCGGGAAATAATATGAAACAACCCGTATTTCGCCTAATAAACCTATCAACATTATAAAAACCTTGGGCAAGATAAACAGAATTGCATCTTTTATTACGTGATAGTGAAAAATATGATCTAATCTTGTTCATTTCCTCATTGTTTAGCGGAATATCATCAAAGACGATTATCTTATGCTCTGACGAATCGAGTTCATTCACTGGAACGAGTTCTTCTGGTTGTTTTATCAAAAATATATCATCGCCAATGCCAAGTTCATCACGAAGTTTATCATTATACTCACTTAGTAACTCGTATTTGTCTTGTTGGGGGTTGATGGTGTAAATATACACCTTATCATAGTTAAAGTTATTATTGAGTAAAAGATTTAATAACAAATTTGTTTTACCAGATCCAGTTCGCCCAACAATAAGATAATGACAGTCTGGAAGTTCATTCATTGTTATGTTTATGCTTCACCAATCGCTCAGTGTCAAAGTTTATTATCTTCGCCATCGTATAATTTTATGTTATATTAATCCAACAATTTTGTGTAGAACGGTATGTATAATGAGCTACTATACAAAATTTGGAACATTAGCAGTAGATTTATTAACAGAAGGTTACCAGGGTGACTTATCCAAGTATGCGACTCTTGATAAGCTCAAAAATGAAATCAACAATTTGTTAAACGTTGCAAGTGTAGATCCAAATGAAGTTGTAGTTTTCCAGGACAAACAAGGACGATTAAAGACGAGTAATGTACAACTATCAGATGTACTAGTACGAAATCCTACTGCAGTTGCTAATAATATTGTTACTTTTAATAATCAAGGTAAGATAGAAGATTCGGGTAGGTCAGTTAACGATTATGTTAGAAAAGCAGGTGATTTATTTACGGGAAACATTGTTATGAACCAGAACAAGATCACATACCTTGGAAACCCAACTGAGGATAATGACGCTGCTACTAAGAAATATGTTGATGATCAGGAATCAAAGTACGTGTCGGTGCGTGGTAGTATAATGTACGCGTTTCTCAACATGAACAATAATAGCATTACTAACCTTAGAACACCAGAGTTTGATTTTGATGCTGTAACAAAGAAATATGTTGATGATATCAACAATGAAATCACCAAGTTCAAAACTGATTTTACTAATCACATCACCACGTTTTTAAATTTTCGCAGAAACATAAACAAAACCAATAACGAATTTTTTGGAAGTCCGCCGTCTGTTGATATTACACTCGATAATATTAACACAAAACTCAACGATATTATTAGTGGAATTCCTAGTATTGTTGAGAAAACGAGTATGATTAAAATTCCTCACAAGCAGATTAAAAATATTGTCTATACTGTTGCTTCTGGAATGTCTACTTGGTCGCCGCAAAATAACACTCTCAAACATACTGCAGAGGTCACTGGTGTGTATAGATTGTCCGTGTTGAGCAGTGCAAAGTTTAATATATTTACATTATTTCCATGGCGTCACTCGACTGATAATTTCTCTGGAACCGTGTCTATTGTGTTAAACAAAGATGTTGAAGAAACTTTTATGCTAATAGCAGATGACAAAAAATTAACTGCTGCGTCATATTGGTATTGTCTGGAATTTGTGGCTGAAACACCTCAACTAGTTACTTAATCAAGCCTGAGATTATGTGAACAAATATTATAATGAAAAAAAGTATAGTTGATTTCAATCATATTTCAAAAGATATTCCAGGACAGGATGTTGACGCACTAATACAATACTACAAATATTATCACAAAAAACTTTGGTGCGTAAAAAAATGCTACAAATATTATAATAAGATCCTTCGAGTAATATCATATCTACCCTTGTTAATGACTAGTTCTGGCATAATTTCAAGTGGTATATCATTAAACCCGTTTTTGTTAATCATATCCGGTGTTGGTGTTTCTCTTACAGCAGCTTGTAAAAAAGTTGAACCTAAAATTTCAATAAAAAAGCACGGCTGCGGAACATCAATTATAACTTACAAGAAACTGCTTAATCAAATAAGATCTTACTTAAGAGGAGTAAAATATAGTATGGACGATTTAATACGTGAATTTCGTATTATTGACAACATGTTAACAGATATTATACCCATGAGGATCAGCAAATATGAGAAAGACTATCAAAAGAAGTATGATATAACATAAAATCAATTAGATATATAAAAAATTTTTTATATTATATAATGACCAAATTTTCAAGTGATCTCCATGAAATCCTCCGAGAAGTTCAGATGAAACATGCTGAAAATCTTATACAATTATATACTTCTCCAGGGTATATACCAGTAGATGATATTGACGTAATAGATCTCCCTGATAAATTTATCAAAAGAGAAAAAGATCTGCTCAACCACTACATCAACGCCAATAAATCACTCATCAAAAGTGAACCAGATGGAGAATATTATCCTTACTTGTACAGCATAACGAGAAAAGCAGCATTAAACAATAATTTTCGCAAAACTCACAAAAAATTATCAAAAGTGAACCAGATGGTGAATATTACCCGTACGCGTATAACGAACTGATCAACAAAACATTGAAAATCACTGATGATTGAGACCACTAGTGGTTTTACGAGTGATCTTTAGGTTTCAGTAACGCCTCAGTAAGTATTTGTTCAACAGATTTCTTCTTTGGTGGAATCGTTAACGATTCCCACTCTAGCGTTTTCATGACAACTTTGTTGTCTGCGCTGATTCTTTCAAGTCGGCTGATTTCTTCATGTTGTTCATTTATCGTTGATGTTAAATCATCTATGATTATTTTATTATCTTCGATGGTGGTATTTAACCTGGCAATGGTCTCTTCAACGTCGTGAACTTCATTTACTGCTTTTTCATACAGTTGTACGACATGATCTCGCCGTTGTATCTCACACGTCAGTTTATTGATCAGTTCTTGCCGTACATCTAGTTCATTTTTCATTTTGAGAGCTTTGCTGGTTATTTCATCATGCTTGGTCTGTAAACTTTTACACGTTTGCCGTTTTTCTTTTAACTTTTCGTTGATGCTATTTATTTTTTTTTGTTAAATTTTGACCCGCTTGAGTACCTGCTAACCCTCCTGGAAATTTTCCATCTCAGGATGCGTCAGTCCATATTTTATACAGCCGGGTAAGTCCGATATTAAATTGAGCCGCGATAATGAAGTATTTTTAATATCATCAGTTGAAACATTAATCATTGGTGATGAGATATAATATCACTTACTTGTGAACTGACCTGCACCGTTCTGGTACAATTATCAGCCTTTTCATATACTGAGAGAGGTAATTACCTTATACAATTATCAGCCTTTTCATCTACTGAGAGAGGTAATTACCTTATACAATTATCAGCCTTTTCATCTACTGAGAGAGGTAATTACCTTATACAATTATATCTGCGCTAGAATCAGCCTTTAGTTTTTGTGTAGGTGAAAAAACTTTGGTGTTTTAAGGTCTTGAGAGAAGTAATTTGTATTTGTTTTGAGGATGGGGATAACTTTTGCGCCAGAATCAGCCTTTTCACCTACTACTACGTTGTTTCAAGCCTAAGTCTAATAGAATTATGCATTGCTCGCAGTTATAATTCACACTGAGCAGAACCTCATTGGTCGTGTGTTTCAATTGTTTGCAACCAACCTTAGTCTGACGTGTCCTCAATTAATACAGAAAAATCGAACTTTCGCTTGTAATCAGAACATGAAATATCTCGAACAGGAGTAGATCACGTTAACCAATTAGGCCACTAAGAACCCTTAACGTGGGAAAGAAAAATTCGTATATAAGCTTAACACTGCTGGCCGAAATCGATGTGATGCACATTTCCAGTTAGTCCATTTGAAAAAATCTCCATTTTAGAATTATTATTTCGTTTGCTATTATTTTCGATAGTGTACATATCGTCTAAATGATCCCGCACGTCGTAGAAATGTTAAAGAGAGCATTCATAGTCGCAAAACGTTTGGCATTTTACCTTGATAATTTCCATGTCTCGACCTATTAATTTGCATTTCTGCCAACAATAATTTGATTCGTATTTGCTGTACTTTTTTTAATTGGGGGTGTCTTTTTTCGTTTTGTTTTGTTTTACAAGGTCTAATTTCAGTACCATTGACACCAGGCAAGGCAACTTAAATTAAGTAATGTGGGGATTCTCCATTTTTTCAATGTGAGCTGATTTATGCAACGATCAAAGAATGCTGGTTGCACGAGGTGTAAGAACGAGAGCCGCGATCAGTAATAACAGTGTTGTAATTATCTTGCCTGTGAGCTTACAAAAGTGTCTGACGGGGGCTCCTTATGGTAACTTCACTTGGAGGCTTAACGCGAGCTACAATCACGGACGCACGCGTGTACATAAATCATCAGTGTGGAAAACTTGAAGGTGTATAGAAGGGGTTAAGGGACTGTGAATAGGAATTGGCCCAGCAATCTCAAATCTCTCTATTAATAATACTTTAGTATTTTGTCCAAGACTGAAGTAACAATAATCTCTGTTAAACTTAAAATCTAATTAACCATGAATAAATGACTTTATGAACTACAGTCGGGTTTACTCTTCCAATATATATTTTATACATATGTTTGATCATATTAGAAATTCATGTGAACGTTTTCCAGTCTGTTTTCCAAATTCACGTCTATCAGGATATTTTATCTTTTGCGAAATTTTATCTTCTTCAGTAATTTAGGTATCCTAATGTTCGTCAGTTCTACTTTCACCACCATCCATATTTCATTTGGATGAAATTAGAGTTTTACTAAAGGAGTTTTTTAAATTATTCTTAAGTTATCCTCTCAAGTAATTTGAGAACCTTAGAATCACTTTCGCCACTTTCTATTTAATTTGAAACAAAATTTGTTTGCTTAAAAATCTCTTGCACATCTATTTCATGTAGTTGGTCTTCGAAGTCAGCAAATGTTTCTATCAACTTACAACTTCCTTTTATAATTTTTTTAAATCATAAAATAATTATGCCGCATTTTAATCTTTTTGCTTTTTAAATTATTGTGCTTTTAAAATTGATGCTATTAGTTAATCTTGAAATTAGTCATCGAAACCTAAAAGATAAAAAAAAAATCAACGAAAGCATTGCTCCGTTTCTTGTTAAATAATCTTATTTCAACTCATTCTGCAATTCATTTAAGTTATCAGTTGAAAGAAATTGACTCCTCAAAGATGCCATCACTAGAATTATTACATTCTAGAATGATTGGTGATTTAGCTGACCTAGCATTTACAAATTTTTCTGTGCTTTTTTACTCTGTATGCTATATACCAGAGTAGATTATAGGATGGTATGTTGTCCGTCCGTCCATTAACACAAGTTTGTATCGCTTCTCCTCTTATACTACTTTGAAAATCGCCTTCAATCTTTACACATACATTCATTCTATGGCCTGGCTAGTCCTAAATGAAAATGGTGTTGACTCGATGTACCATGTAGCCGCCAGGGCAGCCATCTTGAAACTTTTGTTATCTTTACTCCTTCTATATGGATAATCATATTTGCATGGGTGTTTCACTAACAGACCTCCAATATGGCCACAAACTGGCCATCTTGAAAATCTTTTTATCGCTACTCCTCCTGAATGTATGGTAATATCAACATGAAGATTTAACTAAAAGGCTTCTTATCATGTCCTGTTGGTCCTTATTACGAATCTATGCTCGTAAAATAAGTAACAGAAAAGAGTGTAGACAACAAACTTTGAAAAATTTAACAAATAATTTATTTCTCTAGAATGCTAAGTAAAAAATGAGAAACAAAATAGCTTACGGTATTACGAATTAAATCCAAAATTAATCCAAGAAATAAAGACACAAGTCCTAATAACAAAAAGCCCTGAATAAAACTCAGTTTAAGTTCCAATGAGATCCAAAAATGAAGGCGATGATGTGTTTGCTACAGCCTGCAAAGTATTGATGTGTCAACAGTCTCTTGTTGAATCACATAAATATTATTCCAGGTTCAGGTTTGAATTCAATATAAATACCTGTCCACGTTTTTATATCCATAACGTACGGATTGGTCCAGGCTTTGTCAGGAGATATCGGTATTTAGTTAAGGGCTACTTTTGTTTAAACTTACCATGATTGAGTTCAACTTCTGTTCTGTATGGAAACTGACATTTCTGAAGACTGCCAGTGACAGTTGGGTAACCGTTGTTGTCAGGCGAATTGCAGTATTTCGAGGCTTATGAAGCGGGAATTTTATTTCATTCTGATCGGATATGCTGTGGAAGGAAACGTGGTTTTAGACGAAAACTATCAGTTTAAGTTGTGCTAATAGCATTTGAAAATTTAGTCTACGCTTTTCTGCAAGAGAAAACGAACAAAAGAACTTAAAGAAGACTCCGAGAATTAAATCAGTAAATTTCTCGTAAAATCATCCAAGGAGAACGATTGTCTGTAGATTGACAGAAAAAAAACGCTTAAAAACAGAAGGTATTTGCACTAATCTTATGTAATTCATATGATGATTTGCTTGATTTGATTGCTTCTATTAGCAAGGATTTATTTGTTTAAGGATAAATTTTCTTGATATGGTATAATTGTGCTGAGTTCGTTTATCTGAGTCAGCAAAATGATATTTTTCTTTATATATATATATATATATATATATATATATATATATATATATATATATATATATATATATATATATATATATATATATATATATATTGACGGCTCGCTTAGTCTTGATTGTTTTAGGAAATTATGTATCATGCTTTATTCTATGTATCTAGAGTAACTGTGTTGAGTTAATGTATCTTAATTCGTACAATGATATCGTTTATTTCTTTACATTGGCGAATTGTTAGAATGTGGAGTTTAAGGGAATCCTTGGGAAATCTCCGACCTGATGAGGTCACATATGACAACGACTTTATTGTGTATATTTGTTAAATAACGAAGCTAAGGATTTTCATTCATTCTCTGTGTAATGATATTAGTAGGAAACTAATGTCATGGTGTGGTGTAAATGACCATTAACCGAATATTAATTTGTGAAACTAGGCTGCATGGTCTGTCATGACTAACTAGTCTAGATGGCCATCTATGTCTGTTTGAATCCGATATAATTATATCTGACCTCTCGAGAGTGAGAGTAATGATTTATACCCAGTGTGATGTGACGGAAGATTTAGGGTGTTTTTGTTTATATTTTTACAAGGTGGGATAGCTAAGACTAAGATTTACAACCCAGAAAATGGTTACACAATGTTGGAAGGGCCAAATAGGCGAGATTTCAGAGAATTTGGAAAAAGGAAGAGAAAGACTGGAGTGACCCAGACTTACCAGTATAAGAGAGTCAAGACGAGCAGTCTGAGTGGACTTTGGACTCAACCAATATACCAAGTTATGAATCGATCTCTCACTCGGTCATACCCATATAGAATAATGAAACTATTAATAATTGTTTACATCAATGAAATAAAAAGAATTTTAAAAAGTCTATCATGTCAAGCAGAAATTAACTCAATTTCGGACAAGGTCAAGTCCAGTAAATAATGCTGCATTACAATAACATGTCATGAGATTTTTAAAAAAAAATAAAACAGACAAACAATTTAATTAAATATACATAACAGTCCCAATTGAAATGGTACCGATCTGACGTAACTGTATCCACCAGGACAACCATCTTGAAATCTTGTTATCTCTAGTCCTCCTAAACATATGGTCATACTGACATGGGGTTTTAAATGAAATACTTTTTATGTTGACTAGTTGGTCGTAAATGAATTTGATTCTGATCTGACACCTGCCAATGCGTACAATCCTGTCGCCTTGGCAAAATCTTGTTGTCACAACTCAACTTTACCAGAAGGTCATCCTAATGTGTGGTTTAAACCAGAAGATTTATTATGATGTTAGTTGGACTCAAATTAATTAAATGTCCATCTGGTATATAGTATACTCGCTATGACTTAAAAATCTTGTCAAACTACAATGGAATGAAAAGTCATAGCTGACAAACATCGTTATCTTAACTCATCTCTGAATGGATGAATATATCAACATATTATTTTCATCAATTAAAGTTTTATGATACTTAGTTGGTCATGAATTAAAATGGTACCAGTCGTATATCTTAATGAACCATTTAATAGAGCAAGTTAGGGAAGAATAAGCCTGATGAATACCATGAAAAAGTTGTCAGTTATATGTTATCAGTTATCATTATCTACATTTTAGAAAGAAATACAATTAAAATATTATTGGCTGACAATTCATAAATAATGTCGATGAAAACGAGCCATTTTTGAAGGACAGAAAGATGGTAAATCTATCAAAGATATTGCTAAAGGAAATGATGTAACTTATAAAACTCAACTACAAGGACTTTTGCAGAAAAATGAAATGAAACGAGTACAAATTGTTAGTCAGTTTAAAGATGTAGAAGATCACATTAGAGAAAATTTCAGTGATAAAAATTGTCATTATGTGAAAGGTTTAAGCGACTGTTCAAAGAAAACGTGTTATAATTACTACTGGTTTTACTTTTATTGTTATGACAGTAGACACTCAGTCTAGCCATATCAAACTGTACGATAGAAAGAGGTATAGGTAGTGGTATTAAACAGTGTACGCTATTTATTTAAGTGAAGCCAAAATGTAATGGCAGCCTTGCCTGGTGTCATTGGCATTGAAATAAGCTGCCTTTTGATATCAGACCAAAAAGTTATATTTTAATAGCTGATAATGCCATTTTGTTGATTTTTGCATTAGTTGGGTTGTTTAATATGTAATTATACTAAAAAGGTTAGTGTTAATAAAAAATAAATTAAGAACTAAACTTTTAACCAAATTGCTATTTAGAACAAATTAAATTACACCGAAATTTTTTTTAATGGCTGATAATGCTATTTTGTTGATTTTTGCATTAGTTGGGTTGTTTGATATGTAATTATACTAAAAAGGTTAGTGTTAATAACCAATAAATTAAGAACTAAACTTTTAACCAAATTGCTATTTAGAACAAATTAAATTACACCTTTTCCTACAACAATAGACATAATTATAAATATTAGTTTATTTAAATCACGGTCTAACTCTTTTATGTAATGATGCTATAGGCGGCATAATAAAGGTTCTGTTGTTCCTGCAGTAACTATTGTTTTTGGTACTGTAGGTCATGTCGGTGTGATTGTATACTTGTCTATATAATTCTTACACACATTATTCTCCACAAAGTCTGCTATTTGAGGAAATATCTAACACATTTTCATTAATATCACTACTTAGATTTTAAATGTGATGATTGTTGTAACTTCTTGTTGTAATCTCCCATGCTACCCATTTTCATCACCATCACTTAGTAAAACAAAGGTACCACCAAATATATTGTCTATTCCAACCTTTTAATCTAAAATTCTTTTTGTAATGTTTCGCCTGAGTCATAAGATTAATTTTTTAGTGGAAACAGACTATACGAGAGCACCTAATATTATATATATATATATATATATATATATATATATATATATATATATATATATATATATATATATATTTTGTGTGTGTGTGTGTATATATATATATATATATATATATATATATATATATATATATATATATATATATATATATATATATATATATATATATATAACTGTCTTATTTTTATAAAAAAAATATCTCAATCCCATTGTGTCATTGGGTGTTACCATTGTAATCAATTCTCCGACTGACATTATTCTCCAGGAGTCAATTGTTAAGGGTCAGAAATATATATTTGTAAGTATTTAACGCAGCTGTTGTTGTTGGTTCTCCAAGGCCTTTTTATGTTCTATAGATCCATTATCAGTGAGATGTATGTTGGTTCCATTAACATCTCTGCAATCATGCTAAGAAGGATTATTCAAGCTGTTATAAATTATGTTAATTTGCATTGTTATGGATACATGTGCTTCGGACTTGATCCTGTCCAAAATCAGCTTCATTTTTTATCTGACCCGAATCAGTGCATTTTTTTTTTTAATTCTGTAAACAACTAATACATCGCCAGCATTTTCTCTATGAGTTTAACATTAGGATGATTACTGATAGAAGTAAACATATTTATTTGGGTCTGGGTATAAATATTACTCTGAATTCTCTACTTGTCAACATAGATTTGATGAATAATTTCGACTTGTCATCAGAATTTACAATGAACACCCTGACTCACTATTAATCAGAAATGTATGAAAATTTCGATCCAAACTCTAGTCCAATCTTTATGATTTATTAGTTTTAGCTCATAATTTAAATCATATCCTCAGATAACGACCTTTGTTTTTTGTTTACTTATTAATAGTATTTAAACCAGAAACCTATGACATATATCCAATGCATCGCAAAGGCGAGGCATATACTATCACTAAAGCGGAACGAAGATTGGGTCATTATGTCCACAATTTATATTCTATTCAAATCTTATTAGAAATAAATGGTCATACCGGAGAAACAGAGAAACAGTCTAAGCTACTCAACACTAGAATACTTTTTTTTTTATTTAGTGCGTCATCTTTCAGCTCAGTGAGACTGGTTACTGTCTTTCTTTCCCCTGTATATTATAATGAATACAATCAATATTAAAAAGTACATAGCACCCCTCCCACCCTAAAAAAAAATGAAACGTACTTTTAACAAAAGGTGAGAAATAATTAGCATTTACAAAGGATCATGAGAAATAAGGAAAATTGACCGGGTATATTGTCACGCTATAGTTGGTTATTTTATACATATTATAACAGTGTGGTTTTATTTTTCTACTACTGCGAAATGGAAACAAAATTTAATCAAAATAATAAAATAATATTCATTACGAAACTATAAACAGTTAGTAACACACACTGATGTAGCAATAACTCTCGTTAGTATTAGAGGCAAACACAAAATACGTATTACAAAATTCTTTCTATTTAATTCAATTGCTACATTCGTTAAGGAGGTTCTTTAATCCTTACATGTTAACACCAGATAGCATGTTAAATTGTTGAATTTTGCATAATAAATTTTGACCCTATTCTGTAAGAAATTTATATTTTTGTTTGAACTCTATATATCTTTGACAGGATGTTTATATTTTTACCTTTAATATTGTATGATTTCATATTTTTGCATCATTTAATCGTGCAGAACTACCCTCTCTCTCTCTCTCTCTCTCTCTCTCTCTCTCTCTCTCTCTCTCTCTCTCTCTCTCTCTCTCTCTCTCTCTCTCTCTCTCTCTCTCTCTCTCTCTCTCTCTCTCTCTCTCTCTCTCTCAAATGTAAATTGAAAGCAAGAAAACATATTTAAACCAAACATATAAAATGTAAAGTTGACTTTATTTTGTCGGCAATCAATACATTACAAACACATCAAAGGTACATCAAATAATGAGATTGCAGGCGATGACAAATAATAATGAGATTACATGTACACAATAATGAGATTGCAGGCGACATTAGATAATAATGAGATTGCAGGTAGACAATAATGAGATTGCAGACGACGGTAGACAATAATGAAATTATAGACGACAACGTTTGATTATGTCTAAGTCACATAAAAATCCTAATTCACAGCAAGTAGTGAGCAAAAGCCAATGTTTATATGGAAGTAACACAGACGCATACAGATACACTCATAATAGTTTGTTCAAAGTATATGAAATTCTACAGTAGGGTTTTTGCAGTAGAAACGGAAATGAATTTGTACTTCATGCAAATAAACAATATTTGAGAGAAGATGAGTAAAACTCAAAGCCATTTGTAAGAACGACAAGCTCAGCATAAAAGTTTTCTCTCACCAAAACGAAACTGTGCTAATGGAGCCCCCACCCCCATAACGATATCTCTATATTAGCCCTGAACAGCTTTGATATTATGATACAAATAAAACATTCAATAATTAGCTAAAACTACATCAAAAGAATTGTTTAAGGGTCCTCTCCGAAGGGTCACTAATCTAGAAAAATTTTAAATATAATAGTGTGAGAAATATATTTTTAAGCACAAAGCTGTTCGACAAAATCAATGCATATGCTAAAAATAACCAAAAAAAAATTAATAGTTATATACTCAGTCACCTGAAAATGAAATCATTCATATTCGTGGGTGTGTGTCTGTGTATCTGTGTCTGTGTGTGTCTGTGTGTGTGTCTGTGTCTGTGTCTGTGTGTTTGTTTGTGTGTATGTGTGTTTACGTAAATAACTGCATTGTAGTGTGTTACGACTCTTTAGTCTTAAACTATCTAACAGAAGAGAACGAAAACAAGAAGTTTTGTAAAATTCAACAAATAATTTATTTTCCCTATAATACACGTGAAAATTTAAAAAGAGCTTGCAGTACTGTGAATTAATTCCCAAATCATACTAAAAGTCATATAACAACTCAAAATGTATAAAGTTCTTATTCACTTTCAGTGGTGTTCCAAATAAACTATATTATTTAATGTGTTTATGTACCTGTAATTTCCAATGTGCCAATGGCCTGGAATCTGGCGATCTGTTAACAGTCTTTTGATATATCCCAGTAATATACACCAAACTGTCCTTGTCTGAATTCACTATAATTCCGCATTGATGATTTAGTCCAAGATGTATTAATGAGAACTTTGTAATTCCAGTAAATAATTTAAATAACTATATTCATCCAAAGTAAAAACCAAACACAATAATAAGACTGAATCCACTTAGAAAATTAAGGCAGGAATGAATAATTTTTCAAGTAAACAACATTGATATAAAAAGCTATAACACATTAATAGTCAGGACGTAGATCACTCTCCTCGATAAAATGTTAAAGGTCATGTTTTCAACAAGTTTAGGAATTTCCATGTGAAATACTAATTTCCTACATTCAGATAAAAGTAAAATGTTCACCTCCATAAAAAATAATATGAATATTCAATCGATAATCATACATAAATATTATATATGTATTATGTTGTTTACAAACTAAATTTCTCTGGTTAGGTATAACAACATAGTAAGGATATTCTTATATAACACATTGTTTGAGCATGCATATATAATAACATGTTAGAGATATACATAAATAACAACACTAAATGTATATAACAACATTGTAGGGATATACAAGTAGTATAGAGAAAAGCGGGTTCTGAGCCATTTCCATCAGAAAAAGTACTCAATTTGCCAAACAGAGGCTTATAAAGATTTTTTGATAAAAATAAAAATATTAAAAAATGTTACCCTAAAAATTAGCATAAAATAAACGATTATTTTACCAAACTAAGACCTATAAGATTAAAAAATCAGTGATGGAAATATCACAGAACCCTCTTTTTCCATACTACTAATGTAATTTTCAGAAAAAATATGAAAAACTGGCTCACTAAGGAATTTTTTATAAAAAATTGGGAAAAATTATTTGGAAAAATGCATAGTAAGCCATTTTCATAAAATATAGTGCTCAATTTGTCAAACAGAGACTTCTGTAAAAATTTGTAAAAAATGCATAGTAAGCCATTTCATAAAATATAGTGTTTAATTTACCAAACTAAGGCTTCTGTAAAAAATTTGTAAAAAATGCATAGTAAGCCATTTCCTTAAAATAGTGCTCAATTTGTCAAACAGAGACTTTTGTAAAAAATTTGGAAAAATGCATAGTGAGTCATTTTGTTTAAGAAACACTTATGATTACATTTTCAATCATTGATAACAGGAGAACTGCTTACAGTTTTATAGTGGCCTATTGCAAGCGTATTAATACCATCACGGCAATATCTTTTGTCATCAAAATTAGTTAACGCGTATTTTCTTGATTTATCTGTCATAATCTGATGCCGATAAGATCTTATTGCGTACATTTCTGCAAAATGTGGTGAGGAAGTCCTAAGACATAATCAGCATGCTTTATATTATTTTTTACAACTGATTTTTTTATTCCTTTTAGTTTTTTACTTTCCTTGTTGTCAGCGGTTTTCAACGAGTACATTTTACTACGCAGTCCAACAAATTCGACGACTGGACGAAAACAAAACTCATCTTTCATTTTCCCCATAACCTTTTTGTTAGTTGGATCATGAAACGGAGAATCTTTAGCAACATCTGATAGATCAAATTCTTCCCGATGATTGTAAATATCTTGGTAAACATCATCTGTAAACACTTGGTAAACTAACGAGTCAGTATCAGTAAACAATAGTTTACTATCAGGCCAGACTTTCTTCGTAAAATTATAGTGGAAATCATACATCAGCCATTTTGAGACCTCTAATACACTAGCGCCCACGAAAATTGGTTTTTTTAACACAAGGTTTTTCTTATGCCTACTAAACAGCGCTAGATTTTTCGCTGATACGCATTGATCCAGCAAAAGTGTCCTCGGCAACTAGTTTACTAAACTTTTTCTGATTATTTACCACGACAATATCAACACGTTTCCGAATATTTTCCATAGTCTTTCCAAAAACAGAGTTGTTCATGAGCTTAAAGAAATCTTTCTCAAAATCAGTTGTCGCAGCGGTCCTCATATCATTATTAAATTTGATGTACGGAGCCATCCATTTACTTTGCTTTACACGAAGTATTTTATGTATTTTTGTTAACAATAATCCGCCGTCGAGAGCTTGTTTGAGATTTCTGTAATGGCAAACGTAATTTCGTTTGTTGAGCAAATTTGGTACTAGTTTTGGTATAGTACAAGGCGCTCCAGTACGATTAACCAATTGTTCTTTAGCCAACATTGTATCATTTACGATCATCTTCTCAGGTAAAAATGGGTAATCATTATGCGAATCATGCAACGAGGACGGATAGTCAACATCAACTTCAAGATAATAACTGTGATCAGATTCGCTTAAATCAATTGTTAAATTATTGGTATCAGACAGAAACTCTTCTTCGGCTACCCATGTGTCAACTGCATATGGCATTGACTGTGACATAGCCCAACTGTACAAAGCGTTTTTATCCAAATAGATGATATAGCTGCTAGGTTCGTTTGGATTATAATCTGGCAAATACTTGTTATTAGCTCGGGCGTACTTATGACTGATGACTGATATACCACCTCGAATTGCTTTTTCAAAGAATAGATACATATCAATGTTGCCATCGGTTATTAAATTTGTTGTTGTTGCTGTTATCTTGTATAAAGCATCCCATGACAACCCTGGGCTAGAGAAATAATTAGCAGGATCTAGTTGGTATTGCTTCAGTGAAGTGCTCCTAAAATTTTGAAATATATCATCGAGAAGTAAAACATCTTGAATCAGATATACATCCATGTAGTCGCCGAGAGTTTTGCAGTTAAATACTTTCCAAACGTTGTTCGCGTGATGATATTCAGCATCAGTTATACCCTCGCCGGACAATGATGAATAAAAATTTTCTTTACACGGTAATGTTGTTTCATCGAGTACATCTAGCGAGGTCACGTACTCATAGGGAAATATTCCTTTTGATTTCATTAAACTAGCATTACTGCCAAAATATTCTTCCAGCGATTTGAAAACAGTACAGTTTTTAGCTAATGATTCCAGCGAGCCAGCGATAAATTGCATACTATCAATAAACCTTAAGGGGCCGACGGTTACTGACAAGAATCTTTCATAATTGTTAGGTATTGCTGTTATACACTTTTCATTAGTAATCGCTGTAATATCAGGATGACCAATCGCGTAAATGATGAAATGGCTGTCATAACCGCGAAAATTATGAGCAACACATGGAATAAAATCTACTTGGTGGAATTTTTCTTTGCATGATAGATGAGCTGCTCCTAAATATTTGCCAGTTAAATAACAATAATCAACTTCTTTATCATTTAATTTTCTTATGAAAAATTTGTTACATATATGACAGCGATTATTATGAATATGACGAACTCGTTCTTCTCCGGTTAATTTTACTTCTTGTTTCACAGATAATTTTTGATAAATTTTATCAGCTTCGGCAAACAAATTCTTTAACAACCAAACTGCAGGTTCTTCGTCAGATTCTTTTCGTCGGCGATAAACTTTAACAGGTTCTGATAAACTAGGATCAATCGTACAGGTGATCTTGTACGCGACAGAAACTGGCAAGTGTTTTGCAATGTGTACTGTCTCCCTTTTATCGTTTTTGTGATAGTCATCAAAATGCGGTTGATATGATTCAAAATCATACACTATCGTAAAAGGTACCGTTGCAGTGTTCTTAAAGTTTTTAAAGCTGAGAAAATTATTATGTTTACCCGGCAATGTAGTTTTTTGATTATATACGCAAAGATTATGATGACTTTCAAGTTTATCTTGAGTTTGAAAACCGTGTAAACACTTATAACAAAAGAATATTTTAGATTTATACTTACTATACTGCGAGGCTAGCAATCCATTGAAGTTTTTTATAAAACTGTAATGCTTTTTGTACAACAACAGGTTAATTGTATCTAGTCCAGCTATCGGTGAGATCCTGATCGGATAAATTTTGCCACTGATGACTCTGTCATTAATGACATCGCCATTGATGCTCGCATTGATGCTAGCATCCAAACCGAATACGTTTATTGATAAATTATTTTGCTGTTCAATCTTTGAAATTTGTTTGACAGGAGTTGGGAAATTAATTCCGTTTAAATTTAGTCTGCAAAGATATTTTTGATAATTTGAAATTCTGTTTGGATGATCAGATGGATATAAGCAAGCTAGCAATGACCAGGCAATACATTTATCATCAGTGGCTTTAACGTTTATGACACAATGTGTATCAATAATTTTCTTTGGTAATTTAATAAAAGTGCCGACACGCAATGGATCATATTTGTACGAATGAATCAGTAAATAATCTGTTGACGATAACACCCAACCTGATCCAGATCTAGTATACGCGTCTATGCTATTGTCGATATCTTCTGTTATCAACGCTGCAAGCTTTTTTATGTTGTCATCCGCGTAGACAACCCTGACATTAGATTTTATGTACGGGCGAGTAAATTTTGTTGGATCAACCGCATGAGTAAACTTTACACGAAGTTCTACTAAAATTTTAACACGCGGTTGCCTAACTAAAATAAAATTTATTGCATCCTCGATTATTTCATGTAGTGGTCTACCATCTAGTAAAATTTTCCACGTAGAGGTAAAACCAGCGAATGATGATTTAGTCGGCTTAAAAATAAGTTTTGATCGTTTACTTTCCTCGAGAGTATTTTGCACTTTTTCAAGTTCCTTGTTGGAAACAGGATAATTAGGCTTTATCCCAATGGTGTTTTCATAATCCTTAATCAGTTTCTTTACTCGTTTATGCCGATTATACTTTGTTGGCGAAACGAGAGCCATGGGAAACGCTTGCAATTCCACTTAATCTTTTATGCGGGAGAAACGCTTGCGATTTAATGTCAGCAAGAACTTGACGAAACTTTCTGTTATGTATTTCTTTTTGCAACACCTGCAGGTCATTATTTGATTTTGGATATTTAGGTTTTATTGTTGTTATTTTTTCATATTCTTTCATTGTCTGTCTTGCAAGTTCAGAACGTGAATATTTCGTTCTTGTCATATTATATGTTATACTTTATATAATATTATTATTCTTTAATTAATTAAACTTCAATTATTTATATTTTAAGCATATATATTTTAAAGATAAAAAATAATCTTATTAATATAGTATGCCTTTCCAACGTGGAGAAAATACATGCAAATTTCTGCCACAAGGGTATGTTGACTTTTGTGGACGACGATGCCGTGGTGAATATTGTGGTACACACAAACATAGAATACTTATTGGCAAAAATTGTCCAAATCCGTGCCAAGGTTGTGGTAAAGGAATCCGTGGTAAAATAGATTTGTGCAAAGAGTGCGGCGGAGTAAAATATAGAGCGGTTTTACACTATTATAAAAATAGACCGCCAACATGCAAAATACGACGAGATGAGCCGCCAACTGTTGCGGAGTTTTTAGCTAACCGAAAAAGTTTTGTTACTCATCTGTGAAACGCTTGCACTTCCAATTAACAATAATTTTGTTATAATATTATGCCACCTAAAACAACATATAATACTATCACCGAAGCAATAAATAATATTAAACCAGTAGGAAAACATAATACTTTGAAACTATCTGTGAAATCACTAGTGATTTCCGTGCTTGCACTTTCAATGAATCGCAAGCGATTCCACGCAAGCGAGATATCCGTATGGTAGAAAACCTGTCAGGAGGTAAATTTATAACAAAGATTGTTAATGAAAAGAGGGATAGTATATTTCGTAGAAAACTTCAAATAAAATGGCTTTTAGCAAATATACATAAACTTACTGATGAAGAAATATTAGCAAAATTGAATGAAATTGGTTTACCCGATGTTGCACAATGTTACACAATGATGTTACAACAGGTAAAATGACTGGAATCATTAAAGTTTCTGGAAACTTTAAAGTTTCTTGCATAATTTATTTCCAAATTTATTAATTTCTTCAACCTCTTTCATTAAGAAATTAAATTCTTTGTCTTCTTCTTCACCAGGTAATATAATTAATTTTTCATCCGGCGGGTACATTTCATAATGATTTTTTATCCATCTTGGTAACTGTTGAGGAAACGCTTGCGTGGGCGACGCTTGCACGGGAATCGCTTGCGTTTCTACTGCTGGTTTTACAGTCTCAATGATCTCTGATTTTAGATTTTCAAAGGCTAATTTTAGTTCTTTATTTTCATCAGATACCTGTTGGATTATTTTTTTTAGTTTTTTAATCTTTGATTTCTTGCTGGCGTTTCCCACGCTGGCGTTGCTCACGCTTGCGTTTTGAGAACTGCGAGCAATTTCTTCATTCAACTTTTTTAAGGCTTCTCCTTGCTGTTGATCGCGGAATGTGTAAAACTCTGTTGGTCGTTCTTCGCCACTAAAGACCTTATAGATTCTGTTAAGACTGATTTTAAAATGATCAGCTATACTTGATACTGGCATTTTACCCCGCAGATAATTTATCTCATCAATATCATCTTGGGTTAGGTATCTTTTACACGGCATATTATACAAATAAAAATAAAAAAAGAATAATAAGAATCCGGTAAGAATCCGGTAAGAATCACTTAGAGAACTTTTAGTTCCAGAACCTTTGGTTCCAGAATTAATTGTAGAATATCAACTATACAATTAATATCTCTGCTGTGTTGACCAACTGCTTTAACAAGTTCACTATCAAGTAATTTATCAAGTTTATCAAGTTCTTGCTGACATTAAATCGCAAGCGTTTCTCCCGCATAAAAGATTAAGTGGAATTGCAAGCGTTTCCCATGGCTCTCATTTCGCCAACAAAGTATAATCGGCATAAACGAGTAAAGAAACTGATTAAGGATTATGAAAACACCATTGGGATAAAGCCTAATTATCCTGTTTCCAACAAGGAACTTGAAAAATTGCAAAATACTCTCGAGGAAAGTAAACGATCAAAACTTATTTTTAAGCCGACTAAATCATCATTCGCTGGTTTTACCTCTACGTGGAAAATTTTACTAGATGGTAGACCACTACATGAAATAATCGAGGATGCAATAAATTTTATTTTAGTTAGGCAACCGCGTGTTAAAATTTTAGTAGAACTTCGTGTAAAGTTTACTCATGCGGTTGATCCAACAAAATTTACTCGCCCGTACATAAAATCTAATGTCAGGGTTGTCTACGCGGATGACAACATAAAAAAGCTTGCAGCGTTGATAACAGAAGATATCGACAATAGCATAGACGCGTATACTAGATCTGGATCAGGTTGGGTGTTATCGTCAACAGATTATTTACTGATTCATTCGTACAAATATGATCCATTGCGTGTCGGCACTTTTATTAAATTACCAAAGAAAATTATTGATACACATTGTGTCATAAACGTTAAAGCCACTGATGATAAATGTATTGCCTGGTCATTGCTAGCTTGCTTATATCCATCTGATCATCCAAACAGAATTTCAAATTATCAAAAATATCTTTGCAGACTAAATTTAAACGGAATTAATTTCCCAACTCCTGTCAAACAAATTTCAAAGATTGAACAGCAAAATAATTTATCAATAAACGTATTCGGTTTGGATGCTAGCATCAATGCGAGCATCAATGGCGATGTCATTAATGACAGAGTCATCAGTGGCAAAATTTATCCGATCAGGATCTCACCGATAGCTGAAGTAGATACAATTAACCTGTTGTTGTACAAAAAGCATTACAGTTTTATAAAAAACTTCAATGGATTGCTAGCCTCGCAGTATAGTAAGCATAAATCTAAAATATTCTTTTGTTATAAGTGTTTACACGGTTTTCAAACTCAAGATAAACTTGAAAGTCATCATAATCTTTGCGTATATAATCAAAAAACTACATTGCCGGGTAAACATAATAATTTTCTCAGCTTTAAAAACTTTAAGAACACTGCAACGGTACCTTTTACGATAGTGTATGATTTTGAATCATATCAACCGCATTTTGATGACTATCACAAAAACGATAAAAGGGAGACAGTACACATTGCAAAACACTTGCCAGTTTCTGTCGCGTACAAGATCACCTGTACGATTGATCCTAGTTTATCAGAACCTGTTAAAGTTTATCGCCGTCGAAAAGAATCTGACGAAGAACCTGCAGTTTGGTTGTTAAAGAATTTGTTTGCCGAAGCTGATAAAATTTATCAAAAATTATCTGTGAAACAAGAAGTAAAATTAACCGGAGAAGAACGAGTTCGTCATATTCATAATAATCGCTGTCATATATGTAACAAATTTTTCATAAGAAAATTAAATGATAAAGAAGTTGATTATTGTTATTTAACTGGCAAATATTTAGGAGCAGCTCATCTATCATGCAAAGAAAAATTCCACCAAGTAGATTTTATTCCATGTGTTGCTCATAATTTTCGCGGTTATGACAGCCATTTCATCATTTACGCGATTGGTCATCCTGATATTACAGCGATTACTAATGAAAAGTGTATAACAGCAATATCTAACAATTATGAAAGATTCTTGTCAGTAACCGTCGGCCCCTTAAGGTTTATTGATAGTATGCAATTTATCGCTGGCTCGCTGGAATCATTTGCTAAAAACTGTACTGTTTTCAAATCGCTGGAAGAATATTTTGGCAGTAATGCTAGTTTAATGAAATCAAAAGGAATATTTCCCTATGAGTACGTGACCTCGCTAGATGTACTCGATGAAACAACATTACCGTGTAAAGAAAATTTTTATTCATCATTGTCCGGCGAGGGTATAACTGATGCTGAATATCATCACGCGAACAACGTTTGGAAAGTATTTAACTGCAAAACTCTCGGCGACTACATGGATGTATATCTGATTCAAGATGTTTTACTTCTCGATGATATATTTCAAAATTTTAGGAGCACTTCACTGAAGCAATACCAACTAGATCCTGCTAATTATTTCTCTAGCCCAGGGTTGTCATGGGATGCTTTATACAAGATAACAGCAACAACAACAAATTTAATAACCGATGGCAACATTGATATGTATCTATTCTTTGAAAAAGCAATTCGAGGTGGTATATCAGTCATCAGTCATAAGTACGCCCGAGCTAATAACAAGTATTTGCCAGATTATAATCCAAACGAACCTAGCAGCTATATCATCTATTTGGATAAAAACGCTTTGTACAGTTGGGCTATGTCACAGTCAATGCCATATGCAGTTGACACATGGGTAGCCGAAGAAGAGTTTCTGTCTGATACCAATTATTTAACAATTGATTTAAGCGAATCTGATCACAGTTATTATCTTGAAGTTGATGTTGACTATCCGTCCTCGTTGCATGATTCGCATAATGATTACCCATTTTTACCTGAGAAGATGATCGTAAATGATACAATGTTGGCTAAAGAACAATTGGTTAATCGTACTGGAGCGCCTTGTACTATACCAAAACTAGTACCAAATTTGCTCAACAAACGAAATTACGTTTGCCATTACAGAAATCTCAAACAAGCTCTCGACGGCGGATTATTGTTAACAAAAATACATAAAATACTTCGTGTAAAGCAAAGTAAATGGATGGCTCCGTACATCAAATTTAATAATGATATGAGGACCGCTGCGACAACTGATTTTGAGAAAGATTTCTTTAAGCTCATGAACAACTCTGTTTTTGGAAAGACTATGGAAAATATTCGGAAACGTGTTGATATTGTCGTGGTAAATAATCAGAAAAAGTTTAGTAAACTAGTTGCCGAGGACACTTTTGCTGGATCAATGCGTATCAGCGAAAATCTAGCGCTGTTTAGTAGGCATAAGAAAAACCTTGTGTTAAAAAAACCAATTTTCGTGGGCGCTAGTGTATTAGAGGTCTCAAAATGGCTGATGTATGATTTCCACTATAATTTTACGAAGAAAGTCTGGCCTGATAGTAAACTATTGTTTACTGATACTGACTCGTTAGTTTACCAAGTGTTTACAGATGATGTTTACCAAGATATTTACAATCATCGGGAAGAATTTGATCTATCAGATGTTGCTAAAGATTCTCCGTTTCATGATCCAACTAACAAAAAGGTTATGGGGAAAATGAAAGATGAGTTTTGTTTTCGTCCAGTCGTCGAATTTGTTGGACTGCGTAGTAAAATGTACTCGTTGAAAACCGCTGACAACAAGGAAAGTAAAAAACTAAAAGGAATAAAAAAATCAGTTGTAAAAAATAATATAAAGCATGCTGATTATGTCAATATTCTTAGGACTTCCTCACCACATTTTGCAGAAATGTACGCAATAAGATCTTATCGGCATCAGATTATGACAGATAAATCAAGAAAATACGCGTTAACTAATTTTGATGACAAAAGATATTGCCGTGATGGTATTAATACGCTTGCAATAGGCCACTATAAAACTGTAAGCAGTTCTCCTGTTATCAATGATTGAAAATGTAATCATAAGTGTTTCTTAAACAAAATGACTCACTATGCATTTTTCCAAATTTTTTACAAAAGTCTCTGTTTGACAAATTGAGCACTATTTTAAGGAAATGGCTTACTATGCATTTTTTACAAATTTTTTACAGAAGCCTTAGTTTGGTAAATTAAACACTATATTTTATGAAATGGCTTACTATGCATTTTTTACAAATTTTTACAGAAGTCTCTGTTTGACAAATTGAGCACTATATTTTATGAAAATGGCTTACTATGCATTTTTCCAAATAATTTTTCCCAATTTTTTATAAAAAATTCCTTAGTGAGCCAGTTTTTCATATTTTTTCTGAAAATTACATTAGTAGTATGGAAAAAGAGGGTTCTGTGATATTTCCATCACTGATTTTTTAATCTTATAGGTCTTAGTTTGGTAAAATAATCGTTTATTTTATGCTAATTTTTAGGGTAACATTTTTTAATATTTTTATTTTTATCAAAAAATGTTTATAAGCCTCTGTTTGGCAAATTGAGTACTTTTTCTGATGGAAATGGCTCAGAACTCGCTTTTCTCTATACTACTATACATATGGAACAACCCAATAGGGATATACATATATAACAGCACAATTACTGCGCCCAATGTGGTCCAAGATTTCCAAACATTTTTGCTCTGCTTTGTCTCAGTTCGGTAGTTTTCGCTATAGGACATTACACTGACGCCTCTGTACGACCGTTATCTGTCATTTTCTAAAGTAGAACACAACTTCTTATTGGTAAATAGTCTTGTTTGGACTATCAGGTTTTAGACAATCCAGTGTATGTTGACAACCGATTGCAATACGATTTACCTCCCTTTACATTCACCAACCAACTCTCACTCCAGCACCTCCTAACTATGAAAACAATACGAAACGATTAAGATATGAATGCGTTTTACAAGACTGATCGAATGAATGTCTCTTAATGCCCTGTCGTTGCGCTCATTAGCGTGGACTTTGTCATAATCAGATGCACCCCACCCTTCGCCGGAGAGAATTTTTTAATCTTCTGGACATCCAAATCTTCGTGTCAAATAAATGCAAACCATTTAAATTTCGAACGCAAATTATTATTATTATTATTATTATTATTATTATTATTATTATTATTATTATTATTATTATTATTATTATTATTATTGTTGTTGTTGTTGTTGTTGTTGCTGTTGTTGTTGTTGTTATAATTAGCTTGTTCTTCACATCAGTCTGAACCACCCCAGAAAAAAATAGCTCACGGTTTATTATTATTATTATCTGCATGTAAATCAATAATAATAATAATAATAATAATAATAATAATAATAATAATAATAATAATAATAATAATAATAATAATAATAATAATTTTGCTTATTATCTAGCAAATCGTTTACAAGTTAGAGAGCTAGTGTTATAAATATAGGACTATTGTGTTATGGTCGCAACGTATTTTTTCATGAATTTTGTAGTATTAAATACCATCATCATCATCATCATCATCATCATCATCATCATTATTATTATTATTATTATTATTATTATTATTATTATTATTATTATTATTATTATTATTATTATTATTATTATTATTATTATTATTATTATTATTATTATTTGAGGCCAAGTGTACCAAAGCGCTCACTTGACCGATCACTGCCATCTTACCTTGCTGTCTGTATGTGTTCTAGTCCCGGAACATTGTGGACATGTGACAAAACTTAGTGTAGCTTCACGTGGTCATTGGTTAGTTATCGGGATTTTTCCGGATTCTTCTTCCACCAATTATGTGCTAAAATATAGCTCTAAGCCCCCTCACCCACTAGCCCCCCCCCCCAATAATAATAGTAACAGTTGCATTATTATTATTATTATTATTATTATTATTATTATTATTATTATTATTATTATTATTATTATTATTATTATTATTATTATTATTATTATTTACAAACATCTACTTTGGTGCTAGTTTCTTCACATTTTATTAATGAATAACTTATGTTAACACTAATAATTAACTCCATTAATCTTGATCATGGTACAAAACTGTTTGCATAAAATTTAAATTTTGAAAATATATTTTCGCACGTGAAGATGAAAATTTGTGATCCAACTGACCAGGTTATGTTAATTAGCATAGATCAAATTAGGTTAATTAAAACAAATCAGAGATGCATTCCTATATTAAATTTTTTTAATATAGGAATTTTTTTCAGTAGAAATCAGGAGATCTTGACCCTTCTATATTGCCAAACACAAGCCTTTATCTTAATAAATACTATAGGTTTAAATCTAGCATTTGGACATATGACCCTCACCGACTTGCACAGTTTTTTTTAAAAAATAGATTATGTTATTATATAAAGAGTATAAAGTGACCAACTTTCTGCACATTGTCCATTGAGGTCACACACAAACACACATACGTGTTTGTGTGTGTATATATATATATATATATATATATATATATATATATATATATATATATATATCTATATATATATATATATATATATATATATATATATATATATATATATATATATATATATATATATAAATATATATATATATATATATATATATATATATATATATATATATATATATATATATATATATATATATATATATAAAGAATACAAATCATATGGCGAATAACAACCCTCTCAAGCGTACTGGATCCACCAAGGGATCACGTCTGTCAGGGATTAATTAAAATAGATGCAATAAACTGACGACGAACAGTACGAAACTAGTAACTAACTAGCCTAAGCGCTTTCGACTCTTAATGAGTCTTTTTCAAAGGCAAATACAAAACATAGTTACGACAAACAAATAAACACAAAAACGTTGCGTTTGTAAACCTCTACATTTCTATCTTCACATGTGTTAAAACTATAAATACACATGTGAAGATAGAAATGTAGAGGTTTACAAACGCAACGTTTTTGTGTTTATTTGTTTGTCGTAACTATGTTTTGTATTTGCCTTTGAAAAAGACTCATTAAGAGTCGAAAGCGCTTAGGCTAGTTAGTTACTAGTTTCGTACTGTTCGTCGTCAGTTTATTGCATCTATATATATATATATATATATATATATATATATATATATATATATATATATATATATATATATATATATATATATATATATATATATATATATATATATATATATATATATATATATATATATATATATAAACACCACCACGTAGAATGTGTGACCTGTTTCGCTTTATTGCTTCATCAAACTGATTTCGTACCCACACTTAAAAATTTCCTAATAAATTCTAAATTAGAAGGAAAAAAACTTGATATAAATAGGGATCATCAACTGAACTAGATGTCCTCACTCTTCTTTTGTTAATGAAAATACTTCTCTCAATTGCAATAATACGAAAGAAACTTTCATAATGCGTTGTGATACTAATTGTGCAACGTCAAATGTCATTTATTTGATCGCATGCAAGAAATGTAGCATCCAGTATATTGGACAAACCAGTCAACAAATATATAAAAGCATGAACCAACATAGATCAGATATTAAAACAATATATCGTTTAATCATTTTTAATTCAAGTTGTCGCTCATTTTAACAAGAGTTTCCATACTTTTAAAGATTTTTCCTTTCAACCTATTATTATAGCTGATTCTGAGATAGAATGTCTTCTAAAAGAAACCTATTGGATTCATTTTCTTATTACGCTATATCCAAAAGATCTAAATTCCAAAACACTATACGACATTCATTATTCAAATTTATTTAAATTATGTCCCCTGTTTACAAAATTAGTTGAGAAAATTTTTATTATTTTAAATTACTGATTAACTTAATTAGTGAAATTATAAACTATTATCATAAAAATAAACACAATAATTCTTTCAAAATAAAAGGATATTTTAAAATTGATTCTGAATATATTATGATTAATTAGTTATAAATATTTATGTATTTTATTACTATAAGTATTATGCACACCATAATAGTTAGAGACCAATTATCGCTGCGTATCAATTGTCGCCATAATAATAATAACTATGTTAATAATAATTAACTGATGCTTGTTTTCGATCGGGCTTATCAGCTATAATCACTTTTTATTTTTTAAACAAGAACCAAAACTGTACGAGCGGTCGCACGTTAATATTAATATGGTGACAATCGGTACGCATCGAGAATTGGTCTCTAACCAGTAATGTTTTAATAAAAACAATTATTATATAATTAGAGTTCTGATAAACTAGTAAAAATTCGTCATGAATATTTTTTAATTTAATTTAATTTTAAAATTGTATTTAATAATTTATTTTCAAATGTGATTCTACATTACACAAATATTAATAAAACTGTTTATCTTTATTTATCCATGAACTTTGGTCAATGCGTTAACACGCACGCACGCACGCACGCACGCATGCATATATATATATATATATATATATATATATATATATATATATATATATATATATATATATATATATATATATATATATATATATATATATATATATATATATATATATATATTTATATGCGTGTGTGTTAACGCATTGACCAGATTAAAATATAGATTTTATTCTGCCCAAAATCCAGTTTTTCACCAAGTTTAAGTTGTCGAAAAAGCGGCATCTTTTATCATTTACTAGCGTATGCGAATGTGTTAATTACATGTGTTCCTTTCTAATACTGTTTACCATCATGATTTTCAATAGCGCAGTTGTTTTCTGTCTTAAGTTTATATAATTTATCAAATCAACTAAATATTATCTTGTATTTTGAGTAAGTGCTTTTTATGTTTACTGACTCTACGACAAATATCTTGCCCTAGCGTTCGCATCTCACTTAAGGTTTCCGTGCCTATTATATCACTAGTGTAGCTAATGCAATCTACTCCCTGGTATTAACTCTTTCAATTTTTCTTATTAGTCTATCTACTGTCAGCATGATGTCGTTGTTAGTACCAGCTATACCACTTTAATTACAAATTTTAGATTACAACTTATACAACAAATAACATACACATAGCAAATTCTGCTTAATGTTCGTAAGACGGAGCTAGGATTTTCTTTCGCACTGAAATATTTTCTTTTAATATGTTTTTAAATAAAATCATGGATATAAAATATGGTTTTGAATCAAAGCAAATTATATATCCAGCTATTGACCGACGAGAATTTTTTTTTTAAAAAAAAAAAAGAGTGCCTGGCTCCTGCCACAGACCATGGAATTGTTAGCTCCTAATGTAATTGCGGTATACAGTGGTAATTATAGCGAGTATTAAAAAATACTGTGGAATGCATGGAGATAAAAATGCTAGATTAATATAGATATAGTGATGGTGCGAATGTTGCTGTCGTTGACTTCGCTGTATGGAAAAAAATGTGCTAATTTTATTCTCACAATTTTCTTCAAAAAGCAAACAAAGAAATGCGAGAGAATAAGCGTATTCGTTCCCCTTATAATGCATATATATATATATATATATATATATATATATATATATATATATATATATATATATATATATATATATATATATATATATATATATATATATATATATATATATAAAACAGGCAAATTTTATGTTAATTTTCTTTATTTATTTATTTATTTATTTATTTATTTATTTATTTATTTATTTTTACCGATGTTCGGACGGGGTTGGGTTACAATAAATCCTCATCTTGTCGGCCGTTATTTTCCAGTTTTTGTACTGAACACATCATGTACTTATTGTTTTTGTTCTTTTGTGCTTTTTTTCTTCTTGTTGTTGATCGTTTTATTTTGTTATGATGATGATGATGATGATGATGATGATGATGATGATGATGATGATGATGATGATGATGATTGTTATTATTATTATTATTATTATTATTATTATTATTATTATTATTGCTATTTTTGTTATTATTATTATTATTATTATTATTATTATTATTATTATTATTATTATTATTATTATTATTATTATTATTATTATTATTTGTATTTGTTTCATTTCGCGCATTTGTGATTTCAGATGGGTGTAGCTTGTAGGTTTGTGAGTGGGTAGGTAATAAAACGACATGAAAGAGAAATTCAATCTCACCTCCATAAATTGCCGTCATTATTGTTCGTAATTACTTCAAAGTCTGATTCATCAATTTTCGGAGGTACGTGATGACCGCAACTTGAAACATACTTAGCTATGTTTTATTAGTTCGGTAGTTGGATTGTAACCCTACACCCTGAAATCTACTCTCTTTCATACAGTATATTATTTTGTTTAAAAAAAAAAAAAAAAGAGGCCGCTATTATTCATCAGCTATAAATTACTTGGCAATTGTGCCTTTGCAATGCAGTATTTAAACTGCATATTTATTTTTAATTCGTGATTTTTTTTCTTCAAATTTATTGCTCCATACCTGTAATAAAATATGTGATGGAATGTTTTCTATTTATTATCAATTCGTTTGAATGGTAGATACTTGCATTAAATATTCCATGTGATTTAAAACCTGTTATTTAACTAGATCGTAAACATATCTCTACAACTACTGCTGCTGCTACTACTACTTCTACTACTACTATTGCTGCTGCTACGACTACTATTTCAACTATTACTAAAACTACTGATGTTACTACTACTACTGCTAAAAATAATAACAACAACAGTCAACACACATTAAATGCAGCCGAAGTAGCTGATATGAAACAAAATATGATAATTTTCTCATATATCATATAGTTTACTTGTAACCGTAATCGAATAGAAAATAACGAGAAAAAAAAGTGTTTAAAAAAAGTGTTTTTATCGTCTCTTTTAACTTTTCTTTTTGTGTCTGTTGTTGTAATTCTTGCTGAATTAAAAAAAGATATCAAAATTTAAAAGTCATTTTATAATTTTAAACGTTCTTAACAATTTGGATATTACCTTTAGAACATTTTCCCCAACCTCAAAAATTTAGTAACGAGCTGGGTTATGTGTCTCTTATCCTATTTAACTCAAAGTGTCATCAACATTTATCATCTGGTTAATTAATCATTGTTCCTGCCGATTTTATTTCAGTTGGAAATGATAATAATAATAATAATAATAATAAGAAGAAGAAGAAGAAGAAGAAGAAGAAGAAGAAGAAGAAGAAGAAGAAGAAGAAGAAGAAGAAGAAGAAGAAGAAGAAGAAATATAGTCGTCAGATGGTCAATCGGGATCAATTGAACGCTGCCATTTGT